>BSBK01001508.1:0-545000 GCA_027943335.1 Chamaecyparis obtusa
GTGAACCATATTTTTTTTGAAAGGAACCAAATTCTTCTTACAACACCTAGACCTTCATACTGATTTCTACTATGAAAATGAAATGAATATCTTGAATGCTTAATTTATTTTCAACGACTGAATAGTTCAACATAAAGAGAAAACTCACAAGATCCAAACATATGATTCTATTACACTCATTAAAATTCCACCACCGTTTCTCCCTTTGCAAATTTCATCTATAAATATCTCATATAGAGCTCAGAATTTTCAAATGTCAATCTGTAGTTGAAGATGTGTTTGTTCTAGAAATGCAGAACAATAGTTCAACAAGATTGACTTCCACAAATAACAATCTGATACAAATAACAAAGCACTCAATATCCCCAACTTCCTCACTGTCTAAGTTATGATGGGCTTAGTAATAATATTAATCCACACATTAAATGGAAACATTAACTGATAGTTCTTTGTTATTCGACTTTGATAGAAGTTTTCAAGAAAGTTAATCTATATCTCCTTTCACACACTGCCGCCTTTTCATCAGAAGTCTTCTCCACTGGTTCAAATCATCATTTGTATCTTCTAAAGTATGGCTTCAAAGCCACTATGACCTTTGTAGCCAAAACAATTGCTACATACGAATGGCTATGCCCTTCACTTTAATTAAAATTGGGGAGCACACACAATATTGAAGAACTTTGGGCAATGGTTCACTATCATGCATTAGACATAATCCAATTCTCATACTTCTCTATCTCATACAAATTAGAAGAATTTTTTTCAAAATAGTATGCTTGAAGAGGATGGATACATTTCTTTATTGATCTCTAAAATGACAAACTAAGCAGCTTTCATCTGTGCATTTCTATATCGTTGTTATTAGAAGATCTCAATGATCACTTTCAATAAGCATGCTCTGATAACCAAATGAGAAACCATAAGTTTATTGAATCTTAATCAATTCAATTGGATGATCTTTACATTGATTGGCGTTTTCTATATAAAGTCATTAATCCTATGAATAACCATTTGCGAGAATGCAACTTTTTATAATTTAACATACCTAATTTATAATTTATTAATCTAAACTATAAACTTGATGTAAATTAATGTAAAACTCGAACAAAATTTTAAGTTGTAAAATGCAACAAGAGAGCTCAACTTAGATGAAGTAAGCCGCATAGGAAAAATCCCATTAAATACATTAGTCAAGGAAGATATCAAGAATGCTCAGCTTAGAGGAAGTAAGCCAAATTTGACTAATCCCATTAAATACATTAGTCATGGAAGATACATATAACGGACCGTGCAAGACAATGAATTGAATAAGTTTTTTTCTGATATTTTTATGTTTGGATATGAATAATTGAATAGAAGTCATTTTTAGTGAAGATTAATTTGTTTTGTATTTACAATTTGAAGTATTTTTTCGTCAAACTTATTCTTATTTATCATATATACTAAGATATATGCATTAGAGCTTTAATACCTATCTTTAAACTTTATTTACTATAAGTCAAATGAATTTTAAAATATAAAAATAATTTATTTTTTTAACTTGAAGCTTGAAAAATTAAATCATAAACAATAAATTATAAATCATGTCATCTAAAAAACTCCTAATGTCTATGATCTAGAAATATGATTTAAAATATGAACTCTTAATAGTTAATCAAAAAACCTAAACTAAAGTTGTATTAAAAATTACAAATAGAATTGTTAATTCTACTTATCTTAGACTCTAGGTTGTAAAATACAATCTTACGAAACCTAAATGTTGAGCTTTAAATGTTCAACCCTTATTATAGATACAAAACTTTCAAATATAAATCTAATACATTAAAAAGATAAAATAATTAAATCCAAAACTATATATTTAATAAATTATAGACAAACTGTCTACCCTAAGTTTTCAAATCACAGGTTATAAGTATTCATTACTTAAATATATAGGTTTCATTATAAAGTTCTTAAACTCTAAATGTAAGTGATTTTTAAACTATAAACTAAAAAAAATATTTTTCATAAAACCTAAATAATACACTATAGGTTATGAACAAAAATAGTAGAAAATTCAAATTAGATATTAAATTGTTAACCTTACACACACATATACATATGCATACGCATGTGCATATACATATGCATATGAATATACATATACACAAACAAACAAACACATATAGATAGATAGATAGATACATATGTATAATGTATATGTGGGTAAATACAAACATGTATTTGATAAAAGGAAGTTAGCCTATATTTTGATTAATATAGAGATGAAACTTACAAAAGTAGATCGAGAAATTTAGGTACAAAATGAAGCTGTAAAAATCAAAATATAGTTTCTAGATCCACCTGATATAGGGTGAACCCACAATAGTGGGTTACACTTTTTTGCCTGAATGGACACTGAACTCTACATTTTGAAAAAAAAATTCAGATTCAAATACATATTGTCGTTCGACTGTTTGAAATCAGAGATGAAGTAAATTAGAGTCTTTTAGATTTTTTTTGTCTAGATTCTAATATAATTTTTATTTTTATTTTTGAATTGATTTGAATGGTTTTTTCTTTCTCCCACAAAAACTGGTATGTTGCTGAAAATGTCATTTTCAAAGAGTTACATTATTTTCATAGAGCATAATTTTTTTTATAAAATAGATATCAATGTGATTCTTTTGAAATTAGTTTTGTAACATCCATGAGGAGGGCATGCAATTGGTTTGATGACATTATCATGATTATTTTATATTTTATTAACTTTTGAAGATGACTAAACCATAATTTTCACATACCTTGACTACATAGCTTATAACTTGTCATGTATTTGTCCAATTTTATTTTTATTTCTTTTGATAGAAAGATAATTTAAATACCTAGGGTATAGATAGTTTTTAGAATTTTTTTTCTCATTTACTATTTTTTCATAAGCGTCAAACATAGAGGTAGACATACAGTGAAATATCTATGTTTAGTAAAACTAAAAATACAAAGTCATTATAAACTTAATATATATTAACATTATAATCATTGGAAAGATTTTACTCATTGGTACCTTACTAATAGATAGGTTTGTCAAATGGATTCAATTTATCTCCCAAAAGATAAATTCAAAGTAATTTTTTGTCAGCATTTTAATAGGTATGAAGGAGACTCCATTGCAAGTATGAATGAGAGTATAGTTGTTATATCAATGTTTTTTTCATCTAAGAGGCTTTGAGCTAACCATTTGTAATTAATTCCTTCAAATGGAACCTCTCCAGCTTAAATAACCATATTTTATTAAAAATGTGTTATTTCAGCAAAAATCAGCATGTCTAAAAAAGTGTAACCCACCAAAAATATATTTCAACCCACAAAAAGACTATAGTATTTGATATGAATTCCACCCATAAAGAGACTATTATATTCGATTTATAGTCACCTATAAACCACATATCTTTAGATCAATTAAACTGTGTATAGGTTAATGGCTTTAGATCTTAGAATATTGAGCTCTATGTCTTGCCTTGACTAACTTTATCTTAGCCGCTAATGCTATATTTTATTAGATGAGAGATAATAAATTTTTCCCTAAAGTTATAGGAGTCTCTATGGCCAAGAAAGATGAATTGACAAATGTACAATTTATTGATGACGGTACTATTTTGGCCTATTTTGATGATGACAATATAGAAAAATTGATGACCAAACTAGATTTTTTTTGTGTTTCCTCTAGGAGAAAGATCTCTTTCCCGATGAAATCAATGATGCTGGGTTGGGAAAATATCCCCCACCCTAGTTTGAAAAGTATCCTTTAAGGTGTGGGGGCCCAGATCACCAAGTTATGTATCTTAGGACACCATTTGTTGTAAGCCCTAACCTCAAAGAATATTTAGAGACAAGGTTGACAAGAAAATAAGAAATTATAATAAGTGATACCTTACGATGGATGTCAAGATCTACGTTTGTCAAAACATATTCTCGTCATACAACATACATTATTCAATAGCCTGATTATTTAGTAATTATCAATTTAACCACATTCAGAAACTTGTCAGAGATTTCCTTTGGTTGGATGGTAGAGGGAATTCTTATATCTTTCACGTGGTCTAAAAATGTTCATAATAATGATATAATTCCTCTAGTGACTTGGAATAAAGTCTGTCTCCCAAAGAATTGATGTAGAATATTATTAAAACCTTAGATTTGTAGAATAGAGCTTTGGGAGCCATATTTTTGGAGGCTCTAGAAAAATCTAGATTTAAAATGGGAAGATCTTTTTTTGTTATAATACTTGAATATACTACACATAGACAAATTTTTCACTCTAACTATTTTCTGAAGGTTTCAAAATTTTGAACTTTCTAACTTCTTGTAGGGAAGTTATCCTTCCATATATCTCATGGTTAATTCATATGGAAAAAAAAGAAGTTTTTGGATGATTCTTGGAATTGTCATAAACCTCTAGATCTTATAATAAATTAGTTAGTACTAGATTCTACTTTAAAATGTCTTTGGAGAACATATGTTTATATTGATCACTTTGGTAAGCTCTATGTGGCCTATTGGAAATTTTTTGTTTCTTCACCTTTTTCTCAAGATCCCAAGTTTGAAATCATCTTAGAATTAAAAAAAAAAGAAGCATTATATTCTAAAAACAAGAAGAATTTATTTAATTAAAGGATATATCATGTTCACATAATGTGAATGATGGGTATAATGCCATGATACTTTTTTGGCAATCCCTACTCGACCTTTAAATTTGTGTTGGGGCTCAAGTTACCTTCCAAAGGAACGTTCTTTTATTTTTCGCTCCATTCAAGAAATAAAATTCTTATATGTTTAAGATTGAACGATGTAGGAATTAATTTGGTTTTCCCTTGTTTGTTTTATGGTCACTTCTTAGGATAAATAGATCATCTTCTCCTCTAGTATGAGTTTTCTCAAAACTGTATGAAATGGATTCAATGACAATCATATGTGTTTTCCCTCCAAATCATAATCTTGCACTTTTCTAGATTTGGCCAACATTTTATAAAAATTTAATATTTGCATGCATTTGGAAAATCAACTATCTAATCCATCTTTGAAGTTAGCACAAGTTACAATTATAATTACATAAATAATTGAATTTTTTTTTCTTCTTGGAATAATAATCTACTAAAAAAATATCCTCTCCTTAAGTCAATTCCAATGTAAGGCTATATTCTTTCTTCTTCTAGAAATGATTCTTAGGAAAATTTTGCATGGTTGACTCCTTTATTGAATAAATTGAAACTTAGTTTTGATGGAGCTACTTGTGACTTTCCACTTAAGTCTTGGACTTGAGTAGTCATTCACAATTTAGAAGGTAAGGTTATTTGTGTTGTTTTTAGTAAGGTTAATGAGAGTACTAATAATAAAGAAAAAATAGAAATAGTATTTGTGGGGTTTGACATGGCTCTAGTATATTATTATTGATTTAATTATTGAAGGTGACTCCTTACTAGTCATTAATGCTTTGAATAAAGCAATAGCTAATTGGAATTTTAATTATCTCTAGAATAAAATTCTATGCAATTATCTCTCTTCCCATGAACTTACTGAGAAGAAATTACTTTGGATGATCATCCAACTAATAGAGCCATTGATTCTATTGAGCACTAGAAGGAATTTACTCAGCATAATCTACTTCTATTATTGTGATTATATCTTTTATTAGAATGACCTTTTCAAGAAATATATAGGCTTGGGTATTCTTGATTATTAAAGTTTATACATGGATCATTTATTTATGGGTTTACTTGGCTCTTTTATGGCCTTTTTGGAAGCCCTCTTGAATGTACATCAACTCTTAATATATATATTGGCTAACTTTCAATTTGCCACATTGATGGGCTCTTTGTATTTTATAATCATGATTCATTAATTAGGTTTAGTTACTTGTGAATCTTGTAGTATTAATTAGTTATTTTTTGTTAAAGTAGAAGAGTTAATATGTTTGTTGACAATGCAAGTATGTATTGATAAAAAACATGTGGCACTCTCTTTTCATTCTTGCAACTCTTCATTATAACTTTAAATGTTTACTTGAACATTTTGTTCAAATCATCTCATTTTGTATCTATTTTTTGGCTTGAAATTTTGTAAATCTCTTCCAATCTAATCATTTTGTAATATGGATTGAAATGGAAGATTAGAAAAATAGAATAGAAATTCTAATTGTTTAAAGCTATTATTCAAATGTTTAAAGCTAATTTTATTGCTGAGGTTACATTAGTTTATGCATGTTCCTTATCCTTAGACTTTTCCGATTTTGAATGGTCCTTCCTTACTAACCGATTCCTTCCTTTGTTTTATTAGTCTTTTTAATTATTTATTTTCTGTTTGCCCTAGATCGCTTTTGCAGAGGAAAGCCTCAACTTTGTGTTGGGCATGAGAATGGAGAAGATGAAAATGGAGGCGAGTGAGGCACAAAACAGGATAAGAGAGAACATAAGCCTCTCCTATCATCTTTGTCGGAGTAGGTCGACCCAGTTACAATGTTCATATTTCGGGCTAATCTATTTTACTGTTATTAGTTAATTTTCCTAAAATAAAATGAATATTTCATAATAAAACGATTGGTAAATGTATTTCTTACGATCCAGAGGTCAGAAGTATTAACTTGGGACAATAATTTTTACTTGATTCAAATCAAAGAAGCAAGGAAAATAATGCAAGTATATGTTGCAGTCATTATCAACAAATAACGAGTGAGCTGATTCGATCAAATCGTTATGCCTACCATGGAAGATGTATGCTGCAGTTATCAAAATCAACAATTAGCATGTGGGGATGTAAGGCGTACAATTTTTATTTGTTGGTTGAAAACTAAGAGAATAATTGTGACATTCAAAACTAGGATGTGTTGGTTATAACAATGCTAGTAAAAGTCAAGTTTATGCTTTACTCCTCATGGTTGCTACAATTGAAGAAAAACAAAGCTACTTCGATTGAACTGATAATTTTATTCGTGATGATTGATTGAATGAATGAATCACTGTATTATTTCAAAATATTAACTTGCATATCAAAGGCCCACTGTACATGTCAAGCCTTAACGACAGACTACAACTAAATTTTTAAAAGAATTACAACAATATTTGAGATTAAGAAGCAACAATTGAATAGGGGTCAGCTCTTGCCAACTCATATGGAGATTTGCTTGATTTTCATACGAGTTGGCTCTTGAAAAGGATCGACCAACCTCAAATGGAGTTCATGAGTACCCACATAATGAAGTTACATTATTTATTATCTATTACTCTTCAAAACAATTCCAACCAAGTGAATTGATAAGAAATAGAAAGAAGCAAGAGGCTAGAGGCGGGAGAGATTGGATCCAAGAGGAAAGTAGGATACAACAATTGGGGCACTGCACAAACTGTCCTTTTTCTTCTCACTTGAATCTTTCATCTTTTTCCCATTATCATTTCTTTCTTGAAAGGAAGGGATCGATTGCGACATTCAAAAATATCTTCTGTCCTTTTTAGCGTAATGTACGGATAGTTATACCAAAGCAAGTTGATGACGGAGCTGTCATTGTTGGAAGAAGAAACAAAACTACTTTTCTCATGTTTATAAATCTATTAGATAGATCAAGAACGTTCGCATTGTAGAGTTTTTAGGGTGTACAACTAGTCATGGTATTTGGGTAAGAATATTGGAAAATTTCAAAGTGTTCCTTTGTAAAGATTGTGTTCAATATTTATCAAGGGGCGAAGAGTTTTTAAAACTGAAAATAAAGTTTTGACAAAATAAAATAAGAATAATATTTTAAGAATGGTTCATTTGGGTTGGAAGTTTTGGTCTACCATCATAGTTTTGGGAGGTGGAATCTTAATTTAGTATTGGGCAAGCTCATTACAATTGACAAGTCAACAAGTCTTAGAAGCTCCTCTTATTTGCAAGGTTCTATACTAATGTTGGCTTTAGGTAGGAGTTTTTTTAACATTCTTATTGTTTAAGCCAATATGTGGATTCAAGATATTATGTAAATGGTCCTTTGTGTTTCGTTTCGTAAACATTGACAAATGATTTGCCATGATTCTAATAGATGTAGGATGTCTAGAAGCATGGAAAGTCATAAGATTCACAAGCATGATATGAACATGAACATGATTTGTTTAAATAGTGCTAATTATATTGATAAGTAGGAGATATTTTCCACATCAAGTCAAATTGCGATATTGCTATCAGGATTCAACTGTGTAGTTTCTTGAGTCAAACTCATTGACCAATGTTTCATGAGTAGTGGTTTACAAGAACCCATCTCTCATGGGAATGAATAGAACACTTAGCACCCATTTCATCTGGGTGATGCTCACAGAGGTGAAGCCCTGAGACTTCCCAAGAAGATATTATACGCTAGGACTTCCCAAGAAGATATTATATTAGCACTCATTATATCTCTAAGAGTGTCTCACGTCTTGCCGACATAAGTTAAGAAGATATTTGTAAATACATGGGGCTAATGATTGATACCCTAGAGGGGGTTCAATTCATTTCCCCTTCACTTGGGTCACTAAATTCACCAACTTAAATTTCTTCTCCCAAGAAAATTATGAAGATGGTTGAATTCAAAGTAATGATTAGGTTATATTATTATAAATGTAATGATTAGTTTCTACCTAGTGTAATTATCCATAAAATTGGCTAATGATATTCTATATGTTAATATTTTTTATTGTTTAACTCTAGCCATTGATTCATACTAAACAATTAGAGCTCCCTTTATTTTAAAATCATCTATTTCAAGACCTACTTCGAGTTGCATCAAATACTAGAGCCTAATGTGAGTGCCTCCCAATAACTACACTAAAATTATTGCATCAATGACATTGCAACTTCCTACCAATAACTACACCAAACTTATTGCATTAATAACATTGCAACTTCTCCAAAAATCATATATTGACCCTTTTTATGCTCTTCCCTACCATGTAATTGCCTCATAAAACAATTAAAATAGTCTCCGAGAAAAAAATAGGTTCAAGAAAAAAAAAATCTTTGAAGATGGAGCTAGATGATGTAACTTGTGGATGTCATCTCTTTGTTAATGAAAAATGATTTAATGCTTGTCATACTATGAAGTCAATTTAAATGATGTGACCTATGTATGACATCTCTTTCTTCATTAAAAATGATTCAACACATGCTATATTATGATCAATTTTTAGAAAGAAAAAAATAAAAAAAATAAAATCTCTAGATAAATAAGGAAATAAGTCATCAAATATGTTCATAAGAATTCCATCCTAATCTTTTTGAGCACCATCCTTCACATAAAGTACTTCAAAAAAATCTATTAATACCTTGCTAGTGAAAGATAATATAGATAAACATAATAATGGATCAATATAAACTCATTACTAGATGAAGCGGGGCAACACATTAAGAAAACATGAAAGTGGATCTCCTCTCTCACTCAAGAAACACTGAACTAACAGCATTAGTGGATCTCCTCACCATAGAACATAAAACTATCTACACAAAATGAGTGTTTCCACCTCCCATGGACGTGAGGCATCTTTCCTCTAAAAGCCCAAATCTCCTCTAAGTGTGTTTAACATCTCCTCAAGTGCTATGGAAACATTTCTCATCTAATGTACAAATCACCACCTACATGCCTACACATGAGATGTCTTTCCTTTGAAAGTCCACATCTCTTCCTAGTGTGTCTCAAAACTTCTCAAGTGCTAAACAAATAATTAACCAAATATTTCCGCCCCTTACTCTTTGAATGGGCAATCATGATGCCAATCATGATGCCAAGCCCCCTCTTTTCCTCAAGGACACAAATATGCCAAGCCCCCACTTTTCAAGGACATAAATAAGGTGCTTGTCATGCCATGAATCATCACTGAGCGAGAAGCTAGCTCATGATGATACAAAACATCTAGCCTCCATTACCTCTAGCCTCCTTAGACCCCTTTAGATCTTATTCAAAATATTAATGGTTATGAATTCATCATTAGAAAATTCACAAAAGTTTTCATATATAGGAATGTCTGATTCAATTGATAATGTATCTATTACAATAAAAGGTTGTAATACATTTGGAAAGGTCATTTTTTTTTCGTCCTATCATATAAATGAGAAATATCTAGCATTTAGTCTACTAAGCACCTTTTGGCCAAGATATGAGAAAAATTTGTAAATCATTATACCTCTCAAATAACTTCAATAATGCACAATATAAAGAATCAATCTTCCTATCAAAACCCTTATTATCCCATTCACAATAATTTTGAGAATTGCACATAATTAGTTAAACCACACACTAAAATTAACCTTATAACTCCGAAACACTTGTGAATCATATTTTTTAAAAAGAACCAAATTCTTCTCACAACACCTATACCTTCATAATGATTTCTACTATGAAAATGAAATGAAAAGCTTCAATGCTTAGTTTATTTTCCAATCAAAATCAATGGTTCAACAGCTCAACAAAAAGAGAAACTCACAAGATCCAAATACATTATTCTTGTACGCTCATCAAAATTCCACCATTGTTTCTCCCTTTGCAAATTCCGACCTGAAAATGTCGCATATAGTGCTCAGAATTTCCAAATGTCAATCTATAGTTGAAGATGCGTTTTTTCTAGAAATGCAGAACAATAGTTGAACAATACTCACTTCCATAAACAAAAATCTGATACAAATAACACAGCACTCAATATCTCCAACTTCCTCAGTGTCTAAGTTACGATGGGCTTAGCAATAATAGCAATCCACACATTAACTAGAAACATTAACTGATAGTTCTTTGGTCATTCGACTTTGATAGAAGTTGGTAAGAAAATTAATCTGTATATCCCCTCACACACTGTCGCCTCTTCATCAGAATTCTTCACCACTTGTTCAAATCATCATTGGTATCTTCTAAAGTATGCTTCAAAGACAACTGCTACATACCAACGGTTATGCCCTTCATTTTAATTAAATTTTGGGAGCACACACAATATTGCAGTACTCTGGGTAATGGTTTATTGTCATGCATGAGACATAATCCAATCCTCATACTTCTCTATCTCATACAGATTAGAATAAATCTCTGTCAAAATAGTATGCATGCAGGGGATGGACACATTTCGTTATTGATCACTCAAATGATAAACTAACAAGCTTCCATCTGTGCATTTCTATATCATTGTTACTAAGCAAGCTCCTCCATGATCGCTTTCAATGAGCATCCTCTAGACAACCAAATTAGAAACCATAAGTTTATTGATTCAATCAAATTCAGTTGGATGATCTTTACATAGATTGAGTTTGGCTATATAAGGTCATTAATCCTCTAAATAACCACTTACAAAATATAACTTTCTATAATTTAACATACCTAGTTTATAACTTATTAATCTAAATTATAAAATTAATGTAAAACTCCAGTATAATTTTACGTTGCAAAATGCAACAAGAGAGCTCAACTTAGATGAAGTAAGCCACATAGGAAAAATCTCATTAAGCCACGTAGGAAAAATCCCATTAAATACATTAGTCAAGGAAGATATCAAGAAAGCTCAGCTTAGAGGAAGTGAGCCATATTTGACTAATACAATTAAATACATTAGTTAAGGAAGATACATTAATGGACCAAGAAAGACAATGACTTGAATAAGTTTTTCCTTTGTAATTTTTCATGTTTGGATATGCATAACTGAATAAAAGTCATTTTTACTCAAGATTGATAAGTTTTGTATTTACAATTTGAAGTATTGCTTCGTCAAGTTTATTCTTAGAGCTTTAATATCTATTTTTAAACTTATTTACTATAAATCAAATAAATTTTAAAATATAAAAAATATTTATCATAAATTTTAAGCTATATGTCTTGAACCATAGACCATAAACTAAATAAATACTAAAACTTAAATTATTGTGATATTGCTATCAGGATTTAACTTAAACAATTTGACTTGTTGTGGAAAATATCGCCTACTTATCACTTAAATTATTATTTTTAACTTTAAGCTTGAAAAGTAAATCATAAATCATAGATTATAAATTATGTCATGTAAAAAATGCTAAAATCTATGTTCTACAATCTCCTCAAACCTAAAAATTAAGTTTTAAATTTTCAACTCTTACTATAGATGCAAAACTTTCAAATATAAAATCTAATGCATTAAAAGTATTAAATAATTAAATGTAAAGCTATATATTTAATAAACTATATACAAATTGTATACCTTAAGTGTCCAAATCATAGGTTATAAGTATTCATTACTTAAATATCTAGGTTTAAATTATAAAGTTCTTAAATTATAAATCGTAAGTAATTTTTAAACTATAAACCAAAAGTATTATTTTTCATAAAACCTAAATAATACACTATAGGTTATGAACAAAAATAGTAAAAAATTCAAATTAGATATTAAAATTTTAACCTTACATAGACATGTACATATACATATACATATACACATACATGTACATGTACATGTACATATACATATACATATACATATACACATACATGTACATGTACATGTACATATACATATACACATACATACATACATATACACATATGTATAATGTATATGTGTGTGTAAACACACACACATATTTGATAAAAGGAAGTTAGCAAATACTTTGATTAATATAGAGATGAAACTTACAAAAGTATCTAGAAATTTAGGTATAGAACAAAGCTATAAAAATTAAAATATAGTCTCTAGATCCACCTAGTATAACCAAAAATATATTTCAACCCACAAAGAGACTATAGTATTTGATATGAATTGCACCTATAAAGAGACTATTATACTCGATTTATAGTCACCTATGAATACATATCTTTAGATCGATTAACTTGAGTAGAGGTTAATGGCTTCAGATTTGAGAACTTTGAGCTCTCTAGATCAATTATGAAAGGCTTCCCTCTTTCCCTGACTCTCATTATCTTAGCTACTAATGCTATATATTATCTTATGAGAGGTAATATATTGTTCCCTAAAGTTACAAGTGTCTATATGCCCAATAGAGATGAATTGGAAAATGTACGATGTGCTAATGACACTACTATTTTAGCCTATTTTGATGATGACAATATAGAAAATTTGACGACCAAATTGGATTTGTTTTGTGTTGCCTCTAGGAAAAAGATATCTCTCCCCAAATCAGTCATGTTGGGATGAGAAAATAATTCCCCACCCTAGATTAAAAAATATCCTTTCAGGTGTGGAGGCCAGATCACCAAGTTAGGTATCTTGGGATACCATTTGTTGTGAGCCCTAACCTCAAAGGATATTTAGAGACAAGGTTGACAAGAAATTAAGAAAATAGAATAAGTGATACCTTACGATGGATGACAAGATCTAGGTTTGCCAAAAAATATTCTCCTCATACAACATATATTATTCAATAGCCTGATTCTTTAGTAATTATCAATTTAACTACATTCAAAAACTTATCAGAGATTTCCTTTGGTTGGATGGTAAAGGAAATTCTTATATCTTTCATGTGGTCTAAAAATATTTGTAATAATGATATAATTCCTCTAGAGACTTGGAATAAAGTCTATCTCCCAAATAATCAATATTGAATATTATTAAAAACTTATATCTATGGAATAGAGCTTTGGGAGCCATATTTTTGGAGGCTCTAGAAAAATCTAGATTCAAAATAGAAAAATCTTTTGTTGTTATAATACTTGGATATTTCACACATAGACAAAAATTTCATTCTAACTTCCTTTCCCAAAGGTTTCAAAATTTGGAACTTTAGCTTCTTGTAGGGAAGTTATCCGTCTATATATCTCATGGTTAATTCATATAGAAAAAGGATAAGTTTTGGGATGATTCTTGGAATGGTCATAAACCTCTAAATCTTATAATAAAATAGTTAGTACTGGATTCTACTTTAAAAAGTCTTCGGAGAATATATATTTATATTTATCACTTAGGTAAGCTCTGTGTGGCCTATTGGAAATTTGTCAAGTTTCTTTACCTTTTTCTCAAGATCTCAACTTTGAACTCATCTTAGAAATAAAATGAAAAGAAGCATTATATTTTCAAAACAAGAAGAATTTATCTAATTAAAGGATAAATAAAGTTCACTTAATGTGAATGATGGGTATAAATCTATGGTTCTTCTTCGTCTATCCATGCTTGGCCTTTAAATTTGTGTTGGGGCTCAAGTTACCTTCCAAAGGAAGGTTATTTTTATTCACTCTCAATTCAAGAAAGAATTCATATAGGTCTAAGATTAGACAAATTACAAATTAATGTGGTTTCCCCTTGTGTGTTTTGTGGTCACTTCTTAGAATAAATAGATCATCTTCTCCTCTATTATGAATTGTATCATTGTTCGAAATGGCTTCAATGACAATCAGATGGGTTTTCCCTCTAAATCATAATCTTGCACTTTTCTAGATTTGGCCAACATGTTACAAAAATTTCATGTTTGCATGCATTTGGAAAATCAACTATTTGACCCTTATCTAGAATTCATTTGTAAAGGAACTCTCATATATTAGAAAAACACATTGTTTAATCTTAAAGGTGATCAATAAAATTGAAACGTTCATCTTTGAAGTTAGCACAAGTTACAATTATAATTACATAAATAATTTATTTGTTTCTTCTTAGAATAATAATCTAAGTTAAAAAAATATCCTATGCTCAAGTCAATTCCAATGCAAGGCTATATTCCTTCTCCTAGAAATGATTCTTAGGAAAATTTTGCATGGTCGACTCCTTTATTGAAGAAATTGAAACTTAGTTTTGATGGAGCTTCTTGTGACTATCGACTTAAGTCTTGGACTTGAGAAGTCATTTACAATTTAGAAGTTTAGGTTATTTGTGTTATTTTTAGTAAGGTTAATGAAAGTACTAATAATAAGGAAAAATTAGAAGTAGTATTTGTGGGGTTTGACATAGCTCTAGTATATTATTATTGATTTAATTATTGAAGGTGACAACTTACAAGTCACTAATGCTTTATTAAATAAGGCCATAACTAGTTGGAATTTTAACTATCTTTAGAATAAAATTCTTATGTAGTTATCTCTCTTTCCACGAACATAGACATTTTTACTAAGAAGAAATTACTATGGATGATCATCCAACTAATAGAGCCATTGATTCAACTAAGCACTAGAAGGAATTTACTCAACCTAATCTACTTTTATTATTGCGATTATATCTTTTATTGGAATGACCGTTTCAAAAAATAAGTGGGCCTTGGCATTCTAATTATTAAAGTTTATATTTGGATCATTTATTTATGGTTTTACTTAACTCTTTTATGGCCTTCTTGCAAGCCCACTTGAATGTACATCAACTCTTAAAATATACATTGGCTAACTTTCAATTGCCACGTTGGTGGGCTCTTTGTATTTAATAATCACGATTCATTAAGTAGTTTTAGTTACTTGTGGATCTTGTAGTATTAATTACTTATTGTTTGTTCAAGTATAAGAGTTCATATGTTTCTTGGCATACAAGTATGTACTAATCAAAAACATGTGGCACTCTTTTTTTCATTCTTGCAACTCTTCATTATAGTTTTTAATTTTTAGTTGAACATTTTTTCCAAGTCATCTCATTTTGTATCTATTTCTTGACATGAAATTTTGTAAATCGGCTAACTTTCAATTGCCACGTTGGTGGGCTCTTTGTATTTGGTAATATGATTCATTAACTAGTTTTAGTTACTCATAGATCTTATAGTATTAGTTAGTTACTTTTTGTTGAAGTATAAGAGTTGATATGTTTGTTGACATGCAAGTATGTACTGATAAAAACATGTGAGACTCTTTTTTTCATTCTTGCAACTCTTCATTATAATTTTTAATTTTTACTTATCTCATTTTTGTATCAATTTCTTAACTTGAAATTTTGTAAATCTTTTGCAATTTGTAATATGGATAGAAATGGAAGATTATAAAATTAGAATAGAAATTCTAATTGTTTAAAGTTATTATTCAATTGTCTCAAAAGGCCTGCCATGAATGCTCTCTTTGCCGAGAGTTGTCTGCAGGTTGTCATGAGCTATTTTAGCTCTATCATCCTTGCCGTGAGATAGCAGGGGATTATTTTCTTCTCTACTGTGACTGGTATATGTATTGCTGAGAGTGTGCTCTGCACTACAGTGTGGAGACAGGGGATAGTTAGTTTGAAGTGAGAGACTGTCATGATACATGCCAAGACTACCACCGTGTAGAGATTCTTCTCTGTCGTGCCTTGTCTCGAAACTGTTATTGCCGTTAAGACTAGTCTTTTCGTTGCTGAGACTGGTGTATTGCGGTGGTAGGGGATAGTTAGTATGGTGTTGGAGACATTCGTAATGCATCCCAAGACTCCCACCATGTAATGACTCTTCTCTACCGTGTTGTAAATTTACCAAATCTCCTTTGCCGTGATTTGTATTGCCGATATGAGGTGGGAAAGAGGCATCCTTGCCATGAACAGTCAATGAGTCTTCGAACCTGTTACAACCAGTGTTATCCCTCCCGTGTGGTGAAGTACTTTCGCTCCTGCTGTGAATTCTTTCACTTTTGTTGTGTGTATATTGCCTTGCGTGGCTTATATTATCCCTGTCGCTGAGTCTTTCACTCCTGCCGTGAGAGCTATGGGAAGAAAAATTATAAGGAGAAGAGGGGAAGAGCATGGGCTCTCCCTTGTCAAAAAAACTTTGACTGTTATCAGTCAAATTTCTGTGTTCTTCATCAAACAAATTGTATGTGTAATCATCCTCACTAGATGAGGATTGAAAAAGAGGAATTAGGACAGAGGTTGGAGTCGCCTGAAGGGAACTTCTTCCTGTGGAGTAGAATCAATACCATTTGAAGGTATTCTGAAGGAAATGTAATCCTTTTCAGACTTATCCATGTCTGCAAGAGCTGGAAATTTATGTTCATTGAAAATGACATCACGACTGTGAATGATTCATTCTTCAACCGGATCCCAAACTCTATAACCAAACTGATCTTTGCCATAGCCAACGAAAATGCCCTTTTGTGATTTGAAATCCAGCTTTCTCCTCTTTTCTTTTGGGACATGAACATGAGCTTCACAACCAAAAACTTTGATGTGTGAATATGAAATCCTTTTTCCCAGCCATTCCTCTTCCAGAATGACAAACTCTAGACGAGATGAAGGAGTCCTATTGATCAAATAGACTTTCGTATTACAGGCTTCCACCCAAAATTCTTTTCCCAAACTGGCATTGGAAAACATACACTATGCTTTCTCAACAATGGTTCTATTTAACCGTTCTGCTACCCCATTTTCTTGAGGCGAATAAAGAACAACCTTAATTCATCTTATACCATGATCTGCACAAAAGTTATCAAACTCCAACAAACAAAATTCACCTCCATTATTCATTTTCAAACACTTAATTTTATGACCACTCTGATTTTTCTCAAGAGCTTTAAAAATTTTGAATTTAGAGAATACTTCTAATTTTCTAGAAAGCATATAAACCCATACCTTTTGGGCGCTATCATCAAGAAAGGTGACAAAATATTGTGCGCCTCCATAAGAGGTTACCTCCACAGGTCCGAAGACATTCGAATGCACTAACTCCAAAGGTGTAGTCCTTTTATCATGTCCATCCTTCAAGAAACTGACCTGCTTTTGTTTCCCATGAAGACAATGCTCACAAAATTCTAAATTTATAGATTTGAGACCTGGTAGTTGATCATGATTCAACATTACCTCAAGGCATTTCTTTCTCATATGGCCAAGCCTTTGATGCCAAAGTGCAGCATCGCTGTCCACAAGTGTCAAAGCAACTCCCACCTTATCAATGGGTTTCAAAATATAGAGACTACCGGTTTTGTCTCCTTTAGCAATAACCAATGAACCTTTGACTATTTTCCATGTATCTGTGAGTTCAATTTTAAAGCCTTGGGTGTATAATTGACTAACAGAAATTAGATTCCTCTTTAATTGAGGAACATGTCTAACATCTTTGAGAAGTAATTTTGCTCCTCCTTCAAGATGCAAGGCAACATCTCCTTTCCCAACAATTTTACATGCTTTATTATCACCCAAATATACCTCTCCAAAATCACCATCTTGATATTTGTAAATGCATCCATGAGAGGGGAAGCATGAAAGGAAGCTCCCGAATGAATTACCCATGAATCAACTTTTGTATCACTTGTTGACAAAATTAGGATGCCCGGATCCTTTTCACAAACTGTGTTTGCTTGGCTGTCCAATACTTGTTCTTGTGCCTTCTTATATTTTCTGCAATCCTTCTTAACATGCCCAACCTTCCCACAAAACCAACAACTATTTTGTCTCCCTCTTGACTATGATCTTCTTGCAGATTGGGACCTCTGATTGTTGTTAAATCTGCCTCTATATTGGCTTCTTCCTCTATTTTTGGTGGTCACCATTGTGAGAGCATTGTTGAAAGAGGATTCATCATTCTTTCTCCTCAAATCTTCAGAGAGCGGAGTGGCTGAAACTTCATCAAAAATCAGCTTCTTGGTAGTTGATGCTGAAGTGCTTATGACTATCACAAGTCCATCCCAGCTATTAGGAAGAGAACATAGCAATAGAACAACTTTATTCTCATCATCTTGTCTCATGCCAACTAAATTTGCTTGGCTGATCAAGGTGTTAAATTCGTTGAGGTGATTTGTCATGGCTTCACCTTCCCCCATCTTAAGTTTATACAACTTCTTCATGATGAAGACTTTGTTCACAGTGGATGTTTGTGCATATGTTGAAGCTACTTTATCCCATATGTCTTTGGCTATAGTTTTGTCTGAAATATTATAAAACACATTATCGCCTAATGCAAGAAAGATTGTTGCCATGGCTTTCTCATCAAGCTTTCCCCAATCTTCATCTGACATGGCTATGGGTTTCTTCGCTTTTCCTTCAAGTGCCAGCAAAAGCTCTTTGTTCACTAACAAAGACTTCATCTGAGTCTTCCATATTCCGTAATTCTTCTTAGAGAATTTTTGAACTCTTACTTCTTCCATAATTCTGAAAATGAAATCTTCAACCAGCGATTAACCTTGCTCTGATACCAATTGTAGATTTAAGAATTTGAATAAAAAACCAAAATTTATAGAATAAATGAGCAGACTTGAAACAAACAGAGAACACGCTATTTATCATGGTTCACCACAATAGTGGCTACGTCCACACTGAGTAGAAGAATTATATTGATCTCAAAATAGAATGTTTACAAATGACCACAAAGAGTCTTATTTATAAGCTCAATCTGAGCAGCTGAAAAGAGAAGGCACAAATAGATAAATGTCTGTTGGCCTTCCAATCCCAACAATTGGTAAATGTATTTATTAGGGTCAACAGGTCAAAAGTATTAATGGGAAAATAATTTTTACTTGATTCAAAGAAAAGAAGCAAGGAATACAAGGCAAGTATATGTTGTAGTCATTATCAACATATAACAAGTGAGTTGATTTGATCAAATTGATAAGCCTACCATGGAAGATGTATGCTGCAGTTATCAAAATCAACAATTTGCATGTGGGGACATAAGGACTACTTTTTATTTTTTGGTTGAAAACTAAGAGAATAATTGTGACATTCAAAACTATGACGTGTTCATTATAATAATCCTAGTAAAAGTCAAGTTTATGTTTTACTCCTCATGGTTGGTACAATTGAAGAAAAACAAAGCTACTTTGATCGAACTGATTAATTTTTCCATGATGATTGATTGATTAAACAATTGAATCACTGTATTATTTCAAAATGTTTTCGATTAAGGAAAACATGTTTTAAAGGGGCCCTGAAACCCAACCAGTTTTAAACATATACAGAGATATAGCAATTACAGTTCACAAAGATACGATAACCATAGCGAAAAGAAAGGCCAGACACAGTCTGCCAGCAGAACAAACAAAAAAAACCAGAAAATAGGACCAATAACAGAAAACAAAAAGCTAGGCTCCGCTCAAAAACCAAAGGAGCAGCTCAAGAAAACTCTTTGAGGACCTCCGCCGCTCAAATCTCGAGCTCAGATGCCTTGTCTGCCGCATCCTTAAGGTCAGCCAGATCCTTGTCAGGTTCCTGCATGTCCTTCTTCATGGTGCTAGACCTGGTTCTCTTCCTCGGCCCTTCCTCTAGAGATTTATCTTTGCTACTATTTGGAGACTCATCCTTGTTGCTCCTGTGTTCCTTAAATTTATTGATCAAGACTTTTATGTTGTCATTTGAAGCTTTGAGGATGCTATGGCTCTGCTCCGCAATTTTCTGTAAAGTCCCCTCCAAGCTTTGCATTCTCTTCTTCACTTCCTCCATTTTGCTTTCCATGTCATTCTTATCCTCCGTTAGCACGATCTTTTTGTTGTTACCCTCCCTCTCTGACATTCCCACCCAAAATTTTAACTCCTGAATTTCATGGAATGTCCATTTGGTGGTTCTGTAGCTATCAATGACACTATTTTTGGCATTATTGAGCACATCCATCTGAGGGTGTTCTTTAGTGATGTCACTCAGAATCACCAGGGCAGGGTCTATGATGTCCTCCATTTGAATTTTGCCGTCCTTGTTTTCCTTAACTAGGGTTTTCATCATTTCTCTCTTTAGGCCCATCCTGACAGACACATTGTGGAAGTCTCTCCAAACCACATTCTTCTCTTTATCTGTTATCTTGCAGGCATAATGGTTAGTCCCTTGATCTTCACTAGCCTGCACGTGATCATCCTCTCTCCCCTGACTCTCCTCTTCATCTTCGCTATCCTTCCCCTCCTCTTGTCCTTCCTCATTCTCCTCTTCCATTTTCCTGCTTTTCCTCTGCTTCCTGCCAAAATCCATAACCTCTTCTCTATTCGCAGGCATTTTAATTATGAATTTTCTCTTCCCCGTCTTATTCTCCTTAGTTTCCTTCTCCTCCCTAATTGTTTCTTCCTCTGCTTCAACGCTGTCTCCCTTAGTATTATTTCAAAATGTTAACTTACATATCAAAGGCCTACTGTACATGTGAAGCCTTAACGACAAATTACAACTGAATTTTTAAAAGAATTACAATAATATTTGAGATTAAGAAGCAACAATTGAATAGGGTCAGCTTGACTTTCATCCGATTTGGCTCTTGGAAAGGATTGACCAATCTCAGATGGAGTTCATGAGTACCACACAATGAATTTACATCATTTATTAGATTGACCAATCTCAGATGGATTTCATGAGTACCCACATAATGAATTTACATCATTTATTAGCTATTACTCGCGTCGTGTTCAACCATCTTCACAACTCTTCTAACCAAGTGAATTGATAAGAAATAGAAAGAAGCTAGAGGCTAGAGGCGGGAGAGATTGGATCCAAGAGGGAAGTACGATACAACAATTGGGGCACTGCCCTTTTTCTTCTCACTTGCATCTTTCATCATTTTCCCATTATCATCTCGCTTTCTCTCTTCTCCAGGGAACACATCATTTGTAGCTGGTAATTTGAAGCGACTTTGCACAAATCCGAATACACCCATTTTGGAGAAGTTTATAGAAATGTTGCAGATAGATATGAGATGTATGTTTGCGCAATGAGTGAAATTTACAAGAAATTTTTTAGTTCACAATATTGTTTAATGTGGAGTAGTGTTTGGCATTGGACTGAATTTATATGAAAATAGGTGGAATGCCTCCATTGTTGTTGTTTGGTTTAAATTGGGTGGAGTGCACACCAAGTTACTCTGAAATGAATTATTTTGGTTAATTCTGAAGGCGATTGTTTGATAATAAAAAGGAAATTTCTAGAATAACACATGACTAATAAGTGGTTTTTTAATGTATGATATTTTCTTCTGCAACATCTTGTGTTTATTTGGTCAAACCGATAAAAATAGCTCCAATGATCTTTGGCCACTCAGTGGAAAAAAAAATTAAATATGAAAATACAATAGATTTGGTCAAATTTGTAAGCCTACCAAGGGAAGGAAAGTATATGCCGCAGTTGTCAAAATCATAGGAGGATTACAAATTCATTTCTTGCTTGGAACGAAGTGAATGATTGGGACATTCAAAAATATCTACAGTCCCCTTTTGCGTAATGTATTATCTAATATTGATAATTTTAGTTATATCTGATATTAGGTGTAATTTATCGGGCAATACCTGTACAGGATCAGGATGTATCATTACTTAAAATTTTGAATTAATTAAATATTTAAAATAATTAAATTTTTATTTTTAGTACTTTTATTTGTGAAAGGTTAGAATTATTGATTAATATTAAAAAATGGAAAATGATAATACTATTCTTTTTAATTTTTAATTAAGTAAATATTTTATTCAAAAGTGCATCTTGATTCCTCTATAATAACCTAAAATTGGTCTTGTAAACCAAGAACCCCTAATCTCAATTGATTGACTAGAAAACTTAATCAAATAGGGTAAATTCCTAATCAAAGGTATAAAACCTTATACTAGACCTGATTATGCGAGTGATTTGATCGATAGGCTTGCATAATTAAATCAATCATCAATTAATTCCTAATCAAGCATCAAGGTTAGTAAATCACTAAATAAAGTCATTTAATTAAAGGTCCTAACACATTTAATTAAATGAACCCATTTTCTAGACTTTGTAATTAAAAAGAAATTATAGAAATTAACTAATTGGTCTCATCCTCATACTAACAAAAAGGCACAATTGGAATGAATCAAAGTTAATCACATGGATTGACTCACATGGAATATGAAAGGAAGAATCTCAACCCTTCACCAAGTTTGAATCCTAACCACCCAATCTCATGGAATTCTTATAAAACCAAGCCTCTCATAAGCTTAAGCAAGAGCTAATTTTCATAGTAGTGTTACAATGACAAAATTCATCTAGAGTTAATTGTGCATCTTAAAAATATTAAATTGCATTCTAGTTTCCTTTCTTAGATCAATTTCATCTTAGTAGAAAAACTTAATATGCATGGTTTTTATCAAGATCTTGAGTAGAATCGTCATTTATTGCATCATTTTGATTTGAATATTCCATCTTAAGGTAGTCTAGTCACTAATATAATATGTCTAATCCTAGAGAACATTTGATAGATCAAACTCACCTTAATGAGGAAGAAAAAGATCAGTTTATAATAGGTTTTATTTTCTATTTTGATGAATTTCATGCTACTAACCCACTAATGTAATTATCTATTAAAGTGTTTGCATTGTAGGTACAACAAGGTAGATTTCAAACAAATATTTTTGGCACCCACCATGGGGCTAGACTTGACATTTGGCCAAATTTCTTGCTTAATTCCTGGAATTTCCTAGTCACTACCTTAGGAAGATCATACGAATGGGTAAAGTGTGTCATACAACACAACTTCAAGTGAAATTTTTTCCTATGCATTGATTTTTATCATACAATAATATGTTGTAGAGGGAGTTATCAATTTGGTCTCTGATAATAGTCGTTTGATAATATGGTTAGCCGTTGATCTTTTTCCTTGTATGTTTCATCTGGTAAATTGTATTGTACATATACTATCTTGTAAGAAAGTGTCATTTCATTCAATAAAGGGTGTCATATGATTGTATGGTGAAATGAAGTGACTATGTTTTATTGTATTAAAAATAGTGAGCTATTTGCAAGGTATAATTGACTTTCTTTCTTAGTTACTAATGTTAATCGTATATGTTTGATGCTTTTATTGATTGATTTCACTCCCTAATGGTGATTTTAGGTCGTTTGTCCAAGAATACGCTTACCAAAGTTCTCAAAAGTGCTAACAAACCTTGTCAAAACAACTAACAAATCTTTAGATGCAAGTTTCCTTTGATTACTCAAACAAACTACTATAGATTTGATTGTAGGTTTCCTTGGAGAATCAACCAAACACTCTCATTTCTTTAATTTTCCATATATGCTTTCATTGTATGTTCTTTCTAGTTGAAAATCTAAAGCTTTAATTAAAAGGTGAATTAACCATGTGTTGATGTGCCTGGGAAAAATGATTTGACTAGGAGAATATGGTCTTTTCCCTTTTGGGAAAATTAGAAATCTTGAACTCAAGTTATTATCCATTTATTATATTTCACCTTTAGAGAGCATTCCATTGAGGGAAAAATCTCATGGGAATGACTCACGTGGGAGAAAGGCAAATCCAAACATTCTGACCCAGTAATGAAATCCGTCTATGAGAATTAACTCTTAGAGGATAAAGTCATTTTGTGTCTGGTCTCATGGGGCTACATGTGTCAACCACACTTACGCAACCTGGTTTCCTTGTATGTTTAACACAAGATATCTTTGAACATAAATCCCTAACTAGACTCTTTAGTGTAGCAAGCCACCCAAATCACTTGTGAAAGTTTGACTACCCTTGTGCAAGGAGGATACCTCCCCAAGATCACTTTCCATATCATGCCTCCATTGAGAATTTGGAGTCGAATAATATGACATTTCTTGACCCATTGCATCATTTAAATGGTCATATTCTGATTAGCTCTTTGGGAAGTGCTTAGTTGCAAGAAGGATTTTCATGCAATGCTGATTCCTATAGGGATAATGTGTTCTTGGTCTACCTTAACCTCATGTACTTGATTTGTGTGTTCAATACTCAAAACATTGTTGAAATTTACCCAAACACAATCAAGACTTGACAAATTCTCCTAAAACCAAGTGGAAAATCCTTCAGTTCGCTATAAAATCATATCAATTAGTGAATTTTATCATGTGACGGAAGGTTTTAGACCTCTTTTTAACCATTTTATCACATCACCAAGTGATTATTATCATACCAGTAGCCAATAATTATCGTATGAGCTAGGGTTTAGACTTCTTTTCACCATATTATCATTTCAACCAATGAGGTGTGTTGTACAAGCCAAGTTTTTACCATACTATCGCATCACCTGCTGATAATTATCTCATGAATACTATATAGAGTCATACGTTCATGTTCCATTTGAACTCTAGAACATGATTTTGACCTATGACATCATCATTTGACCTTCAGTCCAATCAACGTTGTTGAGTCCTAATCTAGTTATATCATCCTATTGTGACAAACAAATTGTGTATCCTTATTCTCGTGACTTTTAATCTATTGGTCCTTCTTCCTAGTTTGTCAAGTGCTCATCTTGTCTTAGTCTCAATTTGTTAATCAATCCTAATTAACTTATTCACAAGTTTCACATAACACACAATCAATCCTTAATCTTAACACCGTGTACCATGTCCATCATCAAACTTGATCAATCTTCAAATGTCATCTTTCATCAATCCTTTGAGATAAGTCATCACTTCCCTATTTATATATTGACCTAATAAACTTAGATGCTTGTAGCTCTCAGTCACAATGATTTTTTCATCCTAGTAGAAACCAAGATTCAAAGTCAAAGGGGTGATCCTAATTCAAGGAGTAAGTCTATAGACACTTGCACTCTAGGATTCTCATCACATCAAAAACCTAAATTGGCAAGAAATACTTTAATTCAAAACTAGTCTTCTACAAACCAATCAACACCCATACATCAATCTTCAAATGTCATCTTTCATCTTTCTACATTTATTTAAATAATACCCAAATTTATTACAATAATGTTATTCATTTGAGGATTCATTATACCTTTCACATTGCATCTTATTTTGAGGTGAGGTTTGATGGTTTCCTCTTCCACTTGAGTTTCTATTTGAGATTAATGGGCTACTTATTCCACCTTTGTATGAATTTCTTCCTCTACCTCTAAAATTTATTCTTCCTCTACCTCTACCATCCAAACGATTGAAACTTGAATTTTTAATGCATGCTCCAAAATTGAATTTATTGTCCTAATTATCCTATGCTCATGACAAATGAGTGACGCATGTAGATCATCAACTAAAAATTGTTATTAAATATTTGTCTCTTCTATATCTAACATAATAGAATGAAACCTTGTAGGAAAACTTCTTAAAAAAATCTCCACCAATTTCCTTTCTTCAAGTCTTTCACCATAAAACCTTATTTGACTTGCCAACCTAATTATTTGAGTGAAGAATGACTCTACTATATCTAATTCTTTCATGTATACAGTCAAATTGATATGCGTAATTTTGTAAAGGAAAGGAATCTCATATGTAGGCATGTCAATGGTGATTTGTGCAATAGAGGAAAGGTTGTTTCCACTTCACTTAAGGATGTGTTAGGCACACTCAGAGGAGATGTAGACATTCAGAGGAAAGATGTCTCTTATGGAGCACTAGAGTAGGCATTTTTAACACTCAGAGGAGATGTGGAATTTCAAAGGAAATGTGTATCATTATGCATGGAACGTGGGAGCAGTCATGTTGTACAAATGGTTACAGGTTTAAAGGTCAGGAGATCCATTGATGCACCCAGTTGGGTGTTTCTTGAGAAAGCGAGTAGTATTGGTGAAGGCACTTCATCAAAGTCTCTAGAAGGGTTGGGTTCAAATCCCTTGCAACTTCCACTCTTGTTCAGATTAATGTAATAAGGGGGGGAATGTTGGCATATTACATTTCTTAGTAGTTTTTTTAAGGTTTAGTTTAATTTATAAAACAATCGCTTAGTGATTATATAACTGTTAATAGTTATCAAAGTCTAATATGTTTTTGTATTTCCTTTTTAAAGGCTCTGTTTACATGAATAAGATCATCAAAAAATGCATCAAGTTTTTATCATACGCTCTCAGCTAATATTTTTAATAGGTAGAGGAAAAGTATTGAGCGGATTGAAGGTTACAAATTGTTGCATTGTCTATCAAATATTCTAAATGCCCATTGTTGTAATCTATTACTTAATTAAAATCCAAAATTATGAACATAATGACGACTCAAATTGTAGATCCATTTTAAATAAACTTTCAAAAATTCAGATAAATGACTAGAACTTATGACTTTCATATCAGATTGTTGAAGCCTTCACTATGTAAATAAATGGAAAAAGAACCTAGAATCTTTATGTCGAGTAAAATTAAAAGGATGAGTAATTGAATTGAAAATATTTATTGAAAGGATGAATGATTGAATTGGAAATATTTATTTTACTAAATTTAATTTGTGTTCATATTTGTACATAATCTTTTTGGCTGTTATCAATCAACAAACTCTACATTTTTTTCCTCTTAAAATAAAGTGAATAATTGTAACTGTTAGGATCAAGAGTTCAGAAGACTAAGTGGAGACAATAATTTTCACTTGAGTGACAGCGAAGAAGCGTGGAGCAAGGCAAGAATATATTGAAGTGATCAACGTTGTAGAGAAAACGCGTTGTCTTTGTCAAACCGTTAAACCTAAATCCAATCATCTTTGGCCGAGCAATGAGTAAGTCAATGAAAAATGAGAGGACCAAGGGAAGTATAGGCTGCCGTTGTCAAAATCAAAGGTAAGTCTGTGGGGCATGGGGAGTACACTTTTATTTCTTGCATGAAAAGAAGCGAATAATTGAAACCCTCAAAACTAGTATTACCCAGCCCAGTAAAAGTCAAGTTTATGTTGCAGCCCTCATTGTTAATACTTTGGAAGAAAAACAGAGCTACTTTAATCAAACTGATAAAATCATTCCAGACAATTGAATGAATAAATTAATCTTCAACACTTTAATCAAAATATTATGATATTATTTCAAAGTGTTAATTTACATAACAAGGGCATTTTGCGCATGACACCAAGGTCATTGAATCAAGCCTTAAAATAAACTACTACTGATTTTTTAAAAGAATTATAGCAATATTTGAGATTAAGAATCAACAATTCAATAGTGATCGACTGTGGAGATTCGCTCGACTTTCAAGCAATTTGGATCTTGTAAAGAAATGCCCAATTCAATATTGCTACTAAGTTACAACATTTATCATCTATTTATCACTTTGTTTTAGTGAATTGGGGAACCATCAAAACTCTTCAAATCAAGCGAATTGATAAGAGCAAAGAATATGTGGGAAGAAATAGAAATTGAAGGAGACTAGAGGCGGGAGAGATTGGAACCAAGAGGGAAGTAGGATACAACAATTGGGGCACTGCATGAACTGTCCTTTTTCTTCTCACTTGAATCTTTATTCTCCATCTTTTTCCCATTATCATCTCCCTTTCCCTCTTCTTCAGGGAACACATCATTTGTAGCTGGTAATTTGAAGCAACTCTGCACAAATCCGAATACAACCATTTTAGAGAAGTTTATAGAAGCGTATCTTTGCAGATAGAGAGGATATGTATCTTTGCCAAATGACTCAAATTTACAAGAAAGTTCTTAGTCGTGATATTGGCATTAGATTGTTGTCTGAATTTATAGGAAAATAGGTGGAATGCTTCCATCGTCGCTGTTTCGTTTCAATTGGGTGGAGTGCACTCCAAGTTACTACCAGCGTTCATGGTTGGAAGAGAAATGAATTCATTTGGTCAACCCTGAAGGCTGTTCTGTATTTGTGATGGGTAATAACAGAGAAATTTCTGGAATAGAATGTGACTGGTACAAACATGTGTTTATTTTTCCTTCTGTGGCATCTTTCGCTGAAGAAAACATGTGCTGATTGGTCGAAATGACAAACAAAGCCCCAATCGTCTTTGGTCACTAAATGAAAAAATTAAAAAAGGAAAAAGAAGAAGAGAACAAATTGATACGCGTAGTAAGGGAAGGGAAGTATATGCTGCTGTTGTCAAAATCAGTGTCGATGAGGACAATTTCATTTCTTTCTTGAAAGTAAGCGAAGATTGGGACATTCAAATATGTCTTCAGTCCCATTTTATTTTCTCCTAATTGCAAAGGAAGTTGATGACGCAGATGTTATTGTTGGAAGAAAAAAGAAAACTGCTTTCCTCGTGTTCATAAATTCATTAGATACATTAGCCACGTTTGTATTGGAGAATTTTTAGAGTGTACAATTAATTGGTGATAATAAAATGGATATTTTAAAAGTATTTCTTTTTTTAGTTTTTTTAAAGAAGATCGATTAGAAAATACCAAAAGAATAAAGAGGTAAGAAATCTCAACGTTAATATCTAAGAAGAGGAAGTGAGAACTTTTTTTAGTGTTCTCATCATTCTAATTTCTGTAGCCCTCAAAAAATTTCATAGGGCATTACTTTCTTGGATATGAGAGGTAATCTTGATAAATTATAAAGTAATCCTAACATAGACAAGTGGAAAAATCATTTTAGTCTATATGGAATTCAATATTTATTGAAAGGGCTTACATTAAAAATATAAAGAAAGAAATATTTTTTTTAAGTTCATAATATTGGGTGATCTCTATATGGGTCAACATATGACTTATAGTAATATTGGACTAATTGGTACTCCTTGCACGAGACAACTAACTATGCTACAAATGATGCATGCATACATTACTCCTTATAAGATTTGTACTTGTGACCTATCTTTTAGGAAAATAAGTTCTTGAAGTTACTTATATATAATTTTTTAATATTTTATTCTTTGATCCAAATCTTATAATTTTTTAGCAAATCAAATTGTCATAAAGAAAACCCTCAAAATCATCCTTTTAAATTATAGTATATGTAATATACATATTTTTAAACATCATATTTATTTATCAATTTTATAAACATTTGATATACACAGATACAATACATTAAGATAAATGATGTCTAAATTCTTATATAGAATTTTTATATATTTGTTATTTAGATTTGTGGACTATTTATAAATCTAAAATAGCATAATTGCACTCTCAAATTCTCTCATTGAAGAAGAAAATCATATTAATCTAGGAGGCAAATAACACACCCTAGAAAACCAAAATGAAAGTATTAATTTGATCAATGGACTCAATAAAGAAAGATCGAAGTTTAGAAAGAATTAGTATTAAGAATTATAAGATAAAGTGAGTAAAATTAGTAATTTTTGAAAATCTTTTTTATTTGTTTATGTGACTTTTCTGATTCAATTTTTTCTTTAATAAATTATATTTTTATTACAATGTTTGTGAATGTTTAATGTGATTAGGTAGTTGCTAATTGTTTCATTAAAAATAGAACAACCTTATAAAATTTAAGTTCTCTCTTTCTAAGATGAAATTTTTATACTCTTCTCTAACTTAAATTATTCTTATAAAATATTTAATTAATCTATAAAATTGTTAATAAAAATGATATAATATAAGTTTGTCATATTTGGAAGACAAAGTAATTGTTTTGGTCAACCATTAGGGTGCTTCACATTTATCATGGGTAATTTAAAAATATCTATAATGGCATTTGAAATAAGATTTTTCAAATCTAAGGGTACCCGTGTGATTTTTCATTCTAATGAGAATTAAGGGTTCAATTGAAATTAATTTTTCAAAAACTATTTATTGTCAGCAATCTTGTTCTTATGAGAAATTTACATCTTAATTTGGTTGAGTTGCAAGCATTTAATGTTCAAAATTGCTTAATATTTTTGTTTCAATGGTTTCTTTTATTTCAATTAAATTGTTATGAATGTAATAATAATTTTGTAAGCCATGTAATATTTTATATATTATATTATTTTTAACATTTTTACATTAAAACCTAGTTCTAAAATAAGGGGTTCCCGAAGAAAAGAACCAAGGGAAAAAAACTCTGTTCTTGACCCAACCACGAAAAGAAAACCAAAATTGGTGGATCATTGTGAGCTGAGCTCCATCAACAATGAAACCATATTACTTCATTGTATATCCATTGAGAGCTAGGTTTAGGGACTACAGATATTACATCTTCTATGGACTACAATCTAAAATTCCAAAATGACTCATCCACTATAGGTGATGAGTTTACAAAATGACTCATTCATTACATGCAATGGGTTTATAGTGAGCTTAGCAACAAAAGAACATGAAAGAGATGATGACTTTACCAGAGAATTATATATAAAAGACTATTGTAGTAGTTGATGATGCATCGATCAAAATATGCCAAAACACCCAAAAAAGTGTAGACCAAAATGCCAAGAGAAAGTGCAGCTCAAATATCTGTACAGACCAATGAAGAGTCCCCAGAGCCAAGACCGAGATTCAAGTTGGGAATAGGGTGAGATTACAGGGTCGAAGAGGCAAGATGAGAGAAGTCTACTTCCAGGAAGTCAAGCATGGTGAATACCACTTGATGGATACTACTAATACATTCTTTGGAAAGAAAACCCCCATATTGCTGAAGCGTAATTTTTATGGGGTGGAAGGACTACCTTTCCAATGCTTTTTTAATGCTTTCATAAACCATAAAAAATGAATGATCTCTTAACAGGGCATGGTGGTGAAAAAGTCCTCTGAATAGTGCGGCACCACCCCACATATCATATTTATGAAGAGTGGTGTGAAGTTTGTTATTTTGTAGGAAAATGGGTTTCACATAGTGACTTGCAATAGAATCTAATTGAGCTAGAGATTGCATTAGGTTAAACATATTAGAGAAGAAAATAAAAAGGTGCCGAGATGGATAGATAATCCTTCTACTGGAAGGAAAGAGAATTTCAAAACCAATGATTCTCCTAATGCCATGGTGAATGTGTGGAGGATCTCAATTAAAAAATAAAGAAAGTATGTCATCCTTCATGGGTCCAAGGAATGGTTCTTCCCAAGCTTCCACTTCTAGCAAAACCCTATAGTTTCGAGGATAATATTCCATGTGTAGAGATGCGGATACTGAGCAACATTCAACACTAGAACTAGCTCCCACTAGAAAGCTAGGGCGTACTGACATGGCTTAGACACAATTGAGCAATAAAAATAGGGGAGCCAAGATAGCAGAGAAAAAGAAGACCAGAGAATGCCCAAAGCCAACAAAGATGCAAGCAGAGAAAGTAAATGAAGAAAGGAAACAACATGACCCTATTTAAAAAACCCGTAGTCATAATTGCAAGAGCCACCACCATTGAAAAAAATGATATCAACTCACATTAAAGATATAGGATCTTGTGAAGATTACTCAATATTTAAGGACACATGAAATAACTGATAGCAGGCAAAACCCACAAGCGTTGAACCATGCTAGCCTTACCATTTAACAAACTGTAACCACATAGCACTAAAGATGAGGGATAAAATTAAAATGAAATCATACTTAGTTATTGGGAAATGTTAATGAAGGACAACATCAAATTTAAAAATGAGGGTAAGTACTATGATAGATGGGCACAAGGAAAGGAGAAATCAGGAGAAGATGTCACATATATGTGGGATACAAATAATAACCAAAGGTGGAAGTTGATGCAACGTCCAGTACCAAAAATAGGCATATAACAACATGAGGAAGGTAAAAACAAATGTACTAGCATAGTATGCCAGTCCCAAGTAGGGATGCATACATGTGTTAATTAAATTATGCCCTGCCAAATAGTAATTGCCAATTTGGCATGCCTTTTTCATGATAGGACAGTATCGCAATGCCATATAGTATCCAAAAAAAAACCATATATATGTCCACCTGGAAAGAGAGATGACAAGGTGGCATTTGGCATGTCATAACATGATTACTCAATGCCAATGAGGAAAGAAGATTTACTTATGAGATGCCAAATACTCTCTGCCACTTTGTCATGCCTTTTTCACAATAGGACAGGATTGTTGCATTGCACATAAATATTTGTCCATCTGAGAAAGAAATGCCAAAGTGCCATTTGGCATATCATAACATGATTAAAAACTAGAAACACCCATTCGATAGAGCTTAGATGATAGTTTTTCTAACCTAATTAGTGGCCACCACATCACTAATTAGAATAGAAAAAGATCCTATGTCACATTTAAAATCACTAAGATTTGCATTAGATAGATTCCTTCCTAATAATACCAAGTAGAACTGGGTACTTATTGATTTCAATAAATGAAATGGAGGGGTCCAATGTAACCTTGTCACAACCTAGGTTGGCCAAAGAATCTGCCAAAGAATTACCCTCACAGTATGTATGAGATATAAAAAAAGCTATTTAAGGAATCAATGAGATCCCAGATTTGAAGAAGGATATACTTGAGCTGGTAGTTCGAGATCTTTCTATCAATACAGGCATTAATGATGACCGATGAATCTCCTTCAATATGGAGGTTTGAAATCGACATTTTTCTTGCAAGCTTAAGTCCTAGCAAAGCAATAGCTTTGGCCATGTTATTTGTACCTGGGCAGATAGGATGTGTGAATAAAGCAATAACCTTACTTGACTGATTTCTTAAGCAATATCCAATGCCTGACTCACCCGGATTCCCTCTCGAAGAGCCATCAAAATTTAACTTGATGGGAGGAGACTTGGGAGGTATCCACTTAACATCATATCTACAAATAGGGGATTTCCTGATACAAGGGAAGATAGGTGAAGAAGGGAAAGAAATATATTTCCAGATAGCTATTATTGAAGAATCCTAGGATGTGAATATCACATTTGAGTTAAAGTGAAGAGATGTCATGCTACTAACTTGCTCAGATATCAACCTCTCAATAGTGTTCAAAATTGAGGAGATGTCCGAGCTAACTTTCCTGAATATTCTTTTATTACTTTCCCACCAAATTGACCAAATTACTGATGTAGGAATAATATACCATAAGCATGAAAATAGAGAATTTGAATGTAAGGTTGGCCAAGATTGGAAGAGCTCCCACAAAGATTTAGGTAGAGGGAAAGAAATAGATAATTTTCTCATAATGAAGGACCAACATTGCTGGGCGAAAAGACAATGGACAAAATGATGATATGAGGATTCCAAATGATCATTACATAGAACACAATTAAAGTGAATTGCTATGTGAAGCCTAGCTAACATGTCACTAGTAAGGATCTTACCTTAAACAACAAGCCATGAAAAGACTCTCGCCTTAGGGATAATTGCCTTATCCCAACAAAAAGAGAAGGCTCGTTGGATACTATGTTGATTGATCATATTTTGCAGGGCAACATAGCCTGATTTAACTGAATATACTCCATCTTTAGATGGGCACCAAATTAGTTTATCACTACCAATCGACATATAGATCAAACAACTAGCAAGGATATCTGATAACTCCATAGCAATAGAAATATGTATATGAAGGATAATTGGATCTTTCCAAATAGCCTAATGTGTTATTAGGTCCACATGATCCACATAGTCAATCAATAACTCACTCCACAAAGTTGAAGCAACATGCATAACTTGATCTAAAGAGGACACAGAGCATAGAGCGGGGAATCCATTCCACAAATCTTTCCATAATGAAACACTAGCTCCATTATGAACTTTCTAGGATAGAAATTTAGTAACAACAGATCTAGATGAGACCATAAAATTCCAAGTAGGTGACCCAAAAGGAGGATTAGAGATAGTAAGAATTCTATCTGGATTGGGGGTATCTAAGTATTTGGCTTGCATAATCTAACACCATAATGCCTGAGGTTTAGAGTACATATTCCAAACTAACTTCCCACCAAAAGTTTTATTTCTGAGACATATGTCATGCAGTCCTGCCCCTCCAGATGCTTTACTTACCGAAAGTTTCCCCAGAGAGACCAGAGGGACTTTTTGTTTAATATTTTTATTCATTTTTAGTTTTTAATTGTTGATAGATTAGAAAAGTTTTTATGTTAAATTTTCTAAGTCCTTTCTAATCATGTGTAATGATCTCTTAACACAATGATAGTAGTATCTAAGACAAATTTCAGTTTAAGAAATATAATCTTCAAAGATGCATTCAAGATATGGAATTTGCGAATGACATCTCTCAACTCGTCAAGTATATATTGATATTCTATTGCAAATTTTGTTATTGTATAAAAAATAAATAGACCAAGATATGAATTTATTGAGAAATGTTATCAATTGCATACACAATTTTTTCAAATGAGATATATTTAAGGAAAGAGTGTATATACTATTAATTGATAGAAAATATATGGAATAAAAAACAAAATTTAGATTTTAAAACAGTCAGACTCCTTCAATAATATAAAACATCAATCTCCAAAAAAAATTCTAAATAATCATATCTAAGAAGATAAAATTTTAGATGAATTAACAATCCCTATACCATTATAGAACCACTATGAAAATAATATCAAGAAATATCAAGATATTTTTCCTTGTTCCCAAAGCCACAATGCTATCTTATATTTCAAATAAAAATGGCTATCCGCTTCACTGATATAGATATGTAGTTTGAAACATCAAACACAATATACTACATTTCACATCTATATCTACAAGGACATTTACAACTACTACATATGTGCTTTTGGAGAGTGTCAAAAACTCATTCAATAAATCTGTTTTATGTATATCCCATAATCATTCCGTAAGACCTGATTTCTTTCATATTTCTTCTAAATAGTTTATGTGCCTCAGTTGTACTTCCACATCAATGAGATATTGGAGTGGCGTTCACAAATTTAATTTGTATTATTATTAGCAGATGATCCGCAGAAGAATGCCTGAATTAGTTCATTTTTTAAAAGAGAGAATGCCTCAATTAATTAGCCAATAAAGCTATTACCTACAGGTCGATCCTCCGCCAGAGAAACGTCAATTCAGACCTTTATATAAATTGTGTCTAAATTAGAAGGAAATGTTATTGAAGTGTCGTGTAGGGAACGTTATGCACATTTCTGTGCGTTGGAGTTTGCCACAACATTCAGAAAAAGATGTGCTTGGCGCCGCCTGCGAATACACCGCATCTTTCAATCATTAAAAGAATTTGAGATGAAAAATTGGGGATTTGGAGGCGTTTTCACATGAGGTAAGTGCATTTTAGTGCAGGGTCGGCTAAAATTCCTTTTAATACTCCAATGAATTATTTGTAGGTTTCCAAATTGAAAATCAAACTAAACAGAAAAAACGTGAAATATCGCTGCAAAGAAACTCGGAATTGGGGTCTCATATTCTTTGAAATTAGGGTTTAAACAAGATTGTGGCAAGTCTTTGTTTGAATCAATGTCAGTATTATGCTCTCGTAGTCACATTTGTCATTCACTACAATGCAAGTACACTTATATTTCAGCCAATTCAATACCTAACAAGATTACAAATTCATTGGGGTGAAACATTCTAATACAAATAGCAGGAAACAAAAACTGCAAAAAATAAAAAAACTTACTGAAAGCTTCATTTTGAGTCTCTTGTTAATTTTAATTAATAATATTTATTACATATTAAAAATTCATTATAACTAGCAGTTGCACGCTTTTGTACGTGCAACGATGAGCCGATAGGAGTTTTGATTTAGAAGAAATTGATATGTCAATTTTTTGTCTGGTTTATTGTATAATATTGATAGCAAAAAAATAAAAAATAATATTCAATCATGTAAAGAAAAGATAATATAAAATTTGAGAGGAATCTGTTATATAAATAATGTTACCAACACAAAATAATGTTCATTTATAATATTACCAACACAAAATACATTCATTTATTATGATGTCCGTAATTTAATCTGCCACATAAATCTTAAAAAAGAGTTACGAAATAGTTGAAATTCAAATCTTTGTATTTATTAAAATGCTACCAAAAATGTGGTATAAACTTGATGAAGGATAAGCTTGCAAATTTAATTGAAATTTTTCTGATCCAGTTCTTCATAAAACTCAACAAATCCCTCAAATGCTACAATTTTGAGTGCTCCAAAATTTTTCAAAGGAAACACAAAAGATTAACAAATAAAATGTTAACCCAATAAAGGAAGTGTAACCATTGATAATGGAAATGTGAATTTATTTGCCTAATCTAATTTGCATTGGTTGTTCCAATTGACCGTGTCCATGTTTGGTGCATTTGGTAGCCATATAAAATTATGTATATGAGCGGAACCCCAATGTTGACACTCATACCTATACTAGTAATCCTTTATAGCGATGATATTTAAGGCAGTTCAAGTTCCCTTTGAGGTAGGTGGATACCAAATTTTGTGCTTTGGTATGGCGAGATAGGTATTTTCTCTTCTTGCATCTATTGTCTAGTATGCACAACAGAAAGAAAACTATAGACAGATAAGATAAGAATTAAGGAAGACCTAAAAAAGAAGATTAGATAAAACATAACTCATTGAGGAAAAAACTACTTAATATTTTACAATTATTGGTTAATTTATGTTTTCTTTTGCCAAATCCATTTTCTTTATTGATTCATGATGGACAATGCAACTCCAGATTTTATTGATGTGTTTCTTAAAGTAAATGATATTTAATGTCCTAGATTGAGTTGTTCTTAAGGGTTGAAATGTAAAAGGAATTCAATGAACACGACCAAGACTAAAATGTGAAAAAACAAAATTGCATATTGTGTTTAAGAATTGTTTGATTAGGCTCAATTATGTTATTTTGCTTTAGTATACATCTTTTATTACTATGAGATGTAAGAGACACAAAATGAATCCTCATTGAAGAACACATGCTATACTTAGGAGAGCAATGCATTTTTAAATTTTTGTAAGAAGCAAAAAGGAATTTTCAGGAAGACTCATTATCATTCACAAGTTGTCTTTGAATAGCATAAGGAAGTACCAAATGAGGCATAACGTTTGATCAAAAGTAATGAATTATGTGACTTCATAATGATATTAATGGAATATTTTACATTGATTAAATTTATAGTGAATTTAATTAACTTAAGGAATTTGTGGTAACCAATTAAATATATATAGAGGCTACATAGAAATGTCTTAATTGTAATCAATAATATTAAGTTTATGTTATTTTTAGCTTTTATTATTTTTCTAAGAATCATATGTACATATAAAATATGTTTTATTGTATCATATTTAAAATTCTTTAGGGAAATCAAATTTACATATTTATATAAAACAAATTCATTTAAAATAAATGTATCTATTTAATTATATAAAAATAAAAATATAATTATAAAGATATTTTTTAAATATATTTTTAATAAATTAATATTATGATTAAATTAGAACTATAATATAATATTAATAATATTAATATTAATAATATTGAGATATGCATTATTAATTATAAAATACAAAACATACTAAATGGAAACTAATTATGTAAAGTGCATGCAATTGAAAATTATAACAACTCACAAAATGTGGGGTCTGCCTATTAATTTAGACGGGTGGAAAAAAAGCCCAGTAGAAAAAAAAAAAGATTCAACCTGGATCTAAGGCTTAAGCCTTGTGCATAGGAGTTTGCATGTGGATAACAAAAACTTAATCTAAATAAATTTTAAAAAAACTAAATTAATGAGTAATTAAAATATAAAAAAGAAAAGAAAAAACTAATATAAATTAGAAATGAATCAACCTAAAGTTAGAAAGTAATCAAAACTAACACAAATAATTTTTTTTTTCTAAGAAATCAAAACTAATTCTATCTAAAAAATCTTCAATACTATCACCTAAAATAAATTGAAGATGCACAGTTTTGGTGAGAACATCCAAGATTTCAAAAAGCATCAAGAAAATCTATGTAATCCAATTACAACTAAATTGGTTTGAAAGTAACACAGAATTGGTCAGCGAACCGCCACTACATACACAAGGTCTGACATGCATAAGGGTGCGACTGTGTTCAATACATTTTCTACAAACAAAAAACTTGCAATAACCAAATACCATTTGAAAGATTTCATAAAAACTTCAAATATAAAAACGTAGAAATTTTTTTTTTGCAAACATGGATGGATTGATTTCCACAAATATTAAAACATATATACATGTATGCATAATGTCTATAGCTCAAAAACAAACCAATAGTTGAGTATAGAGTGTATCATATACGTACAATCGCTTTGAATGGAGAATAGAACTGGTACAATCACTTTGAATGGAGAATAGAACATTTTGAAACAATTACCTCCGCTTGTTGAATATCAAAATATTTTTCCACATTAGAAACCCTTAGTTATCCACAATCTATTTTCGTTTATTAGTTTTAAAGAAGCAATTAAGTGTAAACTAAAATATAGGAGGTACAAAGCAGTCTTTTCCTGCAACAAAATAACCTTTTTGTAGAAACGAAGGAAACTAATTTCATAAAAAAAATTGTTCTTGATATTTTGTTCTTTGAGATTCAATAACTTTAGCAAACCTATAATATTGACAAATGCATATGTAGTTCTAGAATTTATACTGATTCAAAATGAATGAATATGTGATTTCTCATAACTTAAAAAACAAACTGAACATATTTGCTAAAATATTTGTCATCCGAGGTTCTGATCATTGGCATGTAGGGAAGAAAAACACAGAAAGTCATTAGTCCAAAAAAATAATAAAATGAAATTGAAAAGAAGAGATTAGAATAACATATCTTCATTACTATGTCACTTTGCATTTTTCCTGCTATCCGAATTTTAATTTTTTCCAATTCGTTTGCAATTTTAAATGTTGCATGAGCAAACAAGATGATAGAAGACACTAAAAAAAATTGTAGTTTCCAAGAAAAAATAGGCATAAAAATGGGAAAAAACAAGGTAACTTTCCAAAGTAAAAAGAAAAAAAGCCAAAATAGTTTTCATTCAGAAAATTAAAACCCACAGCAAAGAGGCTGACAATTTTCTGGCAGGAAAATAAACTTTCAGGGAGCAAAGCTCCCACATAAAGCCTACCGGCTTAACTATATATATATATATATATATATATATATATATATATATATATATATATATAAGCCCTTTATGGTAAATTCCATTCAAGTAGGGTTTTATTACAAATGGTATAATATACAATGAATGCCAAGGAGTCCTAAGTCATTATTTCTTAGTTAGTTTATAGGAAAGCTAGATTCAACAACCTTTGCCAACATCCATCAAACCATAATGAAGAGAGATTTATGTCAAACATTATGGTTGGAAATGCTTTGGTCACGTGGGTTGAATATAACAACAAGCCTAAATTGAGTGGTCTTCTTCAGTGGTTTGCTAGTAAGGGATAGTTGCCTTATGATTTTATTCCACTATTGCAATAATAAATGGTGCTATCTTTTCTACATCATTAAGTGTTCAATTTGCTATTATTTTCATTTGTTCTCAGCTCTTTGACATATTTTAGCTTGCTCTATATAAGTTATTAAGTGGAAGCTTTGCCAAAAGATCTATTTTTGATACTCTTACCAATTACTCTCATCTTAGAGGTCTTGGAATCTCTCAAAACTATTTCCAAATTTGTACTTGAATAGCAACAATATAACTGAGAGTGATGGAACAAGGTACTAGCATCCATAAAAGCATATAGGAGAGAGGAATTTTGTCATAACTATTGTTTCATGAAATGCCATGATTGCAAGATATTCACAAAATGGAATTACTAATAGGGTTTGGACATTCATCAAAGCATAATGGAAAGGTGATATCCCTCATATTTTGTAGTTAGAAATGTTATGGTAGGCAAGTATGCAAAATGTGGAAGGATGGAAAAGGAACATCATCTATTTGAAAACATGCCTTAAAGAGACATTAAGTTGTTGAATAAATAGTTTTTGATATTAAGGAAAACAAGTTTTGAAGGGACCTGAAACCCTATACAAGAAGGTCACAAAAGATAGGCAAAGAGAGCCCACTAAGATGAAACGAGCCAAGACCTAAATGAGGTTCTTATCAAAAGGCTCCCATAACCTAGAACATATAGCTTGAGCGAGGCCCCAAGAAAACCTAGCCAAAAGAGAATCCCAAGATTTTAGAATTTTCCTTTAGCCCCCTTATGATGGGAATGAAGGGTCATGTCAAAAGAAGGCGAAGACCTCTTGGAATATTTTCCTTTAACCTTGATCCAGCCTTCTTCAACCTTAGAAGAAACATTCTACCAATCCAATGAATCCAAATTGGTAGAAACAAAAACCCCAGAGGGGGCTACATGCTACCCAAAGGCAGCCTCTAGAGAACTAGGGGCAACTCTAGAAGAGGTAGGCCCAAAAGTTGGTCCTCCTGGGAAACCAAAAGGAACAGTGACAACCCCAACTAAAGGGGAGGCCACCATAGACATTGGTGGATCCCACACACACTTTGAAGAAGGAGGAGCAGAGGCACCCAAAAAATCTCTAACAAGGACAGGGCCATAAAGAGGAGTAGCACCCATAGAAAGTCCAACAAGGATAGGGCCAAAAAGAGGAGAAGACACATGACTAGCTTGCTCAACCAATTGCAAAAAACTTTGGAGAGAAGACACCTTCTCTACTATATAGTGCTGAGAAGAGACACCTAGCCACCACAAGGAAGTCCTTTTAAGTTTCTAAATCCCACATTGGTCTAAAACATGACCAGTCTTGAACCACCTTTTGCACCTGAAGGGGAGGCCTTCATAATCCAAGTGTTGAATCCAAATTCTACCATTAGGAGTAAAGAGTTTAATCTTAGCAAGGAGGCCTTTAGAGATATCCAAATCTACTAGAATGTGGGAAAAAGTAGAGTGAAGCATATCATAAGATTTCTCATCAACTAATATAAAATCACCTAATGCATCCCCCATAGTTTTGAGAAGAGAATCAACCCAAAGCTGGAGGGGAAGATTAGGCATCTTGACCCGAATGGGAAACTTATTGAATGCTTCAGAACTCAAGGAGAAGTCAGGATGCCATGGTTTCAGTATCAACATGAAGTGACCATCCCAATTGAAGAAATTTTCACAAAGGATCGTATTTCTATCCACTGCATTTTCAAATTTAGCTACAAAAAAATCCTTAGCCATAGGAAAAATGTGGATTGTACCAGAGATGAAGGTCTCCCAATGCTTGGAAATCTAGGAATGCAGATCAGGCAAGTTGGATTAGAGACCCTTAAATATAGAGATTAGGCCATGTGATGAGAAATCAAATGCGAAGGCATAAATCTCAGAAATAGTCTCCATCTCTAGTTCCACAATGATATTTCTACAAACTAGGAAGACAAAGGAAGATGAATTTCCCTTGATAGACCTAGGCTAAGGCACAGGAGGGCATCGAGCTGAGCTTGTAGAGGTGAGGGCTGGAAGACCTTGTAAGAGAGCCTCTAGAGAAGGTCCAACAAGAGCCAAATTTGCAGGTGCAACAGAGGAAACAACCATTGCAGGAGCCGAAGAGACAATGGAGGCTAGCATCCCCAATGCCCACATCAGTGACAAAGGAATCTGCAATGGGAGAAGCTTCCGCAAAAGACCAGGAGGCCAAAGACCATGAACTAGCAACTGTAGCATCAGATCCAGCCAAAGCCATCGGACGAGAGCCATCCGTTGCCACAATAGAATGGGCAAGAGCGTGAGTTATAGAATGAGCAGGAGGCATTTCAAAAAGCTATAGTTGAATAAAAAGTTTTAAGACATTAAAAATAGATTTTTTGAAAAAATAGTTACAATCTTTTAAGAAAATGCATCTGACAATTGTAAAGAGCATATTAATCGAGGAAAATTAAACTTAATTACCTCCTCCAAAGACTTAGTCTTTGTGAGCACCAATAAACTCAAGAATCATATTGGCTGAACCATTCAACTACCATAATAGAGGAAGTTATGTTTGGGAAAATGTTAATTCTATATTAAAACATTTCTTGACTGTGTGAAAGAACTGGAATTGCATTAGAACATTGTGGTCATCTGTGTGTCACAATGCCAAGAGATGTAGTGTTTTTTGAATTTAAGGTTTTGACAACAAGAGTAGTAGGGAAAGTGGAGAGAGTGAGAGAAATAGGGGAGAATCGAGAGGAGGAGACAATTATTAAGGATCCGCCAACATCAAATTTCACATGGACTAATATGTGGAAGATGCTACCACTTGACCTCATGGTTGGAGTATCTATGCTCATTTTCATTTCTCCTCACACATGTATAGTTTATAATATGATACAACTATGAAGAATGTTGGGATCCATTGGTTGAGGCAACTAATATCTTTATCTATTCCCCAATTTTTTATTTCCTCATAGAAATATCTTCGTGTCAAACATTAATGATAATCTATTTTACAAACTTAAATGACAAGATAAGAAAAATGCTTAAAGATTTTAGTAATCTAATGATTTATTTTCCTTTATGTGAAAAATCCAAGGGGAAGCAAGGAAAGTGAAAGTAATGATGGGAAAGGTGAGGTTAAGAAGATGTTCTTACCCATGTGAATGCTGCTATCCACTACTAGAAGGACATCATCATATTCATCCATCATTTTCCTCACCTTAAAATAAATAGATTGTTCTTTGTTATATATTATTCTAAATATAATGATTAGTTTCTACCTAGTGTAATTATCCATTTAAAATTGGCTAATGATATTCTAATAATTTTTATTGTTTAACTCTAGCCATTGATTCATTTTAAACAATTAGAGCCCCCTTTGTTTCAAAGTCAGCTATTTCAAGACCTACTTCGAGTTGTATCAAATACTAGAGCCTAATGTGAGTGCCTACCAATAGCTACATTGAAATTATTGCATCAATAATATTGCAACTTCCTACCAATAACTACACCAATCTTATTGGATCAATAACATTAAAAGTTCTACAAAAATTATATATTGACCATTTTTATGCTCTTCTCTACCAGGTAATTGCCTCATAGAACAACTAAAATAGTCTTGACGAAGAAAAAAAATAGTCTCGAATATCAACATCCAACATAAGATCGCAAGCCTCTGACACATCACTTACGAAGATACGCCAATCGTTAGATTGAGATGCTGTCAGAGCTGGGCCCAGGAAAGAAATAATGTCGAAAACTATAGGAAATATTAAAGTGCTGGACTTAGGAAAAATATTTCGCCGGGCACTTGGAAACTATAGAAGAATAAAGACCACAAGTGAATAAAAATTAAAGTACATGCGTTTATCAATTTTTAAATGGCCCAAAAAGTAACGCTTAATTAGAATAGGGCTAGGGCACACTTAGGGTTTTTCTTGCAAATGGCTAGATTTTTGAAATTTTGCCAAGGGTTTTGCCAGGAAGATGGGAGAAATAATTATAGAGGCATAGAAAATAATACTACAACCATGGAATTTTACTTGTGCTAACAGTGGCTCATGCTCAGGGACGTGTATCTCCTATAGATACAACGAGAAACTAGAATCTCCTGGTACAGCAGACTAGAACCAAAAATTTTGACAAAAACAAGAAATTTGCACACAAGAACCTTAAAACACAACTGTACAAAGAGTCAAAAAATTTCAGGAGAAGTAGAACTTCAAAAATTGACTATGAACAGGTAGCTCCAAGAGCTCTCCTGTCAAATTCTTTAGAATATAAGAACCTACTCCCCATTTTTCTTCAATGATGTATGGGCCTGACCATATGGGATCAAATTTCCCATGTTTTCATTTGTCTTTCATTCTTACATTCCACATTAATACCATGTCTCCCTCTACAAAATTTCTCTGAGTAGTCCTTCTATCATATAGGACTTTGCACTGGGCCTGCAAATTCTCATTCTTGATGTGTGCATCATTTCTTACCTCATTTAATTGAATCAGGTCATTCATTCTGACTGTCATATCTTCTTCAACATCTTCATCATATTTTTGAATGAAATGATACATCTGCAATAAGTTATTTTGAGGCAATCTTGCATTTATTCCATACACTAAGTCAAAAGGGGCACACCCTATTTCTTTCTTTATTGTAACCCTACCAGCCCATAGGGCTTGTAGCAATTTGGAGTCCTACGCCTTCTTGTTTTTGTCCAGAACTCTTTTCAAAATCTTGATTAAACTTTTATTGTTGGATTTTGCCTGGCCATTGCCTTGTGGATGATAAGCAGAAGAATATGAAATTTTAATACTATTATGTCTGCAAAAGTCAACAAACTCTTCTGACCTAAAACATAATGCATTATCAACCACCATAGTTTCTGGGCAACCAAACCTTGTCAAGATATTCTGCATCATAAAGTCTGTTACCACCTTGCTGGTTTCTCTTCTTGTAGGGATTGCCTCAACCCACTTAGTGAAATAATCTTTTGCCACTAAGATGTAGGAATGTCCACCACTGGATTTATTAGGGATTTCACCAATGAAATCCATACCCCACTTCTGGAAAGGAGCTTGAACACTTACAGGTTTAAGAGGCAAATTTCACTAAATTTCAATTTTCTGGCAAATCTTTGACAAGGGTCACATTTTTTAACAAATTGATGCGTATGTTTGAAAAGTGAAGGCCACCAAAAACCTACCTTGATAATCATGTGGGCTGTAGTCTTAGCCATGTAATGTCCTCCACAAATTCCACTATGCATTTCTTTCATCAAAAGTTGGTCCTTATCATAGTCCACACATCTAAGCAAAACACCCTCATTACTCCTCCACCAAAGCTCACCATTTATAATTGCATATCTCAAAGAGTGGAGTTTAATGCTTGTTCTCTTGTTATCATCCAATTCAGGGGGTAAAACCATCTTTTGTAGATACTTGACAATATCCTTGTACCATTCACAACAATCCATGTTACACATGTAAGGCCTTTGATCCTCTTCTAAAGCATTTATCTGGTTTGCATTTAGATTACTTTGGGCCATCAACTTTGCTAGGCCTAAACCTTTAACCAAATTTGTAATGTGGATGTCAATGTTAAATTCTTGAATTTTGTTAATCCACCTACATCTTCTTCCTGCGACTTCCTATTGGACTAAGATATCTTTGACTACAGCTCTTGGGACATAAACAACCACTGTGGCTCCCACCAAATAGCATCTGAATGTCTTAATGGCCTTAACCAAAGCATAAGCTTTCTTTTCAATAATGTGATAATTTAATTCTACTGCCTGTAAGGTTTTACTAAAAAAAGAAATTGGTTATTCAAAACCTTCAACATTTTTCTGTAATAGTACTGCAGCAATAGTATGAGCAGATGTAAAAGAGAAAATTTGCATTGGTTTGCTATGATCTGGTGTCTTTAAGACTGGGACATGCTTAATGGCCCTCTTAATGTCATTGAAGGCTTGAACTGCTTCAATATTCCATTCCATTTTTGCTCCTTTCTTTAACATCCTTGATATGGGAATATTGATTTCTACAAATTTTGTAATAAACCTTGTTAAAATATTGACATGTCCTAAAAAGGACTGAGTTCCCTTGATATTTTTTCATAAGGATAGTTTTTCAATAGCCTCCACTCTTTTAGGATCTATCCTTACACCATCCTTTGAAAAAATGTGCCCCAAAATTTTCCCTTCTATCACACCAAAGGCACACTTCTTTGGGTTCAAAGAAACCCCATACTCTAATGCTCTGATAAAAATTTTCCCAAGATGTTGACAATATTGATCTTCTTTAGCTGAAAAGGCTGTCAAGTCATCCTGATATACCACCATAAATCTATCAATAAAGTCTACAAAGGCTACATCCATAGCCCTCTGAAAAGTGGCACCTGCATTAGTCAACCCAAATGGCATTCTTACATAAACATATGTTCCCCATGGAGTTGTAAATGTAGTTTTAAACTATTTTGTGTCCTTTACCATGACCTGATTGTAACTAGAAAAACCATCCATCATGGACATCAATTCTAATCCAGTAACCTTTTGTAACATGTTCTCCATATTGGGTAACCCATAGTTATCCTTCAAAGAATTTATGTTAAGATTCCTAAAATCTACACATAATCTGATATCACCATTCTTTTTTCTGACAGGCACTAAATTTGAAACCCAAGTGGAATGCCTAATGGGCTTGATTATTCTAGCATCCATCATCTTTTTGAGTTCACTCTACATTTTGGGTGCCAAGGTAGGGTTAACAGGTCTCAACTTCTCTCTAAAAGGCTTTGTGCCTTCCTTGAGTGGGACCTAATGTTGAAGGGTCATGTCAAAAGAAGGTGAAGACCTCTTGGAATATTTTCCTTTAACCTTGATCCAACCTTCTTCAACCTTAGCAGTAAAATTTTACCAATCTAATGAATCCAAATTGGTAGAAACAAAACCCCCAGAGGGGGCTGCATGCTGCCCAAATGCAGCCTCTAGAGACCTAGGGGCAGCTCTAGAAGAGGTAGGCCCAAAAGTTGGTCCTATTGGGAAACCAAAAGGAACAGTGACAATCCTAACTAAAGGGGAGGCCACCATAGACATTGGGGGATCCCACACACACTTTGAAGAAGGAGGAGCAGAGGCACCCACAAAATCTCCAACAAGGACAGGGCCATAAAGAGGAGTAGCTCCCATAGAAAGTCCAGCAAGGACATGGCCAAAAAGAGGAGAAGACACAGGACTAGCTTGCTCAACCACTTGCAAAAAAATTTGGAGAGAAGACACCTTCTCTAATATATAGTGCTGAGAAGAGACACCCAACCACCACAAGGAAGTCCTTTTAAGTTTCTAAAGCCCACATTGGTCTGAAACATGACCAGTCTTGAAGCACCTTTTGCACCTGAACAGGAGGCCTTCATAATCCAAGTGTTGAATCCAAATTCTACCATTAGGAGTAAAGAGTTTGATCTCAACAAGGAGGCCTTTAGAGATATCCAAATCTACTAGAATGTGGGCAAAAGTAGAGTGAAGCATATCATAAGATTTCTTAACTAATATATAATCACCTAATGCATCCCCCGCAGGTTTGAGAAGAGAATCAACCCAAAGATGGAGGTGAAGATTAGGCATTCTGACCCAGATGGGAAACTTATTGAATGCTTCAGAACTCAAGGAGAAGTCAGGATGCCATGGTTTCAGCATCAACATGAAGTGACCATCCCAACTAAAGATATTTTCACAAAGGATCGTATTTCTATCCACTACATTTTCAAATTTAGCTACAAAAAAACCCTTATCCATAGGAAAAATGTGGATTGTACCAGAGATGAGGGTCTCCTGATGCTTGGAAATCTAGGAATGAAGATCAGGAAAGCTGGACTAGAGACCCTTAAATCTAGAGATTAGGCCATGTGATGAGAAATCAGATGGGAAGGCATAAATCTCACAAATAGTCTCCATCTCTAGTTCCACAATGATATTTCTACAAACTAGGAAGACAAAGAAAGATGAATTTCCCTTGATAGACCTAGGCTAAGGCATAAGAGGGCATCGGGCCAAGCCTGTAGAGGTGAGGGATGGAAGACCTTGTAAGAGAGCCTCTAGAGAAGGTCCAACAGGAGCCAAATCTGTAGGCACGATAGAGGAAACAACCGTTGCAGAAGCCGAAGAGACAATGGAGGCTAGGGCATCCCCAATGCCCACATCAGTGACAGAGGAATCTGCAATGGGAGAAGCTTTTGCAAAAGACTAGGAGGCCAAATACCATGAACTAGCAACTGTAGCATCAGATGCAGCCAGAGCCATCAGATGAGAGCCATCGGTTGCCACAATAGAATGGGTAGGAGTGGGAGTTATAGAATGAGTAGGAGGCATTTCAAAAAGCTATAGTTGAATAAATAGTTGTAAGACATTAAAAATATATTTTTTGAAAAATATTTACAATCTTTTAAGAAAATGCAATTGGCAATTGTAAAGAGCATATTAATTGAGGAAAATTAAACTTAATTACCTCCTCCAAAGACTTAGTCTTTGTGAGCACCAATAAACTCAAGAATCATTTTGTCTGAACCATTCAACTACCATAATAGAGGAAGTTATGTTTGGGAAAATGTTGATTCTATATGACAACATTTCTTGACTGTGTGAAAGAACTAGAATTGCATTAGAACATTGTGGTCATCTGTGTGTCACAATGCCAAGAGATGTAGTGTTTTTTGAATTTAAGGTTTTGACAACAAGAGTAGTAGGGAAAGTGGAGAGAGTGAGAAAAACAGGGGAGAATCGAGAGGAAGAGACAATTATTAAGGATCCACCAACATTAAATTTCACATGGACTAATATGTGGAAGATGCTACCACTTGACCTCATGGTTGGAGTATCTATGCTCATTTTCATTTCTCCTCACACATGTATGGTTTATAATATGATACAACTATGAAGAATGTTGGGATCCATTGGTTGAGGCAACTAATATCTTTATCTATTCCCTGATTTTTTATTTTCTCATAGAAATATCTTCATGTCAAACATTAATGATAAGCTATTTTACAAACTTAAATGACAAGATAAGAAAAATGCTTCAAGATTTTAGTAATCTAATGATTTATTTACCTTTATGTGAAAAATCCAAGGGGAAACAAGGAAAGTGAAAGTAATGATGGGAAAGGTGAGGCTAAGAAGATGTTCTTACCCATGTGAATGGTGCTATCCACTACTAGAAGGAAATCATCATATTCATCCATCATTTTCCTCACCTTAAAATAAATAGATTGTTCTTTGTTATATATTATTATAAATATAATGATTAGTTTCTACCTAGTGTAATTATCCATGTAAAATTGGCTAATGATATTCTAATAATTTTTATTGTTTAACTCTAGCCATTGATTCATTTTAAATAATTAGAGCCCCCTTTGTTTCAAAGTCAGCTATTTCAAGACCTACTTCGAGTTGTATCAAATACTAGAGCCTAATGTGAGTGCCTACCAATAGCTACATTGAAATTATTCCATCAATAAAATTGCAACTTCCTACCAATAACTACACCAAAATTATTGCATCAATAACATTAAAAGTTCTACAAAAATTATATATTGACCATTTTTATGCTCTTCTCTACCATGTAATTACCTCATAGAACAACTAAAATAGTGTTGAAGAAGAAAAAAAATGTTCAAATTTTTTTTTTTTGAAGCCAGAGCTAGATAATGTAACTTATGGATGGCATCTCTTTGTTAATGAAAAATGATTTAATTCTTGTCATATAGTATTAACTCAATTTAAATGATGTGACCTATGTATGACATCTCTTTCTTCATTAAAAATGAATCAACACATGCTATATTATGATCAATTTTTAGAAAATAAATTAAAAAAAAATAAATCTCTAAATAAATAAGGAATTAAGTAATCAAATATGCTCATAATAATTCCATCCTAATCTTGTTGAGCACCATCCTTCACATAAAGTACTTAAACAAATATATTAAAACCTTGCTAGTGAAAGGTAATATAGATAAATGTAATAATGGATCAATATAAACTCATTACTGGATGAAGGGGGGAAACACATTAAGCAAAAATGAATGTTGTGTAAGCCTAGGGAAAGATACACAAAATATAAAGAGGGGAATCAGGGTGCTCAAATTTCTACATGTAAGAGGAATGATTTTTTTTGGAAATAGATAGTATAAGGACGCCCATGGTAACTAAAAAAAATTTATAATTTTCACATTTGAGTAGATAAGATATGTCACAAGGTAAAGAAAATAATTTGAGAAAGTAAAACAAAAACCATAAGTTTATTTATTCAATTGGATGATCTTTACACTGATTGATGCGGGATATATAAATTCATTTTTCATGTGAAAAACCACTTGTGGGAATGTAACTTTCCATAATTTAACATACCTAATTTATAACTTATTAATCTAAATTATAAACTTGACCTAAATTAATGTACAACTCCAATGTTCCCCCCCCTTATTATATTAATTTGAACAAGAGTTGAACATTTCAAGGGTTTTGAACCGAACCCTTTTGGAGAAAGTGATAAAACATCTTCACCAATCCTCCTCTCTCACTCAAGAAACACTGAACTAACTGCATTAGTGGATCTCATGACCATAGAACCTAAAACCATTTGCATAACATGAGTGTTCCCACCTCCCATGCACATGAGACACCTTTCCTCTAAAAGTTCAAATCTACTCTAAGTGTGTCTAACACCTCCTCAAGTGTTATGGAAACATGTCTCCTCTATTACACAAATAACCACCTACATGCCTGCACATGAGATATCTTTCCTCTGAAAGTCCATATCTCCTCCGAGTGTGTCTAATACCTTCTCAAGTGCTCGACAAATAATTAACCAAATATTTCCCTCCTTTCCCTTTGAATGGACAATCATGATGCCAAGCCCCCTCTTTTCTTCAGGGACACAAATATGCCAAGCCCCCACTTTTCAAGGACATAAATAGGGTGCTAGCTTAGGATGATACAAAACATCTTTCCTCCATTGCCTCTAGCCTCATGTAGACCCCTTTAGATCTTATTCAAAATATTAATGGTTATGAATTCATCATTAGAAAATTCAAAAAAAAATTCATATATAGGAATGTCTGATTCAACTGATAATGCATCTATTACAATAAAAGGTTATAATGCATTTAGGAAGGTCATTCTTTTTTTTGTCTTATCATATAAATGAGAAATATCTATATAAGCCTTTAGCATAGTGAGCACCTTTTTGACCAAGATATGAGAAAAAATTTGTAAATTATTATACCTCTTTAAAATAACTTCAATAATGTACAATATCAAGAATCAATCTTCCTATCAAAACCCTTATTATCCCACACACTAAAATTAACCTTTTAACTCCAAAACACTTGTGAACCATATTTAAAAAAAAAACCAAATTCATCTTACAACACCTGTACCTTCATAATGATTTCTACTATGAAAATGAAATGAAAAGCTTCAATGCTTAATTTAGTTTCCAATCTAAATCAATGGTTCAATGGTTCAACAAAAGGAGAAACTCACAAGACCCAAACATATTATTCTTGTACACTCATCAAAATTCCACCATCATTTCTTCCTTTGCAAATTGTAACCTAAAAATGTTTCATATAGTGCTCAGAATTTCCAAATGTCAATCTGTAGTTGAAGATGCGTCTATTCTAGAAATGTAGAACAATAGTTGAACAATATTGTCTTCCACAAACAATAATCTTATATAGATAACAAAGTACCCAATATCCCCAACTTCTTCACTGTCTAAGTTATGATGAGTTTATCAATAATAGAAATCGACACATTAACTGGAAACATTAACTAATAGTTCTTTGGTCATTCAAATTTGATTGAAGTTGGTAAGAAAGTTAATCTGTATCTCCTTTCAAACACTATCGCCTCTTCATCAAAAGTTTTCATCACTAGTTCAAATCATCATTGGTATCTTCTAAAGTATGGCTTCAAATCCACTACGATCTTTGTATCCAAAACAACTGCTAGATACCAATGGCCATTCCATTCACTTTAATTAAATTTGGGGAGCACATACAATATTGGAAAACTCTGGGCAATGGTTCACTATCATGCGTTAGACATAATCCAATTCTCATAATTCTCTATCTCATACAAATTAGAATAAATCTCTATCAAAATGGTATGCATGCAGGGGAAGGATACATTTTGTTATTGATCCCTAAAATGTCAAACTAACAAGCTTCCATTTGTGTATTTTTATATCATTGTTACTAAGCAAGCTCCTCCATGATCACTTTCAAAAAACATGCTGATAACCAAATGAGAAACCATAAGTTCATTGATTCAATCAAATTCAGTTGGGTGATCTTTACATTGATTGACGTTGGCTATATAAAGTCATTAATCTTGTAAATAACCACTTACGAGAATGTAACTTTCTATAATTTAGCATAGAATTGTAAAGAATATAGAGTTAAACTATATTCTAGAAACACATAGGAATGATGCTCTATTTCAACAATGAATAAATTCAAAATCCCTAAAATAGGGCAGAGACAAAATATAAATAGAATTGGAGAAATATGCAAGCTTCTTCTTGCTTCTATTTAATCTCAAAATACTTCTACAATAAGAAATATAAACTTGCAACTATATGGGCTGCATAAAAACTTCCTAGAGCTTCTCAAAAAACTCTTACAAGATTATTTGAAGCAATCACTGCTTAACAAAATAATCATTTACAACTGTTGTTGAAATACTTCTCTGATAAAAATAGAGTATTACAAAAAACTATCTCTTATTGCTGCATAAAAGAGAACTTACATTCATTACATGGAAGAATAAGACATTCTTCCCTTTATAGAAAATTTTCTATCCAAAGGAAGAATTTGGAAGTCCAAAGAAGAAATCAGATTTGAACTTATCTCTCAAAGTCCACACAAAATAACAAAATTAAACTTTATCAATTTAAAAGTCAAATAAGGAGGCTAAGACAATCAGATTTTATTTTGAAAATCCAACACTCCCCCATTATCTTGAGTCGAAAAACAAGATCATGCTTGATCCAAACTAACTACGGCCAGATTTCTCCTTAGGCACTCAAAACTTGCAATGCCCAATGGCTTGGTGACAATGTCTGTTAGCTGCTGCTCTGACCTACAAAAATCAATTTTTATTTCACCATTCTCAACTAATTATCTAATAAAATGATATATGATTTCAATGTGCTTTCTTCTTCCATGAAACACTAGATTCTTTGAAAAATCTATTGAGGAAATATTGTCACAAAATATTGTGGTTCCATCCTCTTGTTCTTCCTTCAAATCTATCAAGATTCTTCTTGTTACCCTAATTTTCATATGCATGTAGATTTGGCAAATATCTATCCCCAGGTCCCTCATTGCAAACCCTCTGGCCTCTACAATCCTTTATATTCTCCGGTCTGCAGTTTAAAAATTCATAAAACTAGTCATTGGACCCTTAAAACCCTAAAAACCCTTTGGCCTATTATATTTTCATGTTACTTTATTTGACAACTTAAGGGTCCCAATTTTGCATATGCATTTTAAAATCCTTTAGTCTCCAAATCTTCGATTCCTGGCAGTTAACCCCTTAACACTTTGTGATTTGGCGAGCGGTTACCGTTTCGGTTGGCGGTCTTGGTTTAGCAGCCAAATTAAGATCCAAGATCTATGGTTGTTGCATGATCTCATGGCCTCAAAAGATTCCATGAGATCTTGCAATGATCGTCGATCTTCCTTTCCCTCCAGCACAGTATCTTGTGAGTAGAACCGGTGCCACCTCATCCGATTTGGCGATGTTTGATTGGTGGTGATGTGGAGACAGGTCAGTAGGGGCCCATCAGGCTGCCTTTCTTTTTGATCCAACAATGGTCACATGATAGCAAGGGCCCCAAATATTCCTTGTGATGATGCAAAAACCATTGATCCTGCTTTATCTCCAGGCTCGAGGTGGGTCCAAATGTGCTGACATGTCAATTTGCTTGTTTCTCATTGGCCGTCGACTTCCACGGTGGTGTTTGACTTATCAAAGGGGAATTTTAAGTTGTTTTCTTAGTGCATCATGGTCGTTCATCTGTCAGGAAGGGTTTCTCATCGACGGTTACATTTTAAAAATTTGCCGCTAGCCATTATGATTTAAATTTGAATATATCTGTGAGGGTTTTTCTATTCTTTTGCTCTTTGTAGACATGCACGACATTGGTTAGCTCAAGAATTTAATTCTTAGGATGGTTGTGGTTGTGAAGTCGATGGAGATGACTATTGGCCAGTGTTGCAGGGTACCATGTCATGTCAAAGGTGCTAAATGGGTTGGCGCCACCTTTTGCTAGCGTTATTATTGAAAATATAGATATCTCCTAGATCAGATTTGGAGCATTCATTGCTTAGTGGAGTTGCAGATGGGTTGGTAGGTCAAGGTTGATGTGTCTGTAGATGAGCTCAGTACCGAATGGATGCACAAAGGAAGATTTGATCTGATTGTCGATATTCTCAGAATTTGGTGATAGGTCATCAGTACCTTTAGGGTTTGGTTATTGTATTGTAAAACTATGTAACCCTAGTTAGGTCTTTTTGACTCCTGCTTGCATGCAGTTGAGTATGTATATATTGTATTTTTGGAGCCTTAGTGCTTAGAGTTCACATTTTGTAAAGGAGAAAGTCTCTTTCTTGGAAAGCTATCCGTGACATTTCTTCCTACGCTCTGGTTTTCCACATTCTCTAATCTTTCATTGATAATTCAAATATTGCAGAGGTATTTTGTGACAATTCTTCATGTCCCTATGCTTCCTTATTTGAATTACCTCTGATTGAATTGAATTATATTATGTTTTAGTGACAACTTAGGGTTCCTGATCCCTCTTACATTCTGTAATTGTGTGTGTTATTATGTTTGATCTGATTTAGATGTTTTTGTGGGTATGCTTTAGCCCCTTGACAGTCTTGTCTCAATCCTACACTGAGTTGCAGAAGTGAATGTCTTCTTATAGGTCATAAGTTGTGTCTTATGTACAGGCCCTCCTATGAAACACTTATGCAAGCCTATTCAGTAAGTTGTGACCTACTAGACCTAAGCCTTTCATTGGTTTCATTCCTCTATACTAAGATCCAAACCCTAATTTTGGTGTATACCTAGTAGGTAGTTTTCTTTCAAGTCTTTCCCTTTCCAAGCATTCCTTCTATCGCTTTCCCTCAAAAGATTTACTTTTCATGTCTAGAAGCAAATTAAGCTAATTATCCAAGAGGAACCAGCCTAGAACCTAGAGGTCTCATCTGCGTTAGCATAGGTCCCACAACCTGGAGATGATTCCCATGTTATACTAGGTTATCAAGACTATGAGAGCTTGAAACAAGGGTGCAAACTTAGTGTATAACAATTCTGGCATGCCCGATGGGACTGCACAAGAAGTTCATTGTTGAAGATTATGTTATCTCTGGTATATAGATTGTATAATATAGGCTTTGAGAAGTTGTTCTATCAGGTATATCTCGTGACTCCACTAATTTCAAAGATCTAGGCCAAGCTTGTCCAAGTTTATGAGAAAGTTTGAGACTAGTAGCTCAAAGCCTACCAAATTTTTAGAGTTGCCCTCGAAAGGAAGTCATAAAGGTAGGTCAACTCAAAGAATATCCCCTACAAGGAGAATTCAGTCTACACCTCCTGATACCTCAGAAGGGAGACCTTTTCCCTTTCATTCTAGAAGAAGAGGTAGATCTCTAACCAGAGATCTAGAAGAGGATTCAAATCCAGCATTAAATACAGCTCATATAGTTGTTAATCTTCAGATTCCAACTCCTACAATGGCTAGATAGTTTGTCTTTGCACCTTTCAACCAAGGGATTCCATTAGCCTTTGCTCAACATCATGATGTGCCTTTGGTGGCACTTAAGAGAATACCTGATTTCACTGGTGAAGGCCATACAACTACTTTTGACCACATAAGAGATGTGACCACCATCTATAGCATACACAACATAACTCAAGAGGATGTGGCGACAAAATTATTAGTAGCCTCTCTAAAAGGTAGGGCCCTTGAATGGCTTAGAAATCTAATTGTTGGTTCCATTACTTCATGGGATGAATTAGGGGATGCATTAAGCAAGAATTTTGAGGATAAATCAAATAACTTGTCTCTAGTTGAGCAGTTAACAACCATTAAGAGAGACCCTGAAGAGAAAATGAAAGATTACAATAGTAGATTCCTCAAAACATGGAATAGAATTCCAGTTTCTATGAAACCATCAGCTAACCATGCTTTCCTATACTACTTGCAAAGCTTGAATGGTAAAATTTCTATCGTGATCCAATCTATGGGTGGTACTTCCTTACCCCAATCTTTTGACATAGTTGTCAAGGCTGAAAACTGTTTAATCCAAGCAGGCATGATTGCTAGAAGACCTCCAATGCCCATTTTCCCTGGCCTTCAGCACATTGCACCTGCCCAAGTACCCCCATTTACCCCTATTCCCACCATATTAGCACCTCAGGCTAGTACCAGTGGTCAAGACCTAACAACTAGTTTCTCTCAAGAGCTGCAAGAAATAAAGAGTAGTTAAGAAAATAGTAAGCAAGAAATGAACAATTTGTTGTAGACCTTGACTAAAGAGGTCACAAATCTAAAGAAACAAGGTCAAGGAATTAGACCACCATTTTAGTCACAAGGCCAAGGTCCTACTCAATCATATCAGAATCAAGGACAACCTTATCAGCAAAATAGGCCACCATACCAAGGAGGTTATCAAGGACAAAGGCAAAATTTCAATCAGAGACCATTTCAACCATATAACCCTGCACCTCTAAATTCTGCAAATCCAGTGAGGGATATGGTTCCTAGTCAAAATAATATGGCTATGGATAATGAATGGTGTTTTCCTTGTAATCAGCCTCACAATCAGGCTACATGTTCAAATGGATGGATGAACCAAGCTCTAATGGTTCAAAATGTCTCACAAGCTCAATCAAAGGCTTCATCCAATGGGTCAGCGCCTCAAAAAGAATCACAAGAGAATGAGAATGCTCTTTTCAATTGGGAGCAACCAGACTTCAATGGAGTCAATGATGAAATTGCCTTTGTTTCCTATACAAGAGCAAAAAGGAGAGCTCAAGACATGGAAAGAGAAGATTCTAATGGCAAAGCCACTACATCTGCAGAGCCACTATAGCAAGGTAATCCCATCACACCTATGGAGGCTCCTACCATCACAAGCAAAGAAGGCCAACATTCCAAAGAGGTGGAGCCCATCATAGTGAAAGCACAACAAAGAGTACACACTGTGACACTGTTTAATATTGTAGACAACATGAAGAAGGTGAATGTCACCATGTCCATGTGGGACTCTTTGGCTCTTCCAGGACAGCCTAGAATTTTGAAGAAGGCCATGTCTGAGGTGACAACTTCTCAACTTGCAAAAGAAGCTGCAAAGCTAGTGTTGGTTAAAACTGATCAAGAAAAGGAGGCTCCAGATAGAAACTTCAAAGGCAATGCCATGCAAGGTAGGAACTCAAAGCCACCTCCCTTTTATGTATCTCTAATTATTGGAAAATCTCTAGTGCATAATTGTATGGTACATAGTGGAGCTACTAGCACTGTAATGCCTAAAAAAGTAGCTAACCAATTAGGACTGAAATATGAGCCCTTTCAAAAGAAGGTTACATAGCTTGATGGGTCCTCAGTCAATACTATAGGTGTGGCCAAGGATACTAGTCTGATCCTTCATACTAGTCCTAATTTTTCCATCCTCCTTGATATATATATTATAGATCTCCCTGCATTATTTGCTATATGTCTTTCAGGGGAGTTTATAGCCAAGATAGGAGGGTACTTATCTTCTGATTGGTCTCACATGGATTTTCATACAAGGTATGGGACCAAGGTCACCATTAAGTCAGAACCATTGGCAGCACACCATATAGAGCCATATGTGTCCAATACCATCAATGTAAACTACCTTATATTAGATGACAGTGACTTCCAAACCACTAGTGAAGCAAGCACAAAGATAGAAAGTATCCCTAATATTCTACTAGATGAAAGAGCTTCAGAAGCCCAAGAAAATCTTGTTTGGGATTTTGGTTTGGGAAATTATTTGATACAAGAAAGTGAATCCATAGAGCCAAGCCTTCTCAAAGAAGACTCTGATTCAGAAGATTAGAGCAATCAGGTTTGGGAACTATTTTTTGATGGATCTAGAAGTAGACATGGTTCTGGTGGTGGTGCTATGCTAGTGTCCCCAAAAGGAGAAAGGTATTATACTACCTTTAGATTCAGTTTCTCCTACACTAGCAACACTGCAAAGTATGAAAGTCTAGTCAATGGACTAGAGTGGGCTAGGAAAAGAGGGCTTAAGGCCCTAAAAGTTTATGGTGATAGTGAGTTAGTTGTCAGCCAAGTGAGAGGGATAAGTGCAATAAAAAATGACACTTTGAAAGCATACAAACATAGAGTTTGGGATGCAATTGAAAATTTTTGTGCTTTTAATATTGCTGCTATCCCTAGGAAGCTAAATCAAAATGCAGATAGGTTAGCTGTTGTTGGATCTCAATATGATATTCCAAATAGCATTTCAAAAGAGGTAGATCAACATCATATCAAAGTGATTGCTAGACCTTCTATTCCTAATAATGATGTCAATTGGCAAGTGTTTGACAATGATGAACAAATTCTACAATTCTTGTTTGAAGAAGATGTTTTTTTAGAGCATAATCAAGATAGGCTATCACAAAACTATGGTGATCAAGTGATACAACTTAAGTCTAATAAGATGCCTAGAGGTCTTGTCACCCTAGAGACTGTCTTCAACAAGGATGATGAAGTCAAGAAAAACAAAGCTGGCCTGGTAGTCCAACAAGAACATTGTGTTGAACTAGAGTTGGAACCAGGTAAGAGTTTACAGTTTGGAAAGATAAACATTGAATTGGAGAAGCAAACTTATACCCAGTTATTCAAAGAATTCAGTGATGTTTTTGCATGGCAATATGAAGATCTCAAGGGTTTTGATCCTTCCCTTTCTCAGCACACTATTGAATTGGAGCCTAATGCCAAACCAGTGAGGCAAAAACAAAGGCCTGTTAATCCCAAGCTTGAGCCACTTATGCATAGAGAAGTACTAAAACTAATAGAAAGTGGTATCATCTACCCCATTAAGCATACTAGTTGGGTTTCCAACTTTGTTCCTATTGGGAAGAAGAATGGGGAATTGAGGTTATGTGTTGACTTCAGGGATCTTAGCAGGGCCTCTCTTAAGGACCGCCATCCACTACCCTCTATGGAAAAAATCTTATAATGTGTCTCTGGATTTGAGAGATTTTCATTATTGGATGGCTATTTAGGGTACAATTAGATCTTAGTTAGTGAAGAGGATCAATACAAGATTGCATTTACAACCAAGTGGGGAACCATGGCTTATCAAAAGATGCCCTTTGGCTTGTCAAATGCAGGTGCTAAATTTCAAAAGGCAATGGATATGGCCTTTAAAAGCCTCATGTACAAGTTTGTACTAGTCTACTTAGATGACATAACTATCTATTCAAAGCATGCAGTAGATCACATCAAACATTTGAGGAAGATCTTTGAAAGATGTAGAGAATTTGGGATATCTCTTAATCCTAAAAAATGTGTGTTTGCAGTTCATGAGGGAAAATTGTTGGGATATGTAGTATCCAAAGAAGGGATCACAGTAGATCTTGAGAGAATTGAAACTATCCTAGAGCTATCCCTACCACATCACAAGAAAAGTCTCCAATCTTTCTTAGGAAAGATTAATTTTGTTAAGAGGTTCTTGCCTAACATTGCAGATTTACTAAAGCCTTTGACAACCATGTTAAAGAAGAGTTCAGCTTTTAGTTGGACCAAAGAAGGGAGAGTCAATTTCCAAGCTATCAAAGGGCCTTAACAGAAGCCCCTGCTCTCCTAAACCCAAATTTTAGTAAGGATTTTATCCTTTATGCTTATGGAGGACATGATGCTATATCTGCAATGCTAACTCAAGAAAATTCAGATGGATTGGAGCAGCCTATTGCTTTCTTTAGTAAAGGTTTAGAAGAATATGAATAGAGATACTCTTTTGTAGGAAAACATGTTCTTGCTATGGTGAAGAGCCTTAAAAAGTTTAGATATTTGTTGACTCATAGCAAGGTACACTTGAAAGTTACCCATCCAAGTGTCAAAGAATTTTTTCTTTCCAAGGACCTAAATGAGAAGAGAGCTAGTTGGATCACCAAGGTGATGGAATATGACATAGATATTCAAACTACCAAGCTGGTTAGAGGAAGAGGTCTATGTGAGCATTTGGCATCAGATGAAAGTTCAAAGAAATTAGAGAAAATGGATGCATCTCTGGTGGTGCATTCTATAGAAGAACAAGCCAAGGCAACAAGCTGGTTGCCTAACATGATCAATTACTTGAAGATAGGACAATATCCTATAGGTTTGGACTCAGCAAAAAGGAGGTATTATAGATTACAATCTATTCCTTTTGTGCTGATAAATGAAGATATTTTTAGAAAGGATCACAATGGTGTCCTTCTAAGATGCATAGATTCAGAAAAGGTAGTAGATGTTCTATTTGAATTTCATGATGGACCTTCTAGAGGTCATTTCTCTCCTAGGACCACTGCTTTTAAAATCATGAGGGCTAGATACTATTGGCCATCTATCTTTAAGGATAGCCATGAGCATGTGAGAAAATGCATCAAGTGTGCCATGCTTGTAGAAAAAGAGAAGCTTGCAGCCTTGCCCCTACAGCCAATCAGAATAGAGCAACCTTTCATGAAGTGGGGTATAGACTTCATTGGTATGATTAATCCTCCATCTAGTGTAGGCCATAAATGGATAATCACTGCAATGGATTACTTCACCAGATGGACAAAAGTAATTGCATTAAAGGAAGCCAATAAGAATGCTGTGTTGAGTTTTTATGATGACATAATTCATAGATTTGGTATTCCAGATTCAATAATTTTAGATAATGCATTAGCATTCACAGGCCTTAAAGTCTTAGAGTGGGCAGTCAAGAATGGCATCTATCTGAATACCAGTTCCAATTATTACCCTCAAGGCAATGGCTTGGCTGAATCAACAAATAAGAACTTGATTAGGATAATCAAGAAGACTCTGTAAGATAATCAGAGGGATTGACATACCAAACTCAGGTCTGCCTTATGGCTAGATAGAATTACTCCAAAGAAAATCATTGGTAATTCTCCTTACATGCTAGTATATGGTAAAGAGGCCAAGTTATCCATTTCAGCTAAATTGCCAACTCTGGACTTGGCTACTCAATATGTCCTATTTGAAGAGAAGGATCCCTTGTAGATCAGACATGCTTAGCTCATAGAATAGGAGGAAATCAGAGATAAGTCTATGAAGGACATGGAATTCCATCAGATTTAGATAAAGAAAAGTTTTGACAAAAGAGCCAGGGTTAGGAATTTCAAAGTTGGAGATGTAGTCCTAAAGTGGGATGAGTTCAGATCCAGGCCTGGAAGACATAAAAAATTTGATTCATTTTGGGGTGGACCATTTGTCATAATAGAGTGTAAGGTATCCAATGCTTTCCAGCTATCAAATCTTGAAGGAGTTGCCTTTCCAATCTTAGTAAATGGTTTCCACTTGAAGCCCTGCTTTGAGGTTAATCCCTCTCTGTAAATTCTTGTAAATATGTGCTTTTCTACTTTCTTTCCCTATTTTCTAGGTTAGTTCCCTATTTTCCAATAAGTACTCTAAGCATAGTTCCAATTCTACCTCTTTGAGAGTTTTCAAGTTTTGATGACCCCATACCCAATGAATATGCCAAGGCCATTGGTTTTCCATGTCTAGCAGGTTGACATCAACATAAATCACCAAAATGTTACCCTAATTTTCATATGCATGAAAATTTGGAAAATATCTATCCCCAGGTCCCTATTTTAACCTTGCCAAGCACTCTGCAAAATTTCATGGCTTCATTGCAAACCCTCTGGCCTCTGCCATCCTTTATACTCTCTGGTCTGCAGGTTAAAAATTCATAAAACTAGCTGTTGGACCCTTAAAACCATAAAAACCCTTTTGCCTATTATATTTTCATGTTAATTTATTCATCAACTCAAGGGTCCCAATTTCACATGTGCATTTTAAAATCCTTCAGTCGCCAAATCTCCGATTCCTGGCAGTTAACCCCTTAACACTTTGCGATTTGGCGAGCGATTACCATTTTGGTTGGTAGTCTTGGTTCAACAGCCAAATTAAGATCCAAGATCTACAGTTGTCACATGATCTCATGACCTCAAAATATTCCATGAGATCATGCGATGACCGTCGATCATCCTTTCCCTCCAGCGTAGTATCTTGTCAGTAGAACCAGTGTCACTTCATCCGATTTAGCGATGTTTAATTGGTGATGATGTGGAGATAGGTTAGTAGGGGCCCAGTAGGCTGCCTTTCCTTTTGATCCAATGGTGGTCACATGATCACAAGTGCCCCAAATATTCCTTGTGATCATAAGATAACCGTTGATCCTGCTTTATCTCTGGGCTCGAGGTGGGTCCAAATGTGCTAACATGTCAATTTGCATGTTTCTCATTGGTCGTCGACTTCCACGGTGGTGTTTGACTTATCAAAGGGGGATTTTAAGTTGTTTTCTCAATGCATCATGGCCGTTCATCTACCAGGAAGGGTTTCTCTTTAACGATTACATTTTAAAAATTTTCTGCTAGCCGTTCTGATTTAAATTTGAATATATCTGCGAGGGTTTTGCTATTCTTTTGCTCTTTGTAGACATGCACGATGTCGGTTAGCTTAGGAATTTAATTCTTAGGATGGTTGTGGTTGTGAAGTCAATGGAGATGACTATTGGCCAGCGTTGTAGGGTACCATGTCATGTCGAAGGTGCTAAATGGGTTGGCACCACCTTTTGCCAATGTTATTATTGAAAATATAGATATCTCCCAGATCAAATTTGGAGCCTTCATGGCTTAGTGGAGTTGCAGATGGGTTGGTAGGTTGAGGTTGATGTGTCTGCAGATGAGCTTAGTACTGGATGGATGCGTAAAGGAAGATTTGATCTGATTGTTGATATTCTCAGAATTTGGTGATAGGTCATCAGTACCTTTAGGGTTTGGTTATTGTATTGTAAAACTATGTAACCCTAGTTAGGTCTTTTTGACTCTTGCCTGCGTGTAGTTGAGTATGTATATATTGTATTTTTGGAGCCTTAGTGCTCAGAGTTCACATTTTGTAAAGGAGAAAGTCTCTTTCTTGGAAAGCTATCCGTGGCATTTCTTCCTGCCCTCTGGTTTTCCACATTCTCTAATCTTTCATTGATAATTTAGATATTGTAGAGGTATTTTGTGACAATTCTTCATGTCCCTGTGCTTCCTTATTTGAATTACCTCTTATTGAATTGAAGTATATGTTGTTTTAGTGACAACTTAGGGTTCCTGATCCCTCTTACATTCTGTAATTGTGTGTGTTATTGTGTTTGATCTAATTTAGATGTTTTTGTGGGTATACTTCAGCCCCCTGACAGTCTTGTCTCAATCCTACACCGAGTTGCAAAAGTGAATGTCTGCTTGCAGGTCATAAGTTATCTCTTATGTTCAGGCCCTCCTATGAAACACTTATGCAAGCCTATTCAGTAATTTGTGACCTACTAGACCTAAGCCTTTCATTGGTTTCATTCCTCTATACTGAGATCCAAACCCTAATTTCGGTGTATCACCTAGTAGGTAGTTTGCCTTCAAGTCTTTCCCTTTCCAAGCATTCCTTCTATCACTTTCCCTCAAAAGATTTACTTTGCATGTCTAGAAGCAAATTAAGCTGATTATCCAAGAGCAACCAGCCTAGAACCTGGAGGTCTCATTTCAGTTAGCATAGGTCCCACAACCTAGAGATGATTCCCATGTTATACTAGGTTATCAAGACTATGAGAGCTTGAAACAAGGGTGCAAACTTAGTGTATAACACTTCTTAGCCAAATAGATTGACATGTTGTTGCATTTTCTATTATACATTCAACCTCTATTGTAGATTGAGCAACTATGGGTTTCTTCTTAGAATCCCATGAGATTACACCTGAACCCATGTGAAAGACATATCTGGAAGTGCTCTTCCTATCATCCAAACTCCCTGCCCAATCACTATCTGTGTAGCCAATAAGACCAAAAATATTTTTTGCTATATACAAAATAAAATATCCCTTTGTGCCATTCACATACCTTAGGATTCTCTTTCCTTCTTGCGAATGGGAGTCCTTTGGAGTTTCCATAAATCTGGAAATCAAACTTACTGCATGCATAATTTCTAGCCTAGTAGCTATTAAGTACATCAAACTTCCAACTAAACTTTTATATAAAGTTAGATCCACATTGCTGTTGCAATCTTAGTTGCTTAACTTTAAACCTAGTGAAGGTGGTGTTGGGGTACGCTTGCTACTTTGCATTTTAAACCTCTCCAAGATCTGGTTTGGATATATTTCTTGAGAGATAAAAATACCATCATGCATTTGTTTTACTTCTATGCCTAGAAAATATCTCAAGAGACCTAAGTCTAACATTTAAAACTCACTTTTCATGGCCTCTTTAAAATAAAAAATGAGGAAATCATTATCCCTAGTAAATATTAAATCATCAACATATAAGACAACAATTAAAATATTACCACTAGCTACCTTGATGTAAAGAGTGGGCTCACCATCACTTTTGCAAAATCCATTGCTCATCAAATATGAGTCAATTCTACTATACCGTGCCCATGGAGCTTTCTTTAGCCCATAAAGATCTTTCTTTATCCTATACACTTTACTTTCATGGCCCAAAAATTCATAACCAGGTGGCTGCTCCACATAAACCTCTTCTTTCAATACCCCATTCAAGAAGGCCGACTTCACATCCATTTGATATATCTTCCATTTGTGTTGAGCTGCAATTGCTATGACAACACACACGGTTTCAATTCTAGCAACAGGGGCATAGGTCTCATCATAATCTTTACCAAACTGCAGTTTGTACCCCTTGACCACCAATCAAGCCTTATGCCTATCTATTTATCCTTCAGTATTGCTCTTGGTCTAGTAAACCCATTTAACTCCAATAATTTTCTTGTTGGGAAGTAAATTAGTGAGCTCCCAAGTTTCATTTCTTTTTATTGTATCCATTTCCTCATCCATGGCCTTACACCATTTTTCTTCTTTTTTAGCATCCTCAAAATAAATTGGATCACTATGAGAAAATAATGCAAAATTAATATTTTCATCAAATTCATTATCATACCAAGTTCATCTTGGTATATCTCCCTTAGACTCTTGGTCTTTCTTGGCACTAGGGAGGTGAGAGTGGGATCATAGATCTTAGTATTGCTGCTATTGTTCTCTATGGGGCCAATTTGCAATCTTCTGGAACCTTATATATTTATTATTATATCATTTTTCTGATCACTAAACTCATCATCTTCAACAATAATAGGCACTTTACTTGAAGTGCTTGAAGACATGTCCACCAAGCCATCCCATTACTCATTCTCAATGAACTCCACATCTCTTGAGGTGATGATCTTTTTGGTGATTGGATTATATAATCTATATGTTTTTGAATCAAGACTATATCCCACAAAGATACATTTCACACCCTTGTCATCTAATTTTTTCCTTTGCTCCTTTGGCACGTGTGCATATGCTACACACCCAAACACTCTCAAGTGTTGAATCATCCATCTATGCTTTGCCCATGCTTCCAATGGAATCTTGTCACGTACTACTTGTGTGCTATAATTGTGTCACACTTCTATGGATCATTACATGCAAGGAAACTCAAGAATGAGCCCTCACAAATCGATCCATAGCTCCCTAGGCATGGAGTGCAAGGGCTTTTAAGAATGCTCTCAGCTAGAGCTATTTAGCCTATAACCTTGCTAGTAAACCATGCAATGGGAGATTCAATGAAGACAAGAGCAAGAATGCCAATATCCTCAAGAATCAAGAATGAAATGCAATGCAAGCTAGTTTAAGAATGGAAATGCAAGCTAAACTATGGAAATGAAAGATGCAAGTGTTACAAAGCCTCCTAGTTAAACTAGATGAATTAATCTAAAGCATAAAGGAAATCTAAGCTAAGAATGTCATGAAAATGAAGCTACTATGCAAGAAATGAAATCTAACTATGAAGCAAGAAAGCCATGATGATGCAAGAATGAAGACAAGAAGATAGAGTGTTGATGAAGATCCAAGATGAATGCCAACAATGCTCCAAATCTTCAAACCCTAGATGCAAGAATATCTCCAAAAGCTCCAAGATGACCTAGAAAACCTGTAGCATAACAATAGCATAAAAATTTGTGTGTGCAAATGAGGAAGAGAGCTCTCCTTTTATAGGAAATGAGGAGAAATGGACCATGGAGATTAAGAGGCAAAAGATTTAATCAACGGTGGAGCTTAAAAGAGGAGCAATCCATGTGCACAAGTATCCTCCAATGAGAAAATAGGAGTTGACTTTTGTGTCCATATGAGACAAAAAGTACTTTTTCTCTTTTTTATAAAATAAGAATAATGCTTTATTTGTGCAACTTAGGATAAGAGGAAAAGTGGGGGCTTTTTATTTATTAAAAGGGGAGGGAATATTCCTTTTAATAAATAAAGACTTAGGATAAGATGTTTAGCCCATAGAAAATAATCGAATAAATGATAGAGCTAGGATTTGATCAAGAGCAAGCAATTGATGATTTAGCAAAAGGGGCTAATAGTCTAGGTGACCATTTTTAGGTGTATACACTACTTTTGTAGGACTTCTAGATTTATTAAATAGAATGATGTTGCTATAGCTTCTCCCCAATATTCAATTGGGAGTCCTTTTTCTTTCATCCTGCTCCTTGCCATCTCAACAATGGTTCTATTTTTTCTTTCAGCCACTCCATTTTGCTGCAGAGTTTAACTAGCTGTTAGCTCCTTCTTTATGCCATTCTACCTACAAAACTTTACAAAAATGTTAGAGGAACATTCCCCCCCTCTATCTGACCTTAGGACTTTAAGATTTTGTCCACTTTCATTTTCAGCCCGGGCTTTAAATTCTAGAAACTTATCAAAAGTTTCTGATTTATTTTTCATTAAATAAACCCATGTTCTACAACTGAAATCATCTATGAAGGTCATGAAATAAGTACTACCCCCAATGGAATTGACTTGCATAGGGCCTACTAAATCAATATGCACTAGCTCTAATGGTGCTCTTGCCCTTCTAGAGTTTCTAGAATTAAAGGGAAGCCTATGTTGCTTACCCAAAATACAAGCCTCACACTTGCTACTGAACTGTTTAATACATGGTAAATTATCTACCATTATTTTCTTGGACAATAAATTTAAACCAGCATAGCCAAGATGTCCATACCTTAAATACTGGATAGCTTGGAGGGGTCTTCAATCATGCTCTTGAAAGTTGATTGTTGTACTGTTGTACTGCTGATTGTGAAGAGAAACACATCTCTACCTTCATTAGAAACTTTGGATTCTTTGTCATTTGAACCGCTGCAACAATTTTCTTACTCCCACCCTTCTCATAAATGATACATTGGTCATTCTCCATCAGCACTTTATAACCATTTTGAGTGAGTTGTCCAACACTCATCAAATTGTTCTTTATACTTGGGGCAAAGTAAACATTCTAAATTTCTTGTTTCTCACATTGCTTGGTGCAGATCATAATAGATCCTTTTCCCACGACTACAACCATTCCAATGTTCCCCATTCTGATTTTAGACTTTATATTTTTATCAATGAAAGAAAAAAGACTTTCATTACCACTCATGTGGTTACTACAACCACTGCCTAAATACTAGACTTGAGGGCTTCCTTCTTCACCAACATTGCACATGATGAAGGCTATGAGATTATTTCCATCACCCACTTTCATATCAACCACATTTGCACTTGGCTTTGACTAATCTCTTTGCTTGATCACTTTGCCTTTTCCAGCATTCACTAGCATAATGCCCAAATTAATGACAATAATAATATTCGATATTACATTTGTCCAAGCTATTTTTCTTTTGACCTCCTCTAGAATTATTATGAGAATTGCTAGCTCCCTCATTTGTGGTTGTTTGTTCTGAGATTTCTCCTCCAGTATTTTGTTGTCCAGAGTTACCACGACCTCTGCCTCTTGAACTTTGTCCAGAGTTATTTCTTCCTCTTCCCCTGCCTCTTGCATTGGCTTGAGCTCTAAAAGCTTGTTCTTGAGAAAAATTTGCAGACCTATTACTATGATACTCATGGGTTTGGAAAAAACCCATTAACTCATCAATAGTCATTACTGAGAGATCCTTTGCCTCTTCATTGGCAATTACTATATTATCAAATTTTGAGAGTGGGCTTCTCAAAACTTTCTCTACTATTCTTTTCTCCTCCATGGTTTCTCCATTGGTTCTCAACTAGTTTATCAAAGCAAAGAGTCTTGAGTTGAAATCTGAAATGGACTCAAGGTCCTTCATGAGAAGAGTCTCAAACTCTCTTCGAAGAATTTGGAGCTTCACTAACCAAACATTTTTATTCCCTTTAAAACTTGTGTGAAGAATATCCCAAGCTTCGTTGGAATAATTAGCTGCTGCTATTCTGGGAAAGATTGCCTCTGTCTAGGTAGTTTCTATCAAGCTCAAAGCTTTTGCATCTTTCCTCCTTAACTCCTTCAACTGAGTCTTTTGATTGTTTGTGAGGGCAAAAAATAGAGCTGGGTCAATCACATCCGTAAATCCGTTGACCACAAGTTCCCACAAGTCATTTGTTGTCATAACAGTCCTCATCTTCTTTTCCCAAACATCATAATTTTGTCCATTAAAGGATGGTGGCTTCTACCAACTTTTTCATACATCTCCAGCCATGTCTCCTGTGCAAGATAAACAAATACCTAGAAAAAACAAATGCCAAAACTCACAAAGATTGAGGGCCAATTAGCTCTGATACCATGTAAAGAATATAGAGTTAAACTCTATTCTAGAAACACATAGGAATGATGCTTAGTTTCAGTAATGAATAAATTCAAAATCCCCAAAATAGGGCAGAGACAAAATATAAATAGAACTAGAGAAATATAATCTTCTTCTTGCTTCTATTTAATCTCAAAACACTTCTACAATAAGAAATATAAACTTGCAGCTATAAGGGCTGCATACAAACTTCCTAGAGCTTCTCAAAAGATTCTTACAAGATTATCTGAAGCAATCATTGCTTAATAGAATAATCATTTACAACTACTGTTGAAATACTTCTCTGATAAAAATAGAGTATTACAAAAAACTATCTCTTGTTGCAGCATAAAAGAGAACTTACATTCATTATATGGAAGAATAAAGGCATTCTTCCCTTTATGGAAAATTTTCTATCCAAAGGAAGAATTTGGAAGTCCAAAGAAGAAATCAGATTTGAACTTATCTCTCAAAGTCCACACAAAATGTCAGAATTAAACTTTATCAATTTAAAAGTCAAATAAGAAGGCTAAGACAATCAGATTTTATTTTGGAAATCCAACAAGCATACCTAATTTATAACTTATTAATCTAAACTATAACCTAATTTATAACTTATTAATCTAAAATATAAACTTAATATAAATTAATGTAAAACTCCAACATAATTTTAAGTGGCAAAATGCAACAAAAGAGCTCAACTTAGATGAAGTAAGCCATATAGGAAAAATCTCATTAAGCCACATAGGAAAAACCCCATTAAATACATTAGTCAAGAAAGATATCAAGAAAGCTTAGCTTAGAGGAAGTAAGCCGCATTTGACCAATCTCATTAAAGACATCAGTCAAGGAAGATACATATAATGGACCGAACAAGACAATGAATTGAATAAGTTTGTTCTTTGTAATTTTCATGTTTGGACATGCATAATTGTATAGAAGTCATCTTTTCTAAAGATTGATTAGTTTTGTATTTACAATTTGAAGTATTGCTTCGTCAAATTTATTCTTACTTACCACATATACTAATATACTAAGATATATACTTCAGAGCTTTAATATCTATCTTTAAACTTTATTTACTATAAATTAAATAAATTTTAAAATATTAAAATTATTTATCATAAAATTTAAGCGGTATATCTTGAACCATAGACCATAAACTAAAGAAATTCTAAAACTTAAATTAATTTTTTTAATTTAAAGCTTGAAAATTAAATCATAAATCATAAAACATAAATTATAAATTATGTGATCTAAAAAATACTAAAATCTATGTTCTAGAAATATGATTTAAACTATGAACTTTTAATAGTTAATTCAAAAAACCTAAAAAAAAGTTGTATTAAAAATTATAAATATAATTCTAATTATACTTATCTTAGCCTCGAGGGAGATTGTAAAGTTATTAAATTATAAATCGTAAGGGATTTTTAAACTAAAAACCAAAAATATATTTTTAATAAAACCTAAATAATACACTATAGGTTATGAGCAAATTAGTAGTAAATTCAAATTAGATAATAAATTTTTAACCTTACACACATACACATACACATACACATACACATACACATACACATACACATACACATACACATACACATACACATACACATACACATACACATATACATACACATACACATACACATACACACACAGACACATCCACATGCACATGCACATGCATGCATACATACATACATACATATGAATAATGTGTGAAGTTGAAAGAGCGAAAGATAAAATGAAAAATAAATGCAAATTGAGAACACATAGTAGACTGTATACCGATGCTATTTTAAAAAATGGTGTTATTATCATTATGAAAAAAAGATTTTGAAGAGGATGGTAATGAGGTGGACATATGAAATATAACAGAGGTGGGTGAGTAGAGATTCACTGAAGATATTGACTGCTCAATTCCATTATGTGGAATTTTATTTTTGAACACGACTGAGGGCTCTTCTTCATTGGACAGTGATGATTTGAGCTGCAGAACTAGAAATGTTTTCTCATTTAAAACAATACCATACTTCCTATTATTTTTTTACCTACTAGACCCCAAATTCAAAAACCAAACTGTTCTTCTCCATAACCCACAAATATACCTCTTTGTGATTTAGGATCAAGCTTTGTCTTCTTTTCTTTTGGGACATGTACATATGATTCGCATCCAGATACCTGGATGTGAGATTAAGAAATTCATTTTCCAAACCATTCTTCTTTCGGAATACAAAAACCCAACTGAGATGAAGGGCTCTGGTTGATGAAATAGACCACCGTGTTACATGCTTCAACCCAAAATTCATTGCCCAATTCTCCATTAGAAAGAATACATCTAGTTTTCTCCAATATTGTTTTGTTTAACCTCTTAGCTACTCCTTTCACTTGAGGAGTAAATGGAACAATTTTAATTTTGTGAATACCATTATCTACAAAAAAAGAGTCAAATTCTGAGGAGCAAAACTCTCCTCCATTATCTGTTTGTAGACATTTAATCTTATGTCCAATCAGATTTTCAACAGAAGCTTTAAAAGTTTTAAACTTATTAAATACCTCATATTTCTTATGGAGCATAAATATCCATACTTTCCTTGTGTAATCATCAATATAAGTAACAAAATAATTATCTCCTCCAATAGAGCTTACCTCAGTTGGTTCGAAAATATCATAATAGACAAGTGCTAATGGTGTATCCTTTTTCTCATGTCCATATTTTAGAAAGCTTACCCACTTTTGCTTGCCATAAAGACAACGATTACAGAATGGTAAAACAATGGATTTTAGACCCGATAGTTGTTCCCACTTGTGCATAATGTCGAGAACCTTCTTTCTCATGTGACTGAGCCTTTGATGCCAAAGCTTTGAATTGTTGTCCTCAATTCTCATGGCAGCTCCCACTTCACCAGTAGTTTCTACTATAGAGACTACCTACTTTATCCCCTTTTGTAATAACCATGGAACATTTTGTGACTTTCCATGCATTCGTTAGAGAGGTAAGAAAACCTTGAGAGTAGATCTGAATCACTGAAATTAAATTTCTTTTCAATTGAGGAACATAATGAACATATTTAAGCATCCATTTAACACCTCATTTTTATTGGAATAAGGAGAGATAGGTACTAAGAGGGGAGGGATGAATCAGTGCCCACAAAAAATTTAACTCATTAACCTTTCAGATCTACAATAGAAAATAGTGATAATCTTCCAAAATAACTTGTATCTAATACATGTATCATTCATCCATTCAACTTTTGAAAGTAAATAACATGAAATCAACAATAAGGCAATCACACAACACAAGTATTTTGGTAACGCAAAAAACCTTGTTAGAAGGTAAAAATTGTGGTGGGGATGACACCCACAAATTATTCACTACTATAGACAGAAAAGGTTTTCCTGTTAGGGCTACAAGTTTTGATCACTTCTGGTGATCTTACCCTATTAGGAGTAACATATTAGATCAGCTAGATCTACCTAGTTATAGGATTTTAACAACACTAATGAAGTGTGCACTCGGTTAAGAGATTTACATAAGATTGTCAAGTCGACTCTGTTAAGAGATTTAGCCAAAAAATCTATTACAATTGTTAGAAAGCAATAGGCAATTATCCGCTAATGAAAACTTGATTGTCTGATACAGATCAATAAAGTACTGAAAAAATATCAGCTTTTCTCTGATGTATCTCTGCTCTGAACTGCTCGGTTAGCCTACTCTGATTCTGCTTAATCTGATAAACTTCTCAATACTGATATGCTCTGTCAACTGATAGACTTGGAGTTAGGCAAGTGCTTCAAGTGCTCCTTAATTCATACATCAGTTCACATCAAAAATGATGTAAACATACATTTATATAGCATACTGCTTTATGCTGCTTAATAAAAGTAGGTTACAAATCTTAGACAAAGCCCTAAGATCTACAGTATAGAAAAAAAACCTAGATCAAACTATTACATAAGATATATATTACATTTAATGAGTATCTTGACAATAAATATTCCTCGATCTTGGTAAAACATTTTTTGATCTGTTGTAACCATTTGCATAGAAGAATGTGTCATTCCTAATTACTATGTTGTTCCTATGATCATCATTAAACACTATATAAAATGCTCGGTGTATACTGGTGCTTGGTGTTTACTATCACTTGGTGTCAGTGTCTTCTGGTGCTTGGTAAACTGTTTGATGCTCGGTGTATATGCTTAACCGACTGGTCTATTTTTCTTCTAGTTACCGACTAGCTCAATTTAAGTAATCGACTGATATACTTTGATAACCTTTGATACTAATGACAACTTTTAATGCTCAATAGAGATAACAATCTCTCCCTTTGGCATTAGTATCAAAACTTGAATGTATATAAACAAAATTTTCTATATAACTTATATCTCTTCCATATACATATATACTTATCAAAATTTCCATTTACTCCCCCTCGGTGCATGCTCCTGGTAATATGTAGTATACGTTGCATCTATGTACATATTTGGCATATTGACATATACATTGATTTCCCCCTTTTTGGCAGTAATGCCAAGTACAAAAATTTAAACTGTATACTCACATCTTGTCAAAAATGTGTGGATGGGTTTTCTTCATAGACTCCAAGAGGTTTTCCCATTCCTCTTTCAAGTTGGTGAGAGCAATATGCTCAAGACCGACTTGTGCATGCATGTCAAAGATGTTATCCAACATAGAAATTTTTGGTGTTGCAACAAGTTGTTCCACTTTGACAATGTGTTTCTCAAAAATCTTTAGGTATGGAAGGAGTTTTGTCTGTAACTCTGTGACCTGATTTGTGATCTACTCTTCTTGTTTCTTAAGATCTGCTATCAACTGCTTGAGTTCCTAAACTTTGTGAATGTGCTTTGAAAAAGCTTGTGGCTCGGTGATTGCTACATTTGCACTGGTCTTGATTTCATCTACCAAATATTTGATCTTTTCACTAATATCAAGAGTGAAGGTTTCCACAGTGCATAGCTTCATTAAGAATTGACAAATTAACTAGGTTATAATTTTATTTCGGTGATTCCCTCAGATAATTTGATCTTGTTTATTGCCACTTCTTGGCTGATTCTTTTTGCGAGTTAGTCTTGAATCTTGGATTCTGCCCTTTCTTCAATTCGCTTGTCAGCATCAATGTCTAGGGAATTTATCTTCTCGGTAAGGACAACAAGTTGATCTATAATAGGAGTATCTTCATCAATGTCCACTTCAGGTACTACCTATTGTAAGATATCCCTAACATCCATTAATATTTCTTTACATTTAGTTTATTACTTCAGCTTTTGTTGTGCTGCTTTTCTTGTACATAGTTCCCCATATTTACTCAATTCCTTGGGGCTAAGGGTCCTTGGGTCACACTCGGGTATTATTATAACTTTATCTAGAGTGACAAGCCCTTTTTATTTCTTCTTCTTCTTCTTCTTCTTCTTCTTCTCTAGTGCAAGGGGTGACTTCTTCACAATGGTGACAATAACCTTGTCATCTACCTTTGGAGTATTCTTCCCTATTGACACACTCTCTTCCTTTCTCTGCTCCTTGATAACTAGTGTGTCGGTTAACTGAGTGAGAGCCTTCGATGTGGTGTCAGGTGGGATCACCTCGATTTCCTTAGGCTCATCTTGTGCCTTTGTTTTTGTAGTAATTGCCTCTGTTCCTTCAAACTTATTTATCTCTATAGGTGTTTCAGTGTTTTGTTCCCCAATGGTATCTTTATGTTGCTTGGGGTCTAAGCCGTCAGGTTGTTCCTGTGAAAGAATTTCTACTGCTTCTGCCAATATAGGAAGCTCACCCGGTAATGATGTAAATGCACATTTAGTGACTTGAGCTTCATCTTGAGTGTTTTTCGGTGTAATATTTACACCCTCATTATCCTTGTCATCAGGATCACCATTTGTGATGTCCTCAATGAGTACATCATCATCGGTTTTCTTCTTCATTTGGATCTCTACTGGATCCTTTGTATCCTATGAAATATTTATGTCTTCCTTTTGGTTAGTGATATCAACTACCTTGGTAACTGATATACTAGAGTCCTTAGACTTCTCTACTGCAGTATCATCAATATAGATACCTTTACTTTTGGAATTTTGTCTCTTTTTAGACAAATTTATGAATGCATTTTTCTCAACTTGTTCTTTGGCTTTAAAAATTAATTTCCATAGGGAATCTCCAGTCTCATCTACATCCACCACATTCTCATCTAGTATCATCATGGCTTGGTTCTTTACAGTAAATATTTCTTGAGGATTAGCCATGAGTTCATCAATTTATGCTAGGCTTAGATGTGGGGCTGCCTGAACTAGAGATCTTTCTCTCTTTCTCTTCTTAGTGTCTAGTGCATAAGCCCATTTTTGGTTTATTCTGTCATCCAACTCCTTCGATAATGTAAGTGAAAATTCTAATGGAACTCTTTTAAAATTTATCATCATTTGGATGACTGCCTCCTCAATCTTTGTTTGATCCTCATTTGACATTTTGTCAAATCTGCTAAGTTCCAGATCAAAAAGGTTATCATTCTAAATTATATCTTCAATGATTTCATCTATTAACCTTACCTTGTTGCTAACCACTTTGAATTGACTAATGTCATCTTCATTTTCAGTATCATCAAGGTCTTCTCTACCTCTTATCAGTCTTCTCCTTTTCTTCGGTGCCTCAGCTGCAACCTTGGGTCCTTTCTTTGCATATATCTTTGTTGGTGTAGTAGCCTTTCATTTTATTACCTTCTCTACTTCCTTCTTCTATGGAGGTGATGTTTTAGTTGATAACCTTGTGCGTGCACCTGTCTGTACTAGAAACTACCTCTTCTTTGGAGCTTTAATAGGAGGAACTGTTGTAGCTTCTTGTTCTTCATCAAATTTGGTTTCCTCACTATCATATGCCTTGTCAGCCAACATTAACTGACCTTCGATTGTCTGTTCAATTGGTGACTCCTTAGATGAGTCTGCATCCTTCTCAAATTTCTCATATAAAAACTTTTTCATCTTCTTAGCCTTCCTAGACATTTTATTAATGGCCAAACCTATCGTGATTCTCGATTTAGCTTCTTCATAGGTTCCAAACCTAGTGGCCTTGGGGTCTTTTGGTAGTGCTAGCAGTGCTTCAATAGATTTCAATATGAAATCATAGTTCATTTCATAGCCCATAGGTGCTAGCCATTTTATTCTAGGTTCAATTGCTCTTATCATGGAATGATCTATGTCTACTAGAAAACAAACATCTGTCTCAAATTTCTCAACTAATTCTCATGGAATTATACTTCTTTGATTCATCTTGGTCTTAAACTCCGTAAAGTACTCATCAAAAACTTTATTCACAGCATTTCCTAACTTATTCATCATCTCGGTAATCTGTACAGTTATCGGTTTATTTGTTGTCCAATTTTCTTTACCGATGCCAGGGATATACTTTTGTATATAGAAGAATAAACAAACTAGGAATGAATCAAACTTACATGTGTTTGACTTCTTTGACCTTATAGTCTTCATATTTTCCTATAATTGGTGCAACAGTATTTCTGCAAGATCAATCTGGTGATCTTTCTTCACAATCTTGTGTGCCATGTCGACTGTGCTACAGGGTACGCTATTTAATCTTCTTGATTGAAATATTTTGTACCCAATCACATGTGACACAAATTTCACTGCTGGGTCTTTAATTATTGAAATCTTCAATGCTCAACCATCCCATATAGCTCTAGTGTTCTTCTCAACATCAGATCGTGAGGAGCTTTAGAAAGCCTTTGCCTTGTTAGTTGTAGGATAGCCAGTAACCCTACTGATCACTTTCTTTGTGACCTCTACTAGTTTATCCAACCAGATTTTCCATCATGATATCAACTCAATATCCTTATCCAGTCTATTTTGAATGATTGTAGAAAGTGTGTGGTGCACAATAACCCTAATTTCTCAATTTGTTCATATCCTATTTTCAATTTTCCATCAGTGCCACACAATTGTTGATATGTCGTAGTAGTCTCAAAATCTCCTACTTCTCCAATCTTGTAATGAATGAATGACCGTACGTCTTCTATTAACAAAACCCTATCCAAGATGCTTGAAAAAGTGCCCATTAAATCTGTTTGTGATGCAATCTTGGGGTGTTTTTTGTACTTAGGTTCATCAAAATTTTCTCTAACAATTAGATTTACTTCTTCCTCAACACTGTGTGATTTTCTTGTGGATGATGTAGATGCCATAAATTGATTTAGGGTTTTGGCAAGCAGCAGGTTAATAAAGTGTTCAGTAGAAAATGTACTCACTCAGAGTCGTCAAAGAGTGATGTCGGTTCAATCTATAGTAGCTTTGAATCCTTTTGAAAATCCCTTTAGCTCAAACTCTTTTCTATGAAATCTTCACTTTTCAAGATCGCAAAGTAAAAATGAACTTTGTTCCTCATGTATTTATAGAATTTTCAATATTCCCCCTCAAAATTTCATGCATTAAATGCTTGACCTACTTTTTGGTTCATAACAGTTGTCAACTTGGTAACAACTGTAAACTTTTAACAGCTCGGTTAACACAATTTTTTCATCGATTGATACATGTGCTCGGTTAACCTTGAATAGTGATTACAAACAGGTGACCAACTCTCGGTCTTGCTTTTACTGATTATGTAACTTTGATAGCTCTTAACATATAAACCATAATGCATCTTTTTTCATGCAGATTTGGTATGTGCTCATCATATATAAGGAACTGTATGTAAAATGTGATCATTTTGAAATGTCAGTCCTATACATACCTATATCACCTTAAGTGGAGGTACCGATGTCATCCAATCAAGTGGATGAGGTTTCACCGATAACATTTATTGACTCAACATTCTCATTAGATGCCTTCTTCCACATAGTGTTCCTTATCTTCATGATATCTGCAATAGTGTGTCCAATCTCAAATACATGATTTTCTTCTAGTGCATGGTCTCGGCAGTCTTTGCTTAAATGACCTACTTTATGAAAATGCATACATGCCATTCCAGTGCTTGTCTAGCTTCTTGATTGTCCAGCCCATCTTTTCCTATTACAATTCACTGCAATGTGCCCATATCTACCACATTCAACATAGTTAGCCCATGTGTTATAATCCCAAATATAAGAGTTACCTTGTCTCTTTAGTTGATAAGGCTTGCACTATGTTTTCTGCTTTGGAGTCCATACTTGTTTCATCTTAACCTTACATTCTCGTGCAGTGTGTCCATGTTTATTACAAGTATAGCATATTTTCTCCATAGTAGTATTGTTAGCAATATCATTTTATTTAGCTCTACACTCATAAGATTGATGACCATACTTACCACAATAATAACAATATCCATTGAACTTAGGAGTGACATGAGGTTTACCTTATGCTTTGCTTCTACACACATTAGATGTATGTCCTGGTCTGCCACAGTGATAACATGTCAATGCTTTAGGTCTTTGACTTTGATTGTTGTTGATTTGTTCAACTTGATGTGATGATTCTCCTTTTCTGGTATAGCCTATCCCAACTCTACTCCCAAATCTTCTTTGATTAATTAGAAAGTCATCAATCTTCTTAGAATTGTCCTCAGCCAATTTCTTCATTTCATTGTGTTGCTGTTGGGTTTTCAATTCATTTCTCAGTTTCTCATTTTCCTCTCCGAGTCTTGCAACTTCTTCAACATTTCTTGACAATTCTCCATTTACTTAGTTGACCTCTTGATTCACAGTCATCATTTGATTAGACACTTGAAAATGGCGATCGGTGAGTCTTTGTATTTCACTTTCTTTTGCTTGAATTTGTTCATTCATTTGTCTTTGGTCATCAATAGCCAGATTCCTTTCTTGCTCGGCTTGTCTAGCATTCTTCATTATCTCTACCATTCTCACCATCTGAGATTCTTGATCGATTTGTAGTGCTTTCACTTGTTCAGTTAAATGTTGATTCTTTTCAGACAAATCAGTGATTATAATTTTAGATCCATCAGAGGTGCTTCTAGAACTAGATCCAACATGATCAAATATATCATCAATTGCATCTTCATGATAACTAATCTCATATAGCCAGGTTCTTCCTTTCAACCATTAATTTCTTCATTCCTTCCTTGGCTTGCTTGTATTGTTCAATAAACATCTACATCTAAATCTTCTGATTCTCAATCATCTTTTCTAACTTATACCTCTCCATGACTTAGATCTATACCCTTCAGTGGTTAAAGTGTTCAATAAGAGAACTGTGCTCTGATACCAATTATTGGAATAAGGAGAGATAGGTACTGAGAGGGGAGGGGTGAATCAGTGCCCAAAAAAACTTTAACTCATTAACCTTTTAGATCTACAACAGAAAATAGTGATAACCTTAAAAAATAACTTGTATCTAATACATGTATCATTTTTTCATTCAACTTCTGAAAGTAAATAACATGAAATCAACAATAAGACAATCACACAACACAAGTATTTTGGTAATGTAGAAACCCTTTTTAGAAGGTAAAAACTGCAGTGGGGATGACACCCACAAATTCTTCACTACTGCAGATAGAAAAGGTTTTCCTATTAGGTCTACAAGTTTTGATCACTTTTGGTGATCTTAACCTATTAGGAGTAACATATTAGATCAGCTAGATCTACCTAGTTAGAGGATTTTAACAATACTAGTGAAGTGTGCACTCGGTTAAGAGATTTACATAAGATTGTCAAGTCTACTTTGTTAAGAGATTTAGCCAAAAATGCTATTACAATTGTTAGAAAGCAATAGGAAATAATCTTCTAATGACAACTTGATTGTCTAATATAGATCAATAAAGTACTGAAAAAATATCACCTTTGCTGTGATGTATCTCTACTTTGAACTGCTCGGTTAGCCTGCTTTGATTCTGCTTAATCTGATAAACTTCTGAATACTGATCTACTCTGTCAACTGATAGACTTGAAGTGAGGCAAGTGCTTCGAGTGATCCTTAATTCATACATTAGTTCACATCACAAATGATGTAAACATAAATTTATATAGCGTACTACTTTATGCTGCTTAACAAAATTAGGTTACAAATCTTAGACAAAACCTTAAGATCTACGGTATAGAAAAATGACCTAGATCAAACTATTACATAAGATATACATTGAATTTAATGAATATCTTGACAATAAATATTCCTCAATCTTGATAAAACATTTTCTAATTTGTTGTAACCATTTGCATAGAAGATTGTGTCATTCCTGATTACTATGTCATTCCTGTGATCATCAATAAACACTATATAAATTGCTTTGTGTATACTGGTGCTTGGTGTTTACTATCACTTGGTGTCAATGACTACTAGTGCTCGGTAAACTATCTGATACTTGGTGTATATGCTTAACTAACTAGTCTATTTTTCTTCTAGTTACCGACTAGCTCAATTTAAGTAACTGACCGATATACTTTGATAACCTTTAATACTAATGACAACCTTTAATACTCAATAGAGATAACAATTTTAAACATAGAAAAATATCCTATTTGCCAATAATATTGAACAAGTTTTATTATCACCTAAATAAAATTTTCCAAAGTTACCTTCTTGGTAATTTGAGAAGAGATCCATGCATTAGAAGGCATGAAATGATGCACCAGAATCCAAAACTCATGAAGTTGACACACTTTCACTTGTTGATAATATCAAGGCACTATCCACACTATAATAAGTCATTTCTTCTTCACTTTCTAGTACTCTCTCTTGAGCCTTTTTGTAATTTATGTCGTCTTTCTTTTGTTGACCAAATTTTTGACAAAACCAACGATCACCATTACGCCCTCTTGACTTTGATCTTTATGCAGATTTTGATTTCCTATGGTGATTATTCCTACCTCTATTTTGACTTCTTTCTCTATTATTGGTACTTACAACTGTCAAGGCTTCCCCAGATGAAGGTTCATTGTTCTTACTTCTCATATCTTCATTGATAAGTGTGGCCGAAACTTCATCAAAATCCAACTTTTTAGAGCTTGAAGCCGAAGTTCTTCTGGCTATAAAAACACCATCCCAACTATTTGGTAGAGAACATAAGAGTAGGACAACTTTACTCTCATCATCTTTCATCATGCCAACCGAATTCACTTGGCTGATTAAAGTGTTGAATTCATTGAGGTGATTTGCCATGGTTGTACCTTCCTTGATTTTGAGCTTCTAAAGTTTTTTCATAATAAAAACTTTATTTGTAGTTGAAGCCATGGCATATGTGCTAACAAATTTATTAGATACATCCTTCATTGTTACTGAAGTTGTAACATTAAACATAAAATTATCTGATAATGAGAGAAATATCGATGCCCTCGCCTTCTTGTCCATCGTCTCCCAATCTTTATGTTTCATTGAAGCTAGGTTCTTTTTTTTCCCTCTAAAGAAAGTGCAAGATCTTGCTTAATTAATAACAATTCCATCTGCACCTTCCATAGACTAAAATTCTTGCCTGAGAATTTCTCTACCTTCATCTCTTCCATGATTTTGGAATTTTAATCACCGAAAAATGCCAAAAGAAATTTTACTTTTCTCTGATACCAATTGTGAAGTTGAAAGAGCGAAAGATAAAATGAAAAATAAATGTAAATTGAGAACACATAGATTTATTGTGGTTCATCAAATTTCCTACGTCCACAATGAGTAGGGGAATTTTTTTATTAATCAGTAAATAGTATTACATTCAATTATAGCAGAAGTGTATATAAATACACCTCCAACTTGACTCTTGAATATCCAGTTAAGGAGTTGAATAGACAAGGTCAATTAGAAGGAACCGAAGGAAACCTTTGGGCTTCACACTCCCAACATAACATATATGTGTCTGTGTGTAAAAACACACACCTATTTGATAAAAGGAATTTAGCTTATACTTTGATTCATATATAGATGAAACTTACAAAAGTATCTAGAAATTTAGATATAGAAGGAAGTTTTAAAAATCAAAATATAGTTTCTATATCCACCTAATATAACCAAAAATATATTTCAACACCCAAAGAGACTATATTATTTGATATGAATGCTACCTATAAAGAGACTATTATATTTTATTTATAGTCACCTATAAACACATATCTTTACATTGGTTAACTTGTTTAGAGGTTAATGGCTTCAGACCTGAGAACTTTGAGCTCTCTAGGTCTATTAGGAAACGCTTCCCTCTTTCCCTAACTCTATGTATCTTAGATCCTAATGCTATATTTTATCTGAAGAGATTTAATATATTGTTCCCTAAAGTTAGAGGTGTCTCTATGCCCAACAGATATGAATTCACAAATTTATACAATTTCATGATGACACTACTATTTTGGCCTATTTTGATGATGATAATATAGAAAAATTCACGACTAAACTTGATTTGTTTTATGTTTCCTTCAGGAGAAAGATCTCTCTCCCCAAATTAGTCATGTTGGGTTGGGACAGTAATCCCCCACCCTAGTTTGAAGAATAACCCTTAAGGTGTGGGGGGGCATATCACCAAGTTATGTATCTTAGGATACTATGTTCTATAAGCTCTAAAATCAAAAGATATTTAGAGATAACAATGACAATAAATTAATAAAATAGAATAAGTGTTACCTTGGGATGGTTGGCAGAATCTAGGTTTGTCAAAAAATCTTCTCTTCATACAACATATATTATTCAACAACGTGGTTATTTAGTCATTATGAATTTAACCACATTGAGAAACTTGTTAAAGATTTCCTTTAGTTGGATGGTCAAGGGAATTCTTATATCTTTCATTTGGTCTAAAAATGTTCATAATAATGACAAAATTCCTTTAGTGACTTTGAATAAAGTCTATCTGTCAAATAATCAATGTGCAATATTATTAAAAACTTATATTCATAGAATAGAGCTTTGGGAGCCATATTTTTGGAGGCTCTAGAAAAATCTAGATTCAAAATGGGAAAATATTTTGTTGTTATAATACTTGGATATTCCACATATAGACAAATTTTTTACTCTAACTACGTTTCCCAAAGGTTTCAAAATTTGGAACTTTCTAGCTTCTTGTGGGGAATTTATCCTCCCATATATCTCATGGTTAACTAATATGAAAAAAAAGAATAAGTTTTGGGATGATTCTTGGAATGGTCATAAACCTCTAAATCTTATAATAAATTAGTTTGTACTGGATTCTACTTTAGAAATTCTTTGGGTAGAAATGTTTTGTTTCTTTACCTTTTTCTCAAGATCTCAATTTTTAACTCATCTTAGAATTAAAAATAAAAGAAGAATTATATTTTAAAAAAAGGAAGAATTTATCTAATTAAAGGATAAATAAAGTTCACATAATTTGAATGATGGGTATAACTCTACGATTCTTCTTCATCAATCCCTTCTTGGCCTTTAAATTTGTGTTGGGGCTCAAGTTACCTTCACAAAGAAGGTTCTTTTGCTTTTCTCTCCATTCAAGAAAGAATTCTTATAGGTCTAAGATTAGACAAACTAGAAATCAATGAGGTTTTCCCTTGTGTGTTTTGTGGTCACTTCTTAGAATAAATAGATCATCTCTCCTTTAGTATGGGTTTTCTCAAAACTGTTGGAAATAGCTTCAATGGCAATTAGATGGATTTTCCCTCCAAATCATAATCTTCTTGCACATTTTTAGATTTGGCCAACATTTTACAAAAAAATCATGTTCAAGAATGCATTTATAAAATCAACTATTTGATCCTAATCTAGAATTCATTCATGAAGGAACTCTTATATATTTAGAAAAACACATTGTTTTATCTTAAGGGTGATCAATAAAATTGTAACATCCATCTTTGAAGTTAGCAAGAGTTATAGTTATAATTACATAAATAATTTAAATTATTTTTCTTCTTGGGATAATAATCTACTAAAAAAAATCCTCTGTACAAGTTAATTCCAATGCAAGGCTATATTCTTTCTTCTCCTAGAAATGATTCTTAGGAAAAATTTGCATGGTCAACTCCTTGATTGATTAAATAAAAACTTAATTTTGATGGAGTTTCTTGTGACTACCCACTTAAGCCTTGGACTTGAGCAGACATTCATAGTTTAGAAGGTAAGGTTATTAGTGTTGTTTTGAGTAAGGTCAATGAGAGAACTAATAATAAAGAAAAATTAGAAGTAGTATTTGTGGGCATTGACATGGCTAGATTGTATATTATTATTAATTTAATTATTGAAGGTGACTTCTTACTATTCATTAATGCTTTATTAAATAAGGCCATAGCTAATTCAATTTTTAATTATCTTTAGAATAAAATTCTTTTGTAGTTATCTCTCTTCCCACGAACTTAGACATTATTACTAAGAATAAATTACTTTGGATGATCCTCCAACTAATAGGGCCATTGATTCTATAGAGTAATGGAAGGAATTTACTCATTGTAATCTACTTCTATTATTGCGATTATATCTTTTATTGGAATGACCATTTAAAAAAATATGTGGGCTTGGGCATTCTCCATTATTATAGTTTATATATGGATCATTTATTTATGGGTTTACTTGGCCCTTTTATGGCCTTTTTCAAAGCCCTCTTGAATGTATGTCAACTCTTAAAATATATATTGGCTAACTTTCAATTGCCACGTTGGTGGGCTCTTTGTATTTGATAATCATGATTCATTGAGTTACTCGTGGATCTTGTAGTATTAATTCATTTAATTTTGTTCAAGTATAAGAGTTGATATGCATGTTGACATGCAAGTATGTACTTCTCAAGAACATGTGGTACTCTTTTGTTCATGTTCAAGTGCAACTCTTCAATGTAGTTTTTAATTTTTACTTGAACATTTTGTTCAAGTTATCTCATTTTGTATCTATTTCTTGATTTGAAATTTTGTAAATATCTTGAAATCTAATCATTTTGTAATATGGATTGAAATGAGAGATTAGAAAATTAGAGTAGAAATTCTGATTGTTTAAAGCTATTATTCAATAGTATAAGATAATTTGTACAAAGATATATAAAATTTAATTAGTGATGTAGTTTTAATCTATAATAATGTAATATGCCAATATTCCCCCTTGTTACATTGATCTTAAAAAAATTAAATTTACATTGCCCAAAGTTCTCCCCTTATGGCTTAAATAATAAAACATTATGATTCTATAACATACATATTTTGAGAAAGTTTTCTCCTGAAGAAACAACTATTTAACCAAGTATATCTTCACCAATGTGTCAATTAACACTAAAAAGGTGTATCTTTAAGCTATGTGTTGGCATAATAGCATTGATACACGTAACTGTCTATCAGTTACAATATGGTTCATATTAGTTATAATTATACAGTTACCAAACTGCATATATCTCTTGTATAAAGTGATCCGAATTCATTGAATAAAATATTGAATGTCTTGTCCCCCAATTCTCTCATTTGGTATCAAAGCACAACATTACAATCTGCTGTAGAATGTGGAGAACAAGCCGCAACAAGTATGCGCTAAATGCATTGATTGATGCAAACATTCTTCAAAATGGAGGGTGGTGAATGATTAGATCCATAGAGGGGCCATAGACAAATTTCTCAGTCCAGTCACGTTTCCATGTTCACAAAATGCCAAATTTTCTACCCTGAAGGAAGTTCTCTATCTTGCCTGTGGTGGAAGCCTATTGAGTTCTGCCCTGCATGTGGTGGAGGTCTATTGAGTTCTGTGCTACATGTTCCATACCTGTACATTGATGGCGAGTAATAGTTTTTTAATAGAAAATATGGGTAATAAGTAAGGTGTGAGTGAGAAATGTGAAATGGATTGCTGCGAGTAGCAAGTGTCTACGATCAATAGAAAACTGAAATGGATGAAATAGTTTTGGATCGCTGTGAGTGGGGAGAGTAATATATGATAGCTTTTGAAAACTGACACTGTAGTAATAGGTACTTTTTTCTTATCTTTAGTATCTCCACATATTGAACAACAAATTGAGTTAGTGTTTTTTGAGTTGTTTAATGAAGGCCATGTAGACAAGGCATTAAGGTAGAAAATAGACGCTAAAATGGTGATGTCCATCATTTTCAATGATTTATTTATGTTTCCATTGTGAAGAATGACTATTAGGTGTGAATGAGTAAGGTGTGTGGTATCAATTTATGGAGTATTTTGGCAAAATAAAAGACAAATGAGAGTGATTCAATGAGGCTCCAAGGGCATATTGTCATTTGAGTTTAATTTAAATATTTAGGGTTTCTCTTTCATATCTATGATAGAGAATACAAATTAATGCTGATATAAGAGGGTCTTTTCACATCAAAATATGACTTAAATGTGTTATGGAGATACAAGATTTGAAAATAATTGTAGCTAGGATTGAAGTTCATATCATTATCATGTAGACAACATTCAATGTGATTAAGGATGTTCATGATGACCATGATAAAGAACTTGTCCATAAGTGTTTCAATTCGGTTCTCAAGGATTGTATTTCATCCTCTAGTGCTACTTTTGGAGGGTAATATGTAACCTACATATTTGGAGGTTGGCGACATTGGAGGATGGAGGAACTTCCATCATCTCAAGTTAGCTTATTGCTTTGAGATGGTGTTCTGCATGAGAAGCATTTTTGACATTTTTTGGTTTTCAATTTTGTTTAGCTTTCTAATGCTGACAAGTTTGCATAATGCATGTGTTTTGAAGATTCATTTTGAAGATAGGTTTGGGACTTGATTTTGTGCTCAGTATGGATTGTTGTCCAGTAAGCTTCAAAGTATATGATCGATAATTATATACCCTTTCACGGTCACTAGACAATGATAGAGATCTGTCACATCTCTTAGGGATCATTGTTGAATAATTCAAGACTGTGATTCGAGAGTTCGGGACTAAGAGCTTAAGAACACAACTTGAAGCTACACCTTTCTGAGGGTCACAAGACAGCTTGATGGAGCCTTTCTTGGTTCATGATCTACTACTTCAAAAGAATATTTTCTCAAAATATGTATTCGTATTATTTAAACAACATGTTTTGTTATGTAAGCCTTAAGGGGGGGTTCCTAGGGCAATGTGAGTATGATCATTCAGGATCAATGTATTAAGGGGGGGAATGTTGGTGTAATAGAATTGATACATGTAACTGTCTATCAGTTACAATATGGTTCATATTAGTTATAATTATACAATTACCAAACTACATATATCTCTTGTATAAAGTGATGCAAATTCATTTAATAAAATATTGAATGTCTTGTCCCCCAATTCTCTCACTATGTTCCTGATATTTGAGTCTTGAAATCTCAAATCATAAAGTATTGAATTATTTAGAAAGGATCTCTAAGACATGTCATAGATCTCAATCATTGTCTAATAACCATGAAAGGGTATAACTATTAGTCATATCATCTGAAGGTCACTCACAATTTAATCTATATTGATCTCAACACCAAATCCCAAAATGCCTTTAAAACATAACCTTCACAACATATGCACTCTTCAAAATTTTCAGTATCAAGAAAGAAATGGAAATAGAAAACAAAAACTAATAATGTCAAAAATACTTCTCGCTTACAACATAATCTCAAAGTGAGAAGATAACATGACATGATGGAAATTCTTCCATTTGCTAATGTTGGCAGCCTCTAAATTGCCATCTTTACATTCTATCCATTGGTTTTGTTAGGTGATTATTTGGAGGTCTCATTCTAAAATTGATAATTGTAAATGGATGTTCTAAAATTAGAAAACCATGACATTTATGTGATGGATGAAAAGAGGATCACCTAAAGCCTACTTTTTCCCAACTCATGACTTAAATTGGAATATGGAACCACCTTAAGACATGTCAAATTAGCAACACCTAGGGGTAGGAATGCTAATACAAGATTCTTACTTGATGGGCTTCTATTCAATTGTTTCTTGGAATTGGAAAATAATAAATGATACTAGTGTGGAAATTGACTAAATGAAGTAATAAATGATCTAATCAAACTAGAAATAGATGTGAAAAGAGATTAGAATATATTTGAATGCACCTATAGTTAAAATAGGAAAAAAAGACTTTGATCTGAATTTCAAATTGTTTAAATCTTAAAAATAGTTGTAACTAATATTCTAAGTTCCTTGAACTTGTATCTTAGTGGAGGAAAAATTTTAGTACTTTTTGAAGGGTATAGATCATATTTTTAAACCTATACACTAAGTTTTTTCCCAAAACAGCTTACAAATTGATTGTCCCAGTGTCAGGATGCCACAAAAGTTCTATAAGTTATTTCCAAGGACTTGTATAGGTGAAAATTATAAAAAATGTGTGTTTGGGTGGATATTTAGTGTTTGTCATGGTTAACCCCTTATTTTGATGACTTACTATTAGGATCAAGCAATACTAAGAGGGGGTTGAATCAACATTGTGACACTTTACTAATAAATTTAAATAATTTAAACTAAACCATGAAACTGCTAAAATGAAAAGAACATATGCACAAAGTAAATAAATTATGACACCATTGATTGTTCTCAAGGAAACCTTGGCCAAGCCAGTCAGGATGATACCCACAAATTATGCACTAAATGTATAATGTCCTTATTAGAAGACCTAGCCTTGTTATAATCTGAATATTACATTTAGTACAAATCCCTGTTAAAGGATCAAAACCCTGTTAGGGGTAATACAAGGAGCTCATTGCTCTTACAATACAAAATTGGTTCTTCACAATGAAATATTACAAAAGATGAAAAATCCAAGGATCATTTATTCTTAATTAGTTCTAGTTATAGCTCGCAATCCATTCTACATTATCTTGACATCACAATGCATTCACACACAACTTACATATCTCACTTCTCAAAAATATCTCTACTTATATACGTGATCTCATAATATGTCTAGCCATCTCACAAGTATATCACCAAACATTTACAACACATAACCCAAGAGAAAATACAAACTAGGGAATCACACATCCATCAATATGGGATAGGACCTGACCTAGATCCAAAATAGAACTGTTAGAATCCACACGTTGTTAGAATAACTGAGAGGGGGGTGAATTGGTTATCTAGTGTCCCAAAACAAAATATATAATCCAAAACAAATTCTTCAACTTCTCCTACTCGGTTAACATAAAATACTTTCACTATATGTTCTTTTACCAATTGTCAATCTAAAACTTATAGTAGTTACCGATCAAATCTAACATGTAATATGCAAAGTATGATAACAAACAAATATCACAATCAACACATAACACAAGATATTTAACATGGAAACCCTGTGAAGGGAAAAACCACCAGGGACCGGCAACCCAAAAAGGTTCACTCTTTTGAAGTGAGGTTTGTGAAGACCCAACCCTGTTAAAGGTTACAAAAATACTGTTAGGTGTGACCTTGTTAGAGGATTTTAGACCATAAGTTATCATCCAACCAATAGTCACTTTGGGGTTGACAGGATAACAATGTTCACTCTATGAATGAAATGTCAAAAGACTTTCATAGTCCAATCGGTTAAGAGATTTGACTATGTACAATGGTTAAATATGTAACAATAGATGATCTGCCTTGAAACAACTTCAATTGTAGTTTAAAGATCAATATTCATCTCATTCAAATCTTTCTGATCAATATATCACTTTAGATTCAATACTATATCAACTTATTGTCCATCGATAATTACTCTCTGTAGCTTGATAATTGTTCTGCAATTCGGTTCTCACTAACCAGTATGATCAGAATGCATGAAAAATTGTTCATGTGATAATTCTACAGTATCTTCTTCTTCTAGCATTGTTTCGATAATGAAACCAATGTCTCTTATATAGACGAGTAAATCATTTTATTTTTGTCCATCAGATTTTTCCACTTAATCTCATTCATTGATTTTTCCACTTTAACCTTCTTCAGCTGATGTGTCAGTAACATGTTTCAATCTACTCCATTAGATCTTCCTTGAATTATGTTAGCCGTCGATCTTCATAACAAACCTTATTTGTTACCTTGATTTCATACACTTTCTAGCTCATCAATTTATCAGCTAAACTAATCATTTAATTCCTTTCTATTCTGCTTGGTTAACAAAGAAATGCATCAATGAACACAAGCTTGGTTAACACTGCACTCGGTATACACTACACTCTGTCAGTGTATACTCGAATGCTTCATTTACCGACAACACTTCTTTGTGTCTTTCAGCTCTATTCTTCATCATAGATGAATGCAACATAATAAAGTCAATATCATCAAGTCATAGACTGATCAACAAGTTACTCATTGTATTCCTTATCCTCATCTGACATATATATCTTCCTCATGTAGATATTTTTGTTCTTTATCTCTTTCACCTTTCTTCAGATGTATCAGTATAGTAACTTACAAGATAAGTACTGTCAAACTAGTTGACATCAATGACAACATAATGCTGATTTAATCATCTTGCATATCTAATCAGCAACTCTTCAGTAATCTTAAATCATAGATTCTTCATTCAGGTTCTAAATCAGTTGTAGTTCATCACACGTTACTCCCTCACTCATTGTGACCTTTCATCTACCCTATTCTACTCCTATATTATATCCGCATACCATGAACACATTGTAACTCCAACCAAACAAATCCAAAATATAAGCGACCACAAATGAAGCTATACAACACTCCATAATATGTTCATTTAAGAAATCATAACTTAACTCACCAATATTATGTTTACTAGGGAAAACTATACAACTTTATATAGGAAATTGCTTGTGGACTTAATCATTTTTCCAAGACTAGATACCCAAAATAGAACTGTACTTCAAGCAACCATACCAATAAGTATTGTTTCCATAAATGACAACATATATTCTATATATCCTTTGTCACTTGCCAACAATCTCCCTCTTAAGAATTCAGGACAACACTTAGTGAAAATGACTAAGTGCCCAAAGTCAAACTACTATCTATACATTCCTTATACATTTTTCACAACTACTACTCCCCCTTTGACATCAATGGAAAAGGTATAAAAAAATGTATCTATATACAAGGAAAAAATTTAGGATTTCTCATAAAAAACATACACCATGTAATGTATGTCTTGGAAAGAGGTTTCCAAGACCCTTGCATTTTCTTCCCATATCATCTTCAAGGTCTAACAAATCTGGATTAAACCATTCAAAGCAAAGGATGAGATCTCAGCATCCTTTAGTACTATAGGAATAGATCGACCAAGATATTTCTTCATTGTCTCCATGTGCTCAAGGTGCTTCACCAAAATCAATAGTTTAGGTGTAATCAAACTTATCAACTCACCAAATATTCCTAACACTCTCTTTCTTAGTTTGTAGCAGGCTAATTTTGTCCAATAACCTAGAAATGTCCTTATCCAAATCAGTAACTAATTATGAGGATGACACAAAATTCTTCACCAAGTCATCCAATTTCTTCTCATTATTATGAATTATGTCCACCACATTTTTCACATGCCTAGAAGGATTTATGAAATAGCTGCATATCTTCTTCCCATACTCAATGCAAGTCCTAATTCTAGAGATAATGATGTTTAATATGCCTATACCCCACTTTATTGACTTGCATACCTCTTCTAACTTCTTTTCCATGTATTCCTTCTCATCCTTCACTACTGCAACCTTCTCCAAAGAAATGAAGTGCATATCAAGGTCATCAAGGACTTTTCCCAAATTATGTACCCCACCATTACCTTGGTAGGTGAGAGGAATAGGTAAAATTTTATTAATTCTGTCTACTACCCTGCCCAATATTTTGACCTTCTTCTTAGTTTTCTACTTATATCTTTCCTTAGCCTTAGAAAATTCCATAAGAGATAGTTTCATTAGCTCATCCTCATCTATTTCATCAACATTAGTTATCAAAGGCTTATTGTCACTTACCAATAATTGAGTTGTGGAAGTATATTTATCCTTAATAGGAGTAGAAATAGGAATAGATATAGGTGCTTTTATTTCTTTCTTAGTTACAACCTCTATTTTAGTATCCTATCCTTCATCGATAACTTCTTCCATTTATTTTTGAGTTAATGTACTAAGATCTATCACATATACAATAATACGTACATTACTACCATCTACCTTAGGAAAAGTGTCAACATCCTCTTGAAAACGGTCACCAACATCTTGTGAAGTGTCCAAAGACACAGGTATACCTTCCACAACCAAATTTGGTTGCTTCACTATAATATAGAGTTTGTTAATGTCATTTCCATCTTTAAAAGGTTCAAATTGTACTTTTGTAGACTTAGAGGATTCACCAATCAGAACAGTTTTGGGCTTGGTATCCTGAGAAGGCTTAAATTTCTTAGGTTCAATATCAAATAGTACTTTTTCTATGGCCTTGTTTGTTTCCTCTATGACATCCTCATACTTTCTCCCCATTATCTTTATTAGTCTTGTCCTCGATCTTAGTAGGGGCTTAATTTCATTTAGAATTATATGACAAGAAATATTTTTTCTATAGCCATTACGCTTACGTTATCATCTTCCTCAAGGGATAAATTCTTTCTCACTTCCAATCTATCATACAATTCTTTAGGAATGCTACCTTCTAGATCTAGAATTTTTTTCTTAACCACTTGCATATGGTTTATAACCATATCCTAGATCATAATTTTTTCTTCATCCTTGTATCTATCATAATATTTAGGTATAGAGTTGATCTTACCTTGTTCAATAATTCTTTTGCCCAACATCTTTAACTTAGGCTTCCACAGTTGTCTCTCCACAGGCTTTTCTTGCACAATATCTTTGGCTTTATTCTCAGTCTTATTCTCTTATTTCTTAGAATTCTTGGGAGGTGATTCTTGTTTATTCTTAGAGGACCTCGTTATCCCCACAAGAGTTTCTACTACTTTTTTTTCTTCCTTAACCATAACTGTTCTCTGGAATGATATTCTAGCTAGTGTAAGCGTAGTTTCAAGTATAACAACCACTACCCAAGGTGAGTCTGAAACTTCAATAGTTTCATTAGTAGGTAGGGGTGTATAATTTAAGCTTTCTAGATCACAGGAATTATCTACGACATTATTTATGCACTTAGACATCTTAGCCTTGCTAATTCCTTATTTCTCTTCTATGTTATCCATAATATTTTATATCTTCCTCTTCATATCACCTCTAGTTAGCCCTTCCCTGACCTTAGAGGACTTCTCCTCATAGGTATCCATTCTTTCTTCACTTGGATCAATATTGAAAAATTATAAATTATCAATTTGTAGTGCAATAACTTCAGCACTAACTTGATACCCCATAGGAGGAAACCACCTCAGTCTAGGTCCAAGAAATTCAAAACATACATAGTCAATCTCAACCATAAAATAAATTGTATCCTTGTATTTTTAAACTATTTCTTTGAGAATTACTTTTCTCTCCTTCATTTCTCTTTGAAATTTTTTAACATGACAAAGAGCTCTCCATCTACCCATTTACTATCTTGACTTCTATAAATTTTACTTACTTGAATAACATTAGGTTCATTATCATTCAATGCCCTAGGATGCATACCAGGGAACGTATGTATTATGTGGAAGAAAATATGTAAGATGAGTGATCTAAACTTGAATTATTTTGACTTGTCTCTCTTGATCTGCCTCACATTCTCCAATAATTTTAGTTTCAGAACTTCGCATAGATCATACTGAACATTTTCTTTCACCATTTTATATGCCATCTTTATAACTGCATCAAAAATAGAATTTGGTTGGTTGCTATAATGTAATGTGTATCCCAAAACCATTGAAACTAACCTTACATCCTATTGAAAGATGTCTCCAATCTTGATTTCTCTTTTATTGGGCACTTTGAGTGCATTAGGGTTTCAACTTACTTCTTCATGTTCTTCTCTGCAGTAGGAATAATGCCATAATTGTTCAATTTGGTAACTCGATGAATAAGTTCACTTGTGATCTATTGATAGGTTTCTTGTCAATCCAAAGAAATTGGTCATGAATTTTGCTCAACATAATTTTCATCCATTCTTCTTCATCAAACTCATAAAATTCTATCATCTTCATGAAGTTTAGATTTTGCAAACGTAAAAACTCAATTTTTCATTTTTTATCTTCATTCAACATGTCTTTTATCTCTTGAAGAATCTCAAAATCTCCAATTGTCTCATACTTGCAATGGATGTATGCCTTGATGTTTTCGACATGTAAAATGTCGTCAGGGGTCTAACAAAATGCACCCTAATGGTCATTCTCCATCAATTTGTATGGAATTTTATTTAATTTATACATTGGCCTCTCAATTACATAAAAAATCTATGGAATATCCATGATAAATAAATCTCATAGATAGAATCAAATACCTTTCATGCGGAATTAGAGTAATAAAAAATCATGATCACTAGAATCCCTAAGGTCCTTCATTTTCTACTCTACTCTACAAAAATGATGATCAAAATGACTAAGATATTTTACTTATAACTTATAGTACTTGAACTTGACATAGTTCCCAATGTAAAACCACAAAGCTGCTATATTCCAGTCTTCCATCAACTTCTAGGTGATCAATCAATGCAACATGTATAGCCATGTGGTCATAAATATATATACTCTAGATACAGTTTTATGTCTTTCCATAAGCTTGCATCTTCTTATTTTGTATGCAAGAGGTTGGATAGTTTTGTGGTTCTCCAAAGCTCCCCCTAAGGCCATTCTTGGCCATTTAAGTTGATGTGGAATTATTAGCATCAGACAAAGATTCGGTACCATCTACTAATTATCCTTGAACCTTAGTTTTATTTTGTTCCTTTACCTTCCATGCATTATTGTTGTCCTTTCTTCCTTCTTTTGTAAACTTTTAATTGAACTCATCCATATAGTCATCCATCCTCTTACCAACATCACCAATGTTCCTCTTTATCACTATGGGTGGTTTCTTATTGCTTATTGGTCCATTAACTTTGTAAATGTTTTCTATATGTACTTGATTGTTGCATTTAAAACATGTAACATATGTTCTATTTTGTTTAACCTACAATCTACAACTCCTTCTGATGTGTCCAAAGTAGTTTCATTTATGAAAAGTAATCTTACCTACTCTTTCCTCACTAATGTAATCTTTCTTGTTTTGTGACTGATCTAGTTTCCTATGTTTTGTGTCCATATGCATAACAATTGAAACAATAACCAGAGAAGAACTTATAAGGAGTATTACCTTTGCATTTCCCTCTTCATGTGACCAATTTTATTTCATTAAAAGCATCTTCCTTTGAAAGGTTTAATTTTCTCTCTAGGTTGCTCATCTTGATTACGTTATTCTTGCTAATTAAGTGTCTCATCTGATTCACCTTTAGATTACTTTTCATGAGATTTAGAACATTCACCTTCATCAAAACCAACTCTAGTCTTTTCACCTTTAGGTTTTTATTTTCCAAGCTTCTCATCAATCTTGTTTTTTCACACATGAAGTTTCTCAATGTGATTATTCACCTCAACAAGTTCTCCCTTAATGATGTGGTTATATTTCTCCAATTCCTAATACTTGATTTTTTAATTATCTAGTTCAAGATGCATTTTTCCCATTTGAATGTTAGTAGCTTTTAAAGCTTCATAAAGTTTTCTTTGTTCTTCTTTTACTTGATGAATTTCTTTAGCCATCTGAATAGTGATAGATTCATGTTCCCTCTTTAATGCTTCATTTTCCTATTCAAGGTGTTCAATCAAATCTAATAAATCATTTTTTGATTCCTCCTATAACTTTTCCACAAGTTCTTTCCTTTGGTTCCTATAGAGTTCAAGCTGATCCTTAATCTTCTTGATGTAACCTTCAACTCTTTTCAATTTGAAATTTAATTACTCATTATTAGCATTATCATTTTTCAAGTCCTCAAGTGCTTCCTCAAAATTTTCCTTCAAATTTATTGAATCCATCAGGATCTCCCTCAAGTTGGTAGGCTTTCTCTTCAAGGGCCTCAAGCTCCGATATCAATTGTTAGGATCAAGAAATACTGAGAGGGGGGGTGAATCAGTATTGCAACAATTTATCAATAAATTTTAAAAAATCAAACTAAACCATGAAACTGTTGAAATGAAAAGAATATATTCATAAAGTAAATAAATCATGACACCATTGATTGTTCTCGAGGAAACCCTAGTGAAGGGAAAACCCCACTGGGGATGATACCCACAAATTATGTACTAAGAGTATAATATTTTTATTAGAAGACGTAGCACTATTGGGAGATGAATATTATGTTTAGTACAAGTCCATGTTAAAGGATGAAACCCCTGCTAGGGGTAATACAAAGAGCTCAGTTCTCTTACAATGCAAAATTGTTTCTTCACAATGAAATATTAAAAAAGATAAATTATGCAAGCATTAGGTATGCTTAAGTAGTTCTAGTTATATCTTTCAATCTATTCTCTATTATCTTGAAATCAAAATGCAATCTCACACAGCTTACATATCTCGAATCTGAAAAAATTCTATACTTGTATACCCGATCACATAATATGTCAAGTCATCTCACAAGCATCACCAAACGTGTCCAACATATAACCCAAGAGAAAATACATAATAGGTGATCACACATCCATCAAGATGGGATAGGAGACAACATAAATCCAAAATAGCACTTATGTAATCCACACATTACTCCCTTAATCATCGCGATCTTTCATCTTCCCTATTCTTCTTCTATATTGTAGCCACATACCATAAACATGTTGTAACTCCTTTCAGACAAATCCAAAATACAAGCGACCATAACTAAAGCTATACAACATTCCACACTACCTTCATTTAAGTGTGCATGAATGAACTTACCATATATTATGCTCACCAGGAAAAACTATGCAACTATATCCAAGAAAATGCTTGTGGACTTAGTCATTTTTAAACATTATTTAAGGGATAGAGGACCAATATTTGAATTTAGGTATATATTAATAACAATTACAAAGTCCTATTATGCAAGCTATAATTAAAAAAAACTAAGGTAGGTGCTAAACAATCACACAAAATTGTACACTACTTGAGTGCTTACAATTTACAACTTTATGATTTCAAATGTAATACCAAGCTCCTTATTTTTATCAAGACAAATATTAGATCTTAAAATATCTCCATAAAGAAAATAAGATTGTATCAAAGTCCCCTTATCATATATGTTGACTTTATGCCTCATATGAAGCTTCCTTTGTATCTTTTTCTCATCACTTATAGATGATAATGTCGGATATTGATTTACTTGATGCAACATGTCTATTATTTATTTGTTCATGCTATCAAAGACCTACCTTATTAAAAAAGTCACAAAAATATTTTCATATTTATCATATGGAAAAGGAAATCCTTTAATTTGATTCAATTTATTGTGCTTGGAACTATCATGCAACATAGTAACAATAGTAGAAAAATCAACACCAAACTATCCAATCATTCTCAAACTAACATCTTTCAAATAGTAAGTAAAAAGGTTCTTAAACAAAAATTAGTGTTGATTTTAAACAATGTTTGTATTAGGGGTGTTGGTTCTCAAATCAACATATTGGAAAGCACTAAAAGGATGCCAAGATTTATCTTTGAACTCTCCAACTCATTTGGCCAATTGACAGAATTCAACTAAGGTATGGTTGTAATCCACTTCTCTTTAGGCTCTACATAACCTGGGTGGGTAAACCCTTTGTCTAATATCCTTCTAAATTAGATCTTTTTATAGAAGATTCAATCCAAAGCTCTTTGAAAATTCTTAATTCCAAGGTGGAAAAAATTAGAATGTAAGAAAAAGAACTCCCTACTACTCTTATTGAATTATTCCTATTTGATTACTCCTCAAATATACCTCTACTTAAAAATATAAAAATGAAATGACTTATTAGTTTTAGACATTCCTTACTCCTTTCAATAAATTAAGACCATTATATTATCCAATTAGGCACAAAGTTAATCTTGTTGAAACTTTCACGTACCTCTCTAATAGACAATAATCCAAACAATGAGTAGCATCATCAATCATCTAATCTTATCAATATGAATAAATTTAATTTTTCATATTAATCTTTCTGATTATATTTTATCATCATAAAGGAACCAATCAGATAGAAAGCAGCATGACACCACTTTGCAAATGCTTTCTATTTTTTAAGAGCAATATCACAGAGTTGCAATCCAATCAAACAAGTTTTAAAGGTGACAATCAATCCTTGAATTGATTATATAATAGTAAGATTAAATTTAGAAAACATATAATATCCTAATTGGACAAGGAAATAGGGTCTATTTTACTGATATCAAAAAGAGTAAGTACAATCAAGAGTTCTTCTCCTTTTAGCTGAGACTAATTTATAATGAATGGTTGTCATTTCCCTCCAAAATGGGAATTGACAAGATTCTAACCATTTACATTCCTTTCCTTTTCAATCCTAACTAATTGTAATCAACTAAAGGAAAACAAAAAAATTACAAAATTAACAAAATATTCAAACAAAAATTGGAAAACTGTAGAATGTTATTAAAGTGAAATATCTTTATGATTTTCTATCTTCTTCATGCTGTTGGAATTTCCCGTTATCAATTCAAGATATTCCTTAACCCATTCTATTCAAGCTACACAAATGATGGCCATTGATAGTGGAATATGTCTTCCACAATGAGTAGGTGTTCCTTCCATCTATTCCCTATGATTGACCAAGCTTTGATTATAAATTTGGATAATTATCCTTCAAGTGCAATGACGTGATTTACCCAACTACTCCAGTTGCTCCACAATCTCCAGTGAACTGGTGAGCCAACCTCTCTGTGTGACTTCAATTCACCACTGGAAATTTTATGGCATTAATACTTCATCTACAAAGAATGTTTATATGTGTGAAAGATACTTTCAAATGATTATCGTATCAATCCACAGTCATCTCATAAATGAGTCATCATTTTTTAGTACCCTAAAAGCCTTGACATGTGAAATATTACTTTTCGCTATGTCACAAATCCTTCTTATTGCCCCTTTGTGAAATAAGATGGTCCATATTTCGTAGTCCCTTTGATTTTTTTTTTTGTGAAATAGAGACTACCACATCCTTCATAACTTTATGATAAATTTCAAGACATAAGGGCTTTAGACATGAATATTTATCATTTCATTTTTCTAATTTCATATTCCCAAGAGTATCTCTATTTTGGGATGAAGTATTTCACATGAATGCCTACAAGAATCCAAGATGTCTCTGGAGAAGTAGACAATTTAGATGAAAAAATACTTTAGGAATTGGCCATGAACCAACAACTCTTGAATCTCTCGTAAAGTATTTTTTAAATAATATGAATGCTTGTCTGCTTTACCAGTGACCACATATGGGCCATCCCACAAAAAATCAAACTTCACATGCTTACCCTTGTTCTACTCTTTTGTATTCCATTTTAGCACCCATTCTCCTCCATTAAATGTCCTATCTATAGACATTTTATCATGCAAGTTCTTATACTGTTTCTGAATTTTCTTAATTTTCTTCTGGGCTCTCCTCTTATTTTCATCGAGTTCAGCTAATTTTTCCAATCTATCCTCTGTAAAATTTACCTCTTCAACCTCTTCTTGGATTGAGAACTTATAAACTAGTATGAAGTTGTTCAAAGGTAGCTTTGTCTATTTACCATATACAAGCTCAAAAGAGGTACAACCAATTGATTTCTTGATAGTGATTCTATTAGCACATACACATAGTGGTAATTTTGAATCCCAATCTCTCTTGTTATTAGAAAAAATCCTCTTAATAATCTTCAACAAGTTTTTATTACTCGACTCTTCCTAATTGTTTCCTTGCATATGATAAGGGGAAGCATGTGATATAACAATTCCATAATTATCACAAAAGCCTATGAATTCTTTAGATCTGAAACACATCCCATTATCAATGATCATCAGTGATCATCTTACATGGAACTCCAAACTTGGTCAAGATATTTTCCATCAATAATTTGATCACTATCTTGCTAGGTGAGTTCTGAGTAGGTATGGATTCCACCCATTTTGTAAAACAATCAGTGGCTACTAGAATCCAAGAATAACCCCCACTTGACTTATCATGAATTTCACCAATAAAATCCAGACCACATCTAAAAATGTCCCACTGTCTGGATAGATTAGAGTGGAAGTGCTCCTTGGTATTCTAATTTTCCATAAAATTTCTAACAAGGTTCACATTTCCTAACATATCTGTAACTATCCTGAAAAAGATTTGGCCAATAGTATCCTTCTCTTAAGATTTTATGAGCAGTTATCTTTGTTGAGAAATGCCCTCCACAAAAACCATTGTGTGATTCCTTCAGGAATTTTTTAGCTTGATATTCATCTAAGAAAAATAGTAACATACCCTCAAAGTTTCTCCAATATAGATCACCTTCAATTACAACATATCTGGATGATTATTACTTCAATGATCTTTTCTAACTCTCACTCAATTCATCAAGAAACTTCATGTGTTTCAAAAAGTAAACTATATCCTTATACCAGGGAACCCTCTCAATGATAGTAACCATGTTATCTAGGTCCACACAATTTATTTGAGAATATTCTAGATTTGACTCTCCCATGATTTTTTATAAGCCATGATGCTACACCAATTTAGTGATTTGAATATTAATATTAAATTCTTAAACTTGGTTAATACATCTACATCTTCACCTTGTTACCTCAGATTGCTTAAAAATCTCCTTCACTACTACATTGGGGACATGGGAAATTACCTCAACTCCTACCAAATAAGATCTAAAAGATTGCACTTCTTTGATAAGTGCATAGGCTTATTTTTCAGTAATATCATATTTGAGTTCAAAGACTTGCAAAGTTTTACTAAAGAATGAGATGGGTTGTTTGTATCCTTCATTATTCTTTTGCAAAATTACCATTGCAATAGTGTTCTACGAGGAAAAAGAAAATATCTGAAATCTTTTGCTAAAATTGTGAGACTTCAGCATTGGGGCCTCATTAATTTCCCATTTAATACTTACAAAAGTGTCAATGGCTTTAGCTATTCAAGTAAAAGTGTTCCCCCTTTTCAACATCTTTGCAATGGGTTTAACTATTTCAGAAAAGTTTGACAAAAATCTCCTAATGAAATTAATATCTCCAAAAAATGACTGGATTTCCTTTACTGTCTTAGAAATAGGAATATTTTCAATAACTTCTATCCTTTCAAGGTTCATCCTTATTCCTTCCTTTGACACAATAAGCTCCAATATCTTTTCTTCAATGAATCCAAAGTGATAGTTTTTTGGATTGAGAGATATCCCATACTCTAAGCCTCAAAGAAAAATATGATCCAAATTGTTGCAATGATCTTCATCTCTCTTTGAATACACAGTAAGATCATCTTGATAAATAGCCATGATGACATTAATTAAGTCTTCAAATAAAACATCCATAGCTTTCCAAAAAGTAGCCACTGCATTTGTTAGTCCAAATGGCATCCTTGCATAAACATACATGCCCTAGGGAGTAGTGAACTCTATTTTGAATTTCTCACTCTCCTTCACTTTGACTTGGTTTTATCCTAAAAATCCATCCATCATATACAATAATTCATTTTTTGTGACCCTATGTAATAGAGCTTCCATATTTGACATTGCTTATTATCTTTAAGTGATGACATATTGAGATTTATGAAATCAACACACAATCTAATGTCACCAGTCTTCTTGCCGAGAGGTACCAAGTTTGACACCCAAGTGGAATGTCTTATTGGCTTGATGATCCCATGACCACCAAGATTTATTAGTTCTTCTCTCATCTTGGGGATCAATGTAGGGTTAATAGGACATTGTCTCTGATGGAAAGGCTTTCCATCTAGATTTAGTGGAATCTCATGTTGAGACAAATCTTCTAGGTATGCTTTCAGCTCATCATAGGACCATGTAAACACATCCCTATATTTTCTCAAAAGTTCTATTATTTTTTTTCTTATCTTTGGTGCCATATTCTTCCCAATAAACACCTCCATTGGTGCATCATCAGAACCAAGGCTTATCTTCTCAATACTTTAATCAATAATCAGGGTAAGTTTCTTATCCAACTTATCATCCTTGTCAAAATTCCTTTCAAGAGCCACTAAGCCCCTAGGATCTTGTTGGTTTTCAATTGTACAATATCTTCACCTAACAAGGTTTATTTTCCATTTTAAATTTCCACAAAAGAATTGAATTCTATCTCTTGATTATGATATTGATCCTCACATTTGAGAAATATTAACAAGTCTTTGTCATCCTCAAAGAGTTTCCATCTACAAATATTGTCGAGGACTAAAGGTCTATTTTTATCTCTATTTTAGATACACCACAGAGGGTAGCATCATCCATTTTAAGTGCCACATTTGCAAGGAAATATGACATAGTGTCTTGTGATCTGTCCACCCATTCAATAAAAAAAGAATCAAAGTGTTCAATTGTGTCCCAGGCCTCATTTCTATATTGTTCTAGTCTTACATTCTTGGTACTATACCTACATATTATCTAAGAGATAATTAACTCTGAGTCTCCAAAATGACTAAGTATTTTTATTCCATGCTTGTGAGAAATGTTCATTCCCATTAATAAAGATTCATATTCTATGACATTATTGGTGCAATAGAAATTCAATAGGAAAGAATACTTGAATATCTTACCCATAGGAAATATGAATACAAATCATGTGCCATTTCTTTCTTTACTGCATCAAAGAACATCTTCTATATTTGACCTTCATTTTTCTCAGCTTGGATTTCAATTTGATCTATACTAAGAATTCCTAATTGAGAAACTTGAACTATGAAATTATCCATGTCATGGTGAAAAAAATAAGTTAGCTGATTTAGATCAACATTTTCAATAATGTATGAGGATCTTGGATCCCTATTTATTCTAGCTTTCTTTCCATTAAAATGGATAGTATCATAAAACATATCAAGTTAAACATTCCCTCCAACCATTCTAGTCCATTGTCTAGACAAAAGCATACCATAACTAGGAGGAACATCTACAAAAGTGTTATCAATTTTGTATGTAGCCTCTGGATATTCAAAAATTTTGAACTCAACATCTTTCATGACACCAACAAAAGGAATAGATCTATTGTCTATTACATAAAACTTTCCATACATGGTATCAACATTCAATTTTAATTCCTTCATGACCTCATGTGGCACAACATTTATAGTAGCCCCAGAATCAATCATATAGTTCTTTACCAGTTTATTATTTACAAGGAGAGTCTTATAAAATGGATCTACCTTAGTAGGATGTCTAGTCAGGGTGGTGTTGATGTAAACCTCTGGTATTACCCCTTCACTTGTGTTAATTTTATCTTTCTTTGACTCTTATGGAACTGTTAATATGATTTAGAACAACAAAGAAGGGGGGTGAATCAGTTGTTCTAAGGTCCAGATGTATAAAACAAACTTTAAAACTCTTCAACAAATTAGATCTAATAACCAATAGCTACTCGGTCATTACTGATTGCATAATAGAAACATATAATAGTGCAGTTCACTTATCCAATAGCATCTAACTTGTAAAACATAGAAATGTTCAAACCAAAACATTCACACAAGTGTCAACACCAAGATTTATAGTAGAAACCCAATTAGGGAAAAACCACTTTGTAACATGTTACTATTATGTTCACTGTTCTGAAGTGAGCTAAGTGAAAATCCAACCCTGTCAAAGGTTACAAACACAGTGTCAGGTGTGACCCGGTTAAAGGATTTATACCACTCTGTTAAAAGTGCACCTTGTTATAGGATTTACATACACTCCATTAGAATGCAACCTTTTTCAAAGGATTTATACCTATGACTATTAGGTCAACCTTTGTTAAAAGGATTTTGACTAATACAATGGTTAGAAATTAGTAGTAATATTGATCTGAAAAACATACAACTCACTTTGCAAATATTAGATCCAATTCCATACACATATCTTGGCTTACTAACTATGAACCTTTACCATCTCCATCACTGATCTACTCAGAACTCTCTTCAATAAATCACAACACTTCTCCTTCAGCCTTCTCTTCTTAGATAGTCAATAACATCAACAACACTTCCAACATCCTCTCCCTTACAACCTCTAGCTTAGGTTTCTCTAATACTTCCTCTCTTAGGTCAATACATCTTTTGTCTCTTAATCTCCTTCGTAGATCTTAGGGTTAGGTCAGATTCATTGAATCCATCCTACATTATGTTCTTCAGCTATCCTTCTAGAAATATCTCCAATCTCTTAATAGATTTACAATAAAATGTTTTACAGTGCATTAAATGCTTTCATAGAATCAATAAATAAAGTCAACATGTTTTACATAATCCAAGAATTCAACGATGTTGGTTGGAAATCTGAATTCTTCTTCAAATGCAAAATACTGACGCTCGGTCAATATTGTGTTCAACTTCTTAGTCTTCACTAGAAAGCTCGGTCACCTCATAAACTATTTCCTCGGCTAATACTATCTTCCTCGGCAATTAACTGCGGTTCGTTCAACACTAAATTTACTCGGCATATACTAGATTTTTTCACTTTTTCTTGATTAAGCCTACTAGTTTAGTCTTCATTTTTACTTATATAAACAATACATTGTCTTATCATTGTGCCACATAATCAAGTACTTATTTAAGTATCAAGATAACTCAACCTTTCCTTAGGTGCTGTTGTTACCAACCTTGCCTTACCCCTTAGCAACAATCAAATAGATATAGTACTTTCTTAAATAGGAACAGTCTTACCAGTGAAGGTTTGACATTAATGACAATACAACAATTGCTTCAATTGCAGTTTCCAACAATCTCCCTCTTTGGCATTGATGGCAAGACCATATGAATATCACATGAATTACCAACCAATCCAAAACTTATCTGTCCATCTGAAATATTTATAATATCCTTAGCTTCATTTTGATATAGAATCAATTAGCCATGCTTGTATGACTGTCCATTGAATTTCTCCCTCTGTCTTGATCTTCCATGAAAAATTTCATTTTGTGTATTCATCTGTGATACAAAAATATTTATAATATACTTAGCTTCATTTTGATACAGAATCAATTAGCCATGCTTGTATGACTGTCCATTGAATTTCTCCCTCTGTCTTGATCTTCCATGAAAAATTTCACTCTATGTATTCATCCATGATCATCTTCCTCTTTGACAAAAATGCCAAAGTAGCAACAAAAACATACATCTTGCAGATGTAGATATCATCTTTTCAGTTTAGTAACAATATTTCTCCCTCTGTCATCTTTTCTTATGACTGATTCTTGTCTGTGCTATACTTTTCACAACTCTAGGCTACTCCTAAAGTGTGACATTTCTCTGCATCAACTTGTTAGATATTCTTTGCAGCACATTTGATGCAGTGCTCCTAGCTTGACTAGGCATCCTCAATTAGGGGAAGGACCCCTAATTGACTTCTTAGGTATTCATGAGCTTCTTTAGGTAAAGCCTTAGTGTATATGTCTACTAATTGTTCCTTTGTATTCACATATTCCATTTGGACCTCTTTGTCTTGTACTAGTTCTCTCAAGTAATGATACCTGATGTCAATGTGTTTGGTCTTTGTGTGCATCACTAGATTCTTAGAGATGTTGATAGCACTTGTGTTGTCACATAAAATGACAACTGGTTCAATGATTTCTTCTTTCATGCCTACCAATAATTGCTTTATCCATATCAAATTTGAACAGTTCACAGCTACAGCCACATACTTAGCTTCAACAGTAGATTGGGAAATGAAATTCTATTTCTTTCTTGTCTAGGAAACTAATCTCCTTCCAAGAAAGAAAGTTCCACCACTAGTACTCTTTCTATCATCTACATTTCCTTCCCAATCAGCATTTGTATACAATCTCAATTCAAACTTGTCATGCTTCTTGTAGTATAATCCATAGTCAGCAGTTCCATTCAAATATCTCACGATTCATTTAACTACAATCATGTGAGTTTTCTTAGGATTGCTAGAGAATATTGCCACAATCCCAACAACTAATGCAATATCTGGTCTGCTATGTACAACATATTATAGCTTTTTGATCATAGATCTATACAAAGTCTGGTTAACTTCTACAACATCATCATTTTTAGACAACTTCTATCTAGTAGCCATGGGAGTACTTACTGGCCTTGAATCTTCCATGCCAAAGGTTTTCAGTATCTCATGAACATATTTAGATTGGGTGATGAAAATTCCTTTCTCCATCTGATATACTTGTAAACCAAAAAAAAATTTGATCTCCCCAAACATACTCATTTCAAATTCAATTTTTATTTCATTTGAAAATTTCTTACATAAGGCATCTTTTCCACCAAATATAATATCATCTACAAATATCTTAGCTAACAAGATTCCTTTACCTTCTTCATCTTTCATGTACATATTGCTTGTGTCATTTGTCCTTGAGAATCCAATATGTATTAGGTAGTTGGGTAGTCTCTCATACCATGCTCTGGGAGCTTTCTTCAGTCCATACAGTGCTTTATTCAGTTTGCAAACCATGTGTCTTATGTTTGGATCAAAAAATCCTTCTGGTTGTTCAATATACACTTCTTCTTCTAATATACCATTTAAAAATGTAGACTTAATATCAAGTTGGTATACTTGAAATCTTTATAGGCAGCATATGCAAGCAGGGTTATTACTCCTTCCAATCTTTCTATAGGGGCAAATGTCTCCCCATAATCTATTCCTTCTTCTTGTGTGTAGACTTTACATACCATCCTAACTTTGTTTCTTGTTATTTGACCATGCTCATTCATCTTATTACGAAATACCCACTTTGTCCCAATGACATTCTTATTTTCTGGTCTCGGCACTAAAGTCCAAGTATCATTCTTCTCTATCTGGTCTATCTCTTCATTCATTGCTTCTATCCCATCTTCATTTTCTAATGCATCCTTTGTTGTCTTAGGCTCAAATTCACATAGTAAACATGTTGGATCTCTTGCCTTGCTTCTAGTCTGAATTCCAGTATCTTTATCTCCAATAATCTTTTTAGGCTTGTGATGTCTCCTTACATATTGTGCTAGAATAGGTTCTTCTCTTCTTTCATTTTTCTCATCAGGTTCACCCACAAGATTGTTAAATTCAACTTCTGAATGCTCGCCAACCTCTTTCTGATACTCAGCAGCTTCTTCTTATCGCTTGACATGTTCTTCTCCTCTCTCGGCATTGTTTTCCTAATGCTTAGTATTTCTTACCTGAGACTCAGCATCAGGTGAAAGTCTGTCCCTTGCCTCTTCTTCCTTTATATACACAAAAGATCTATAATCTTTTGGTTCTCTTTTACTATCAGCTTCATTTTTCTCTACATACTCATCAACTTTGACATTCACACTTTCCACAATTTTGTTAGGGTTAGAGTTCAAACACTTATAAGATTTTCTTTTTGTGGAATAGCCTAGGAATATACCCTCATTGCTTTTAGCATCAAATTTTCCATTTCTACTATCCTTTAATATGTAGCACTTACTTCCAAAAATTCTAAAGTACTTTACATTCAGTGCATACCTATGCCATAATTTATAAGGTGTCTGATTCGTACCCTTTTTTATCTGTACTTAGTTAAGAGTATAAATAGCTGTACTTACAGCTTCTTTCCAATACTTATGTGCAATATTCTTTTCAATCATTAATGTCCTTGTACAATCCAAAATAGATCTATTCCTTCTCTCTGCTATACCATTCTATGGAGTTCTAGGTGCAGACATCTGTCTTTTGATCCCTCTATCATTGAAAAAAAAATTAAATTCATTGGATATAAATTCTCCACCTCGGTCAGATCTCAGACACTTTAGGTTCTTACCTGTCTCTTTTTCAACCTTAGCCACATACCACTTAAAAAATTGAAAAGCATCAGATTTTTCTTTTAAGAACTTTACATGCATCATTCTAGTATAATCATCAACAAACAAAATAAAATATCTAGCACCACAATAGCTTTGTACACCCATCAGTCCACAAAGGTCAGTATGAACCAAATCTAGGATATTCTCAGAAGTAAAATTTTTTCTCTTGAAAGTAGACTTTGACATCTTACCCAACTGACATTCTTTACACATTACATTCTTAGGTTTCTTCAATTTAGGTAGACCTATCACTTTCTTTTCTTACTGATTTCTACCAGATAATCAAAGTTAACATGACATAGTGGCTTATGCCATAAGGTCAAATATCATCAATTTGTGCAATCATACATGTTTCTTCAGATAGGTCTAGATAGAACAAATTACCTCTTGTTTGTTCTCCACTTCCAATTAGTTCACCAGTGTCATTAAATATTTTGGCCTTTATGTGATGAAATTCCACTCGGTACCCAATTTTATTAAGCTGTGCAACACTCAACAAATTATAGTTAAGACCCTCAACCCAATAAGCATTTTCACAAGTGATCTTATCAGTCAGCTTAATCAATCCTTTGCCTCTAACAGGACATGGTACATCATTACCAAATTTCACACTCCTACCTTTATAATGATCTAAGGTATCAAACTTACTCTTATCTCTAGTCATATGATGTGAACAACCACTGTCAATAATCCATTTATCATTTTTGTTCACATAAGATATCAATGCAATTTTCTCATCCTCATCAGATTCATCTTTCATTGCAACATAGACAACTTCAATTTCAAAATCATCACTATCAGTGTTAGTCTCTTCTTCGACAATGTAGCAAGATTTCTTAACTTTTCCTTTGTAGTCCTTGTATCTTCGGTAACCTCTATCTTCTCTTTTGTCTTTATGCTTTTTGTCTCTTTCTTCATCCTTGTTATCCCTTTCTGGACATCTAGCAGCTATATGACCAACTTTATTACATGAAAAACATATAATAGGGAGTTTACCTTTGTACCTTCCTTTTCCCCTTTTTAGTCTTCTAGCCATAAGAGCTTCTAGATCCTCAAGTTCTTCATCAGATGTTTCACTGTTACTTTCACTTTCACTTTCACTGATGCATCTTTCTTTTTCATTCTTTGACTTACTCAAAACCATCTGTGACTTAAAAGTAGATTCAATATTACCAACAGTGAACTTATCATAGTTAGAAAGTTCAAAAGTAGTGAGCTTGCCAACAAAACTTTCCAAAGTAAGAGCATTTGTAGGGTTACATCTAGATTCCTGAATTGCAAAAATTTTGATTGCATAGATAGGACGTAGAGTTCTCAATACTTTTCCTATTATAGTTTCATCATCAATAGTTCCATTTTCTCCTCTAATAGCATTTACAACTTCTTTTATTCTACCACAATAATGTGCAATATTCTCACCTTCTTGCATTCTCATTTCATCAAATTTACCTCTTAGGCTCTCAGCTTTTGCTCTCAACACATTTATGTCACCACCATAAATGTTTGCAAGGGTGTCCCACATCTTCTTTGCATTACTACAGTCCTTGATGTCTTCAAATTCTGGATAGCTTAGGGTAGATGCAATCTCTGACATTGTTTGGTTGTGCTCTTGTTTAGCTTTCATTTCCTCGGCAGTCAGAGGTGCCGCAGGTGTGACATATTCATCCTCAATGTAATACTTTGTAGAATCACCAATACAGGCTAGATGTAGCTTCATCAAGCTTTGCCATGTAGGGAAGTTCTCCTTATTCAGCTTTGGTACCTCCTTATACATCTTGATCATTTGCTTCAAGTACCTTCAAACTTGTTCTCTATAAGCACCAATAGCTGTGATACCAATTGTTAACATGATTTAGAACAATAAAGAGGGGGGGGTGAATCAGTTGTTCTTAGGTCCAAACGTATTTTGCCCTAATTTTCCTTCAGTGAATTTGGCCTAGTTTCATTTTAGATCTTCATCCTTTTGGCCCTATGAGCAACCCCAAAAAATTTCATGAGTCTACCTCTTTTCCCTTGGTCTCTGCAACATCTTTTAGGTCTCTGGCTAGTAGAAAAACCCTTAGAAAAATTCATAAACTAGCCATTGTATGTAAAATCTCTTTGGCCTGTTATATTTTTATGTTACTTTATCTTGGCCACTTAAGTCATCCCAATTCACATGTGCACAAAATATTTCCTAAGTCGAGCACTTTAATCTTTCCTAGGTCTCAGTGCATAAAACATTTTCCCTAAGGTTAAGTTTCGGCTTGATCTGACAGTCTTCGCCATTTTGCAAGCCAAAGATCCGCATGTGTTATGATCACTGTATAGCGAGGACCGTCGATCTTATTTTTCTTCCTATACTACAGTGTGTCAGTGGGACCGGTGCCACCTCATCCTATTCAACAGCTCCTGATTCATTGGTGGGCTAGTGATTCAACACCTATCAGTGGGGTCAACTTCCTCAAAGTGTTAAGTCCCAAGCAGCATCGACAATCATCATTATACCACCAAGGTAAGATGCACGTCCATTAGGCTAGATGTATATCGACAACCGTCTAATATGATTCTAGTCTGCTGTGGGTCCATGTTGCCGAGGTGTTTGCTGATGAAGCAGTCGGGGTGAATGAATGATTGCAATGTGGCTGATATTAGTGGGCCCGTGGGGTCCGAGGTTTCTAAAGAGGTTAAAGCATAGTTGGATCTTGCAGCTGTCATTACATCACGGATCCAAAATGCTTGATTGTTAGCATCACAGTGTAGCAACAGCCATTAGATGGTGTTCTCAGGGACATGGGTCCAAGGTCTTGTCAAAGATGTTGATTTGCTAGCTTTCGATTGGCTGTTGACTTCCACAGTGGATTCAACTTGTCAGAGGGGGATTTTAAGTTGTTTTCCTCGCGTATGGTCATTCATCTACCAAGAATTTTTTGCATCGATGGCTACATTTTAAAATGAGCTAGTAGCCATTATTATTCAATTTAAATATTTCTCTGCAAGGTTTTTTTGCTAGGGTTTTGTTCTTGTGGCCATGCGCGACAAGATGGGTAGCTGGAATTTAATCCTTTAGGACAATGGAGGTTGGAAGGATGATGATGGATGATCTGATAGTTTGCGCCATGGATTTTGTAGGGTACTGTGTCATGTTCTTGCATTGGAGAAGTATGAGAGTTGGCACCACCTTTTGGCCAGTACTGTTATTTAAGGTTCAGAATCAGATTGTGAGCCTTCATGGCTTAGTGGAGTTGTAGGTGGGCAGATGGACCGAAGTAGTTGTCTCTGTAGGTGAGCTTAGTCTAGGGATGGGCATGCAAACAAAGTATTTGATTGGTTGAGATATTTGTAGAAGTAACATTGATGATCAGAAGGACACCTAGGGTTTGATATTTTATTGTAAACCTATGTAACCCTAGTTAAGTTTTTCACTCCTGCCTGCGTGCAGGAGATGTATATATTGTATTTTTGGAGCCTTAGTGCTCAGAGGTTGGAATTGTAAAAAAGAAAGATTCCTTTCTCAGAAGGTGATCCGTGGTATTTCTTCTACCCTCTGGTCTTCTACTCTTGTAATCTCCCATTGATGATTCAGATATTGCAGAGGTATTTTATGATAATCCTTCATGTCCCTATGCTTCCTTGTTTGAATTATCTCTTATTAAATCAAAGTATATGATATTTTGGTGGTACCTTAGGGTTCTTGATCCCTCTTGCTTTTTGCAATTGTGTGCGTTATTATGTTTGATCTAATTTGGATATTTTGTGTGTATACTTTAGCCTCCTAATAGTCTTGTCTCAATCCTACAGTGAGTTGGAGAAGTGAATGTCTGCTTGCAGGTCATAGGTTGTGTCTTATGTTCAGACCCTCCTATGAAACACTTATGCAAGCCTATTCAGTAAGTTGTAACCTACTAGACCTAAGTCTTTCATTGATTTCATCCTCCATACTGAGATCCAAACCCTAGTTTCGGTGCATCACCTAGTAGGTAGTTTGCTTTCAGTCATTTCCCTTTCCAAGCATTCCTTCTATCCCTTTCCCTCCAAAGTTTACTTTTCATGTCTAGAAGAAAATTAAGGTGATTATCCAAGAGGAGCCAGCCTAGAACCTGGAGGTCTCATCTTAGTTAGCATAGGTCCCACAACCTGGAGATGATTCCCATGTTATATTAAGTTATCAAGACCAAGAGAGCTTGAGATAAGGGTACAAACTTATTGTATAACAATTATGGCACACCTGGTGGGACCAAGAAGTCATAGTTTTCATAATTCTTGCTAGTTCTGATATACATCTAGTAGGCTACAGACCTTTGAGAGATCATTGTTTTGCATATCTGGTGACTCTGAATTTACATTTATTGGTTTCAAAGAGATTCAGTACCTAGGATGGATTTCCATCCTTCTTTCTATGAAGACATCCCTTCATTTCATGAAGGCCAAATTTATCAGAATAGTGGTACTTCTGATTTCATGCAGGACTACCCAGTTGTAGCAATGGAGCAACATTCACCTCATGCTTGCCCCCCACCGACCCAACTTCTAGTCTCATGGAAGCATCAACACACATATCAGCAACCTAAAAAGGAAAGGCTTTCCTTGAAAGAGCATGCTCATCATGCCCAGATCCAATGACAACAAGCTTTGGCTTAGCAAGATCAAGGTTATAGGAGGTACCTAGTAGAACAATACAAGAGGAATGAGGCCAAGCTCACCAAAGGGTTGGAAGCACAAAAAAAGTTTTATCAAGAGGTGTTGGAAACACAAAAAAGGAATATGTGAACACAAGCAAAGGAGCAGTTTGATGCTAGATGGAAGCAATGTGAAGAAATCATTGTAGGACAGCAAAAAATTCAGGTAGCCCTTGCAAGTAATCTAGCGACACTGAATAGAGTTTACAAAGAAAATTTGATTAAGGTTAGTGCTTCTATAGCTGTAAAAGAGGAAGGTTTTCAAAGAACATTAGCAGCTCAGAGGGATGCTTATGAAGAATTAGAGGTTCATAAGAATAATTGTGAAAAGGTGGTTCAAGATCAAAAGATTCTAATGGAGGCCATGTTTGATAGAGGCAATGAGTTTCAGATTGAGAAAGAAAAAGAATGGAGAGCTCATGAGGAGTTTCATGAGAGAGAGCTACAGGATCTTAAGCAAAATATAGGATCCCTAGCTTCTACGGCTAAAACATATCAAAGAGGCTACTAGATGCAAGTTGAGAAGTGTTTTCAACTTGAGGAGGAAAAGGAGATCATTGAGTAGAAGATTGCTAATCTCAAGGAGGCTCTCTCTTCACAAGTCAAGACAAATAAGTTCTCAGCAAATCATGATAATTGTGTTGACAATGGTATACTTCTCCTATAAGAGAATCTAGAAGAAGAAGAAGAAAATCAATTCTGGGACAAGATGGAATACTTTTGCTTGCATCTTGATGATAGGCCCACACTTCCAGAGAACATCTATAACCTACAAGAGATAGTCATTTCTAGGCAGCATGATGAAGAGAACAACCAGACTGAAGTAATCTCTCAGGAGCCTGAGTTTATCAAGGAGAGCTCCAGGTCCAACATCTCTTATGGTTTCCCTATTAGGTATTTGGCCAGGATGGAGGTTATCAAAGGAGTACAAACTATGCCAGCATCCCAATATGATATTCCACTAGAAGCTGAGGCTGAGAATGAACCAAATCAGCTTGTTGTCCCCATTGACCAAGTAAGTAAGGTCTTATTTCTGCTTGCTATTTCTCCTCAAAATGATAGTGCCTACAATTAGCTTGACCAAGTGAATAAAATTCATATTAGTCAAATCCTTGTCAAGCAGGTGATTCTACCTATCTCCTATATTTATCTTTTAATAGCTTTCCAAGAACATGTGGATTATTGTAATCTGAGAAGGATGGGAAGTTATTTTTCACAAATAGTAAATGGTTTTGTTTCCTTTTCCTTGTTTTCTAGGTTAGTTTAGGTTGGGTATGTTTTGTTTCCTTTTCCTTGTTTTCTAGGTTAGTTCTTCCTATTTTCCAAGAAGTGCTTGAGCATAGTTCTAGTTTTACCTCTCTGTCAAGAAATTTTTTTGTCCCTAAAATGACCCCATGCCCAATGGATATGTCAAGGCCATTGGTTTTCCATGTCTAGCAGGCTAACATCCAACAAAAAGTGCCAAAATGTTTCCCTAATTTTCCTTCGGTGAATTTGGCCTAGTTTCATTGTAGATCTTCATCCTTTTTTCCCTGTGAGCAACCCCAAAAAATTTCATGAGTCTACCTCTTTTCCCCTGGTCTCTGCAACATCTTTTAGGTCTCTGGCTAGTAGAAAAACCCTTAGAAAAATTCATAAACTAGCCATTGTATGTAAAATCTCTTTGGCCTATTATATTTTTATGTTACTTTATCTCAGCCACTTAAGTCATCCCAATTCGCATGTGTGCAAAATATTTCATAAAGTGAGTGCTTTAATCTTTCCTAGGTCTCAGCACATAAAACATTTTCCCTAAGGTTAAGTTTTGGCTTGATCTGATGGTCTTTGCCATTCCCCAAGCCAAAGATGTGTGTGTGTTACGATCATGGTATAGCAAGGACCATTGATCTTGTTTTTCTTCCTGCACTACAGTGTATCAATGGGACCGGTGCCACCTCATCCTATTCAGGAGCTCCTGATTCATCGACGGGCTAGTGATTCAACACTTGTCAGTGGGGTCGGCTTCCTCAAAGTGTTAAGTCCCAAGAAGGATCGACAATCATCGTTATACCACCAAGGTAAGATGCACATCTGTTAGGCTAGCGGTATAGTGACAATTGTCTGATATGATTCTAGTCTACCGTGGGTCCACATTGCCGAGGTGTTTGCTGATGAAGTGGTCAGGGAAAATAAATGATTACAATGTGGCTAATGTTAGTGGGCCTATGGGGTCCGGGGTTTCTAAAGAGGTTAAAGCACGGTTGGATCTCGTGGTTGTTGTTACATGACAGATCCAAAATGCTTGATCGTTAGCATTGCGGTGTAGCGACAGCCGTTAGATGGTGTTCTCAGGGATGTGGGTCCAAGGTCTTGTCAGAGATACTAATTTGCTGGCTTCCGATTGGCTGCTGACTTCCACGGTGGATTTGACTTGTCAAAGGGTGATTTTAAGTTGTTTTCTTAGTGTATCATGGCTATTCATCTACCGGGAAGTTTTTGCATCGATGAATACATTTTAAAATGACTTGGTAGCCATTATTATTCAATTTAAGTATTTCTCTGCAAGGTTTTTTTTTGCTAGGTTTTTGTTCTTGCGGCCATGCACGACAAGATGGGTAGCTGGAATTTAATTCTTCAAGAAAGTGGAGGTTGGAAGGATGTTGATGGATGATCTGATAGTTGGCATCATGGATTTTTTAGGGTACTGTGTCATGTTCTTGCATTTTGGAGAAGTATGAGAGTTGGTGCCACCTTTTGGCTAGTACTATTATTGAAGGTTCAGGATCAAATTGTGAGCCTTCATGGCTTAGTGGAGTTGCAGGTCGGCAGATGGATCGAGGTAGTTGTGTCTGCAAGTGAGCTCAGTCCATGGATGGGCACGCAAAAAAAGGATCTGATCGATTGAGATATTTCCAGAAGTAACATTTATGATCAAAAGGACACCTAGGGTTTGATATTTTATTGTAAACCTATGTAACTCTAGTTAAGTTTTTGACTCCTGCTTGCATGCAGGAGATGTATATATTGTATTTTTGGAGCCTTAGTACTTAGAGGTTGGAATTGTAAAAAAGAAAGAGTCCTTTATCAGAAGGCTATCTGTGGTATTTCTTCTACCCTTTGGTCTTCTACTCTTGTAATCTCCCATTGATGATTCAGATATTCCAGAGGTATTTTGTGACAATCCTTCATGTCCCTATGCTTCCTTGTTTGAATTATCTCTTATTGAATCAAAGTATATGATGTTTTGGTGGTATCTTAGGGTTCTTGATCCCTCTTCCTTCCTACAATTGTGTGTGTTATTGTGTTTGATCTGATTTGGATATTTTGTGGGTATACTTTAGCCTCCTAATAGTCTTGTCTCAATCCTACAGTGAGTTGGAGAAGTGAATGTCTGCTTGTAGGTCATAGGTTGTGTCTTATGTTCAGACCCTCCTATGAAACACTTATGCAAGCCTATTCAATAAGTTGTGACCTACTAGACCTAAGTCTTTCATTGATTTCATCCTCCATACTGAGATCCAAACCCTAGTTTCGATGCATCACCTAGTAGGTAGTTTTCTTTCAGTCATTTCCCTTTCCAAGCATTCCTTCTATCCCTTTCCCTCCAAAGTTTACTTTTCATGTCTAGAAGCAAATTAAGGTGATTATTCAAGAGGAACCAGCCTAGAACCTGGAGGTCTCATCTCAGTTAGCATAGGTCCCACAACCTAGAGATGATTTCTATCAAGACCAAGAGAGCTTGAGACAAGGGTGCAAACTTAGTGTATAACACGTATAAAACAAACTTTAAAAATCTTCAAAAAATTAGATCTATTTACCAACAGCTACTCGGTCATTACTGATTGCATAACAGAAACACATAATAGTGCAGTCCACTTATCCAATAGCATCTAACTTGTAAAACATAGAAATGTTCAAACCAAAACATTCACAGAAGTATCAACACCAAGATTTATAGTGGAAACCCAATTAGGGAAAACCCACTTTTTAACATGTTACTATTATGTTCACTCTTCTAAAGTGAGCTCGGTGAAAATCCAACCCTGTCGAAGGTTACAAGCACACTGTCAGGTGTGACCCGATTAAAGGATTTAAACCACTCTGTTAAAAGTGTGCCTTGTTATAGGACTTACATACACTCCATTAGAATGCAACCTTGTTCAAATGATTTATACCTATGACTGTTAGGTCAACCTCTATTTAAAGGATTTTTACTAATACAATGGTTAGAAAGTAGCAGTAATATTGATCTGAAAAACATACAACTCACTTTGCAAATATCAGATCTAATTCCATACACATATGCTAGCTTACTGATTGTGAACCTTTACCATCTCCATCACTAATCTTCTCAGAACTCTCTTCAAGCAATCACAACACTTCTCCTTCAGCCTTCTCTGCTTAGATAGTCAATAACATCAACAACACTTCCAACATCCTCTCCCTTACAACCTCTAGCTTAGGTTTCCCTAATACTTCCTCTCTTAGGTCAATACATCTTTTGCCACTTAATGTCCTTCGTAGATCTTAGGGTTAGGTCAGATTCATCGAATTTGTCCTACATTATGTTCTTCAGCTAACCTTCTAGAAATATCTTGAATACTTAATAGATTTACAATAAAATTTTTTATAGTGCATTAAATGCTTTCATACAATCAATAAATAAAGTCAACACATTTTACGTAATCCAAGAATTCAATGATATCGGCTATAAATTTGAATTCTTCCTCAAATGCAAAATATTAACGCTCAGTCAATATTGTGTTCAACTTTTCGGTCTTCACTAGAAATCTTGGTCACCTCATAAACTATTTCCTCAACTAATATTGTCTTCCTCGACAATTAACTGGTGTTTGGTCAATATTGAATTTACTTGGCATATACTAGATTTCTTCACTTTTGCTCAGTTAAGCCTACCAATTTAGTCTTCATTTTTACTTAGATAAACAATACATTGTCTTATCATTGTGCCACATAATCAAGTACTCATTGAAGTATCAAGATAACTCAACCTTTCCTTAGGTGTTGTTGTTACCAACCTTGCCTTACCCCTTAGCAACAATCAAATAGATATAGTACTTTCTTAAATAGCAATAGTCTTACCAATTAAGGTTTGACATCAATGACAATACAAAAATTGCTTCAATTGCAGTTTCCAACAGGAACATCTTTGATTAAACTTACTACACTCTACTTCTACTATGGGAACTTCATCATTTCCAACAAAGGAACATATACCTTCATTTGTAACAAGGTGTTAGTAATATAAAAATTGGATGGAGAAGTTTTTGCAACTGAGTTCTCACTCATAAATTCATTTCTATTAATGGTCTTGGTTGGCTTAGTAAATTTGGCTCCACCTTTATCTTTATCTTTTATAGACTTTAATATTGCCATACCATTGTCCTCACCCTTTGTCAACTATCCTCTTTTGAGAATTTCCACTAGTTTTTCCTATTTATTATTGATTACCATGTTCCTTAATTGATATTTTCTTCTAGCTTGAGAAAATGCTGCCATAGTGAGAGCTCTCATCTCTTCTTCAGTTAGGCAATATCCTTTTCTAAACAATTCCTCATTATCAGATGATTCATTAATCATTAAGCAGTGATGATTATACCTTTGTGTATCAATATCTGATTCATTCCCATCCTTTGATGAATCATAATCATCAGGGGCTCCACACGCATGAGAAAGCAATGCATTCACTATTTTATTGTGATCAAACTCATGTTCTTTTGAAATATTCTACTCCATACTCTATTGCACTAGACATTGTGAAGGTGAATGAGGGATATTTCATGCCATACACCAAGGATTATCATTCACCATGTGATTCCTTTATTTATTAAAAGGGTTAGGAGTACCCATACTATGTACTTTTGATACCTATTTCTTTCCATCCTTCCATGATGTATTATAAGGCATATCATGTAGTTTGGGTCTGTCAAAATATGGCTTATCACTCCTAGGTTTATCACCTCTTTCCACTTTTAGTGATAAATCTTACAATAAATTCAACACCTTATCCAATCTATCCTCTTCTTTAGTCTATTTATGAAATCAAGGATTATGCAATTTAGTGTCATCTCTTTTACGAATTTTCCCAATAGCTTTCTTGTTACTCTCTATTGTCAAAGAAAATTCTAATGCATCTTTCAATATTCTAGGATATCTAGACCTAATTTAATAATTAGTTATTCTATCATAAGAATCTATATAAAAAACTAAATAGTTCACTCATCTAAAGGCTTCATATATGGTGGTATCCTGTACAACAATTTATTAAACCTTTTATTGAGTTTAGTTACTGATTCATTGTACCCTTTTTACACTTGTGACCTCATGAAGCACAAGTGAAGGATCATTATGGTCTTCAAATTCTTCCAAAATTTTCCTTTTTATTTCAACCCAACTATCAATTGAAGCATCAGGTAATGCTTTGAACCATTCTCTCACATCTTCGGCCAGAGATTGAATGAAGAGTTTCAAGATATAAATATCCTCACGAGGGACTTCATTATTCTCCATGACATACTCAAAATCCCTTACATGATTTTCTCTAGTCTCACAACTAGTCCTTGTGAATCTAGGTAAATCTTTCCTCTAGTTAGCCGAAATATCATGAGGGGCTCCCAAAATTCTAGTGAAGTTAAAAGGTATGTATTTATTCATATTCATAGGTCCTCTTGTAAGAGCCAAATAATTAGGATCATACTGATATAGTATATTATATGGAGGTGGAGGTGGGAGTGGATTATGTGTATACTGATTGTATATGGGTCCCCTGCCATATTGATTATCATTGACAAGGGAAAATTGATATGTATTCTAAGGGTTATGATGTCTTTGTTGTCCTTGATCTACTGGTGGTGGTACATTGTCTCCATCCCTATGATTGTACCTCTTCTGCTACTATCTTGAGTACCATATTTTCTAAGTGCTTCATTTTGATTATCTTCATCCTTGAAATCTAGATTATCTAATTGATCAATAAAATGTTGGTATTGCCTAGGAAAATGCACATTATCATCCTTGATCCTTTGTTGATATGAAAAAAGACACACACCTTATTTTTAAAATATTCTCTTGCATTAACTAAATTCCCATTAGAAGCCTAAGAACTATAAGAGCTTGAAGATGAAGAAGATCCAAACCCCAGAGGGGGAACACCTCTAGGAAAAGGGCCACAACCAAATCCTCTTGTTTTCCTATCAAATTCTCCTTGAATTTCTCTATCCCACTAATTGGAGAAGGGTAAACCTTCACTTTGACCAGATGGCAATGGATCCATCTTAGAAGAAACTTTTTTTTCCTTGTTGGAAGAAGCTCTATATATTCGAAGGATTGATTATCAAATTGAGATCTTCTACCATTCATAGAATCTAGGACTATTAATAATTTTTATTTTATATTCCTAGAATCTTTTCTTTTCACCTCACAAATGACTTTGTGATCATTCATGCAATAGCTTGTAATTAAGAGTTGCCACCTCTTTTCAAGAGGAACAAAAATGAATGAAACTGTTCCTCGAAAGAGTCACCAATATGCTATGTGACTCAGATGGGGAAAATTGAAACTATCCAATCTTCAAAAAATTCATACAAAAGCTTGAAGATAAACTACAATAATATTTTTATGAGCAAGTCCCCGACAAAGTCACCAATTTGTTATTTCCCAAATCAACACATTGGAAAGTACTAAAATGATGGGAAGCTTTATCTTTGAACTCTCCAACTGATTTGGTCAATAGACAAAATTAAACCAAGGTGTGGTTATAATCCTTTTCTCTTTAGGCTCTAAAGAACCTGGGTGGGTAAACCCTTTCTCTAATCTCCTTCTAAATTAGGGCTTCTTATAGAAGATTCAATCCAAAGTTCTTTGGAAATCCTTAATTCCAAGGTGTAAAAACATAGAATGTAAGAACAAGAAATCCCTACTACTCTTATTTAATTATTCCTCAAATATACCTCTACTTAAAAAAAATAAAAAATGAAATGACTTATCAGTTTTAGACATTCCTTACTCCTTTCAATAGATCAAGACCAGTCCCTTATCCAATTGGACACATAGTTAAGCTTTTTGAACCCTTCATGTACCTCTCTGATAGACAGTAATCTAAAGGTTGAGCAAAAACATCAATCACCCAATCCTATCAATGTGAATAAATTGAATTTCTAATATTAATCTATCTGATTGTATTTAACCCTCACAAGAACCAATTAGAGAGAAAGGAACAGGACAACACTTCACAATTTCTTTAGAATTTTTTTAGAAAAATATCACCGAGGTGCAATCTCATCACACAAGTTTTAAAGGTGACAATAAATCCTTGAATTGATTATAACAAGGAGATTGAATTCATAAAACATATACTATCCTATTTGGACAAGGAAACAAGGTGTATTTTATTTATATAAAATAGGGTAAGTACAATCGAGAGTTCTACTTTTAGTTGAGACTAATTTATAATGAATGGTTGTGGTTTCCCTCCAAAATGGGAAGTGACAAGCTTCCAACCATTTACATTCCATGCCTTTTCAATCTGAACTAATCCTAATCAATTGAAAGAAAATAATAAAATTACAAACATAACAAACCAAACAAAAAAAGAAAACTACAGAATGTCATTAAAATGAAACATCTTTATGTTCTACAATCTTTTTCACTCCCTTGGAAGTGTCCATTACTGGTTTCAAATATTCCTTAACCCATTCTAAAAGTTTCATAAATGATTGCCATTGATAGTGTAATTTGTCTAGCACAGTGAGTAGGTGTTCCTTCCATCCATTCCTTGTCATTGCCTGAGCTTCAACTATAAATTTAGAGAATTTTCCTTCAAGTGAAATGACCTAATTTACACGGCTTGTCTAGTTTCTCCATAATCTCCAATGAAATAGAAAGCCAACCTCTGCGTGGGACTTCAAATTACCACTGGGATTTTAGTGGTATTAATACTTTCAGCTGCAAAGAATGTTTATACCTATGAATGAGTCTTTCAAATGATCGTGACCTCACTCCACTGTCATCTCATAAATGTGTCATCATTTTGTAGTATCTTGAAAGCCTCGACATGAAAAATATTACTTTTCACTATTTCATAAATCCTTCTTCTTTCCCCTCTACGAAATACCAATGGTCTCTATTTTGCAGTCCCTTTAAATCCTTTTCTATGGAATAGGGACTATCACATCCTTCACAACTTTACAATAACTTTGAAGTCAGAGAAATGGACATGAATCTTCTTAACAATGCAAATAAAATTATGTTGGACCAGTTCAGGTCATTTAAATAGCTCTTTCATGAACTTGAAGACCTCAAGGAAAAAATCTTGGGCATTGAAAACAACAAGGATCACAAAGCCTCTCTGGATCTTTGATGCCTGGAGTCAAGGATTAACCAAATGGAAGATACAATGAAAATCCTTGAGGAAAGCCTCTAAGGTATTTTAGAATGGAACTTCAACATCCTTAAGGCCTCAAACGAGCACATCAAACTATGCATACACAAAATGGAAGGAAAGGATGTGCAGATAATCAAAGAGGAAAAGAAGGAGAAGCCCATTGAAGGTCTAGGAAAGAGAACTAGTGTTAGGTCAAAGAAAAATATGAATGAAGAAGACTCCAATGACATTTAGAAGATCAAGGAGACAGTAGAGAAGATGGAGCTTCTCGAAACCAATGCTGTTGGGTGACCCCACAAAAGTGGGTCACACTTTTTTAGACATGCTGATTTTTGCTGAAATAACACATTTTTAATAAAATATGATGATTTAAGCCTTGAGAGGTTCCATTTGAAGGAATTAATTAAAAATGGTTAGCTGAAAGCCTCTTAGATTAAAAATACATTGATATAACATCTATACTCATTCATACCTAGAATGGAGTCTCCTTTGCACCTATTAAAATGCTGACAAAAAATCACTTTGACTTTATATTTTGGTACATCAAATGAATCCATTTGAAAAACCTATCAATGTAGTATGATTCTATTCAAAACAAGCTTTCTAAAGAATATAATTTTAATACATATTAATTTCATTATCACTTTTAAATATTACTTTAACTAAACATAGGTTGTTTGGTCATTCAATAACTTGTCTCTTAAAGCTTCGGGAAAAATAGTACATTACAAAAACAAAATTATGAAAAATATGTTGGAAAAGAGTATTTGTGTTACCTTTCTATAAAAAAAATAAAAAATGAATTTTGATATACATAGATCAAGTTAGAGTGATCCAAGTGACCTTATCTCTAAATTATAGTTACTGTCACTTTAGAAATTAATAAACTATGAAATATTGACCCAAAATGAATGAAACCAATTGCATCCTTTAGATATTCAAGTTAAAAATATAATCCAAAAAATAATTACATCATTATCATATTTTTTAAAAATGTTATGCTGATCCAAGTGACAGTAACTCCTTAAAAATATAATTTTTCACACAAACCACTTTTCGAAGGAGAAGGAAAAATGAATTTTAAATTTTAAAAAAAATATATTTAGAAACTAGAAAGAAAAGTCTAAAAGACTCTAGTTTACATCATCTTCAAATTCCTAATAGTTTTACGGCAATAGGGGTTTGAAAGTGAAGTTTTTTCTCAAAATGTCGATCTCTGTGTCAAAGTTGGCCAAAAAGTGGGACACTCTATTGTGGGACCACCCTGCTGTGATGCTCAGGAACCTCTCCTATCCTTTCCTCTTAGTGCCTTTTCCCTATCTCTTTTTAGTTTTGTTTTGACTATTTCATCTCTGTGGTTGTTTGTCTCTCAGTCTGCCTATGGCCTGTTTCACCGATTGTTTTTGCTTCCTTAAGACTTGATCTCTTTTTTCTATTTTTAAAGATATTGTGGGTTTAAGGTAACCTATAAAACCTATTTTACTTAATCAAAAACTTTACGATAACTTTCAAGACATAAGGGCTTCAAAAATGAATATTTATTAGTTCATTTTTCTAATTTCATATTCCCAATAGGGGAAAAACTAGGTATTGAAGGGTTTCAATACCCTTTGCAAGGATATTTTGGTAGGATCTTAAAGCTACAACAAGATTGATACAAAGAAAATATTTATAGGCAACAATAGCCCTACCCACAAAAAACTATCAACAATTGAAAGAGAAAGTAAAAGGAGGAGTTCCAACCGCAACACCTAGAGGCCTAAGCCTCAAAAAACTTTAAAAAAGGGTTGCAACTAGCTCCCCTAATCTTGGATGGGTTTTTATCAACTCCCATAATCTCATACATGGGTTTTACTAGGATCCCATAACCAAAGCCAAAATTACCAGACATAAAACAACAAGGGTCCAAACAACCAAGAATAATAGTCAAATACAAGGGGTTTTGAAAGGCTCCCCCAACCTTCAACATAAGTCACTTTCTCATAAAAATACCTTCTCTAGCACCACTATACTCGACCCCTATAGAATCCAATAACATAAGAAAAGACATTTCTAGGAGCAACCACACCCTCTTGGATACATAGAAATCCACCTCCATAAGAATTCCATCCACCTCAATAGCAAATGTATCAAAGAACATAGAAACCCATCGAGTAGGAGGAAGCTAGTGTAGTGAGAAGAAAAGAGAGGGAAAAAGATCATCAATACTAATCCACTTAAAAAATTGCACCCAAAACCCAACATAGACCCTCCAAAAAAGAACCAATGACCACTAGCACTAAAAAGAGTTGTAAGGGAAAAGAAAACCAAAAGTATCAAGGAGAAGATGAAGGGCATGGAATTTAATGCACAACCGCTAAAGATAATCACAACCTTCCATGGCCAACAACCCTACAACCAAGAGCCCCTCACTAGTAACAAAATATAATAGCAAGACATAAGTAATCCTATGAAGAGAGAGGAAGGTGGAGGGGTGAGCACATAAAATCCCTTTCTCTTAAAAATCTTACCCTAAAACACATCCAAAAATAGTTCATCCAAGATCCCACTAGCCCTTATAAAAGGAAAAATAACAATGGGCAAAAGGGCATATGCACAATAAAGCCCTCTCTATCAATACACATACACCCAACAACCCCCAACCACACTTTACCTAGAGACTACCAAATACCTACACCAAGAGACTTAAAATCCATCATAAAAGGTACCCAAAATAGAAAGAATAAAGTGGAATGGCCAAGATCATCAATGCTCACTCTCTTAAGAAAATCAACACCAACCAGCTTCACCAACTATTCAAATAGGAAACCAAATGAACCCATAAAAATAAGCCTTTCAAAAACCTACACCAAGAATATGAGCCATCACTGAAACAAGAGGGCTTCAAGGTGGAGAAAACACAAAACAAATAGACGATGATGAGAGGATATATATCATCAAATAACTTCTCTAAATCGAAACCAACCCTAATAATCTCCAACAAGTCTAGAAGCAGGAACCCAATAATAAAAATCCCAACAAAAACACCAAATACAAAATATATCTCCGATCCAAAAGTTGTAATCTAAAGACCCATAAGAGAGACCAAAGTCACAAAATATTTTAAGCTAAACTCAATACTCAAACTCCTCTAAAAAAGTAGAATCACCACAACCTTGATCACAAAGAGGACCAGGAAGTCCAACTTGGAAACTCCAAATAGAGGAAGACTAAACCTCTTGAAGAAAATTGTAGAATCCACAAAAAGCATAGTCATACTCTTCCACTAAGCTCACCCCCAACTCAATAGAGATATAATAACTGAAAAAATAATAACCAAACATTGCCATAGAATATAGAGACATAAAAAAACTACATCAAAATAGGAGATATTAATAAAAAAAACAAAGAATAGATCCAACTCCCTTAGAAAGAAACCCCACTAAATAATGACAAGGTTCGCATAAACCCAGTAGCAAAAGAAATAGTGCCAAACCCCAAGACATTGCAGGGAATGAGTAGAAACCTCCAAAGATCATAGTTATTTGAGACTACAACCCATTGACAAAAAACTAAATATATAGGGTAGAAGAGCCCATGTATAGAAAAATGAATCCCAACAATGGAAATAAGCTCAATTGTCTAGGCCGCAAGATAACACAATGAAATCGCCCCAATAGAGAAGATGGAAACAAGCACAACAATTGAGCCATAAAACCAAAGGTGGATGACAACATAAAATACATTGCATAAAAAACCCATTGACATCCAAACAAAGAACAAAGACTCAAAAGAATAAGGAAATACAACACAAAATCCCCCTTAAAGAGTAAGATCATCACCAAAGACCAATGATAGAGCCAACAATACAAGGTTGAAAAGAGAAAAGGGAAAAGATTCCAATATTACACCTTCACCAACCACCATATCTCAATCACTATATTTCTAATCACTCCTCCTTTTTCACCTCCAAATGACAAAACAAAGGTGTTGAGATGAGGAGAAGAATCTCTTGGGTAAGAAGAACTTAGAGGATCCAAAAAAAAATAGAACAAGAAAAAACTCCAAAAAAAAAAATGGTATGCAAAACACATGAATAACCCCATTCTCTCTTTGGAAATATCTCATATTAATATCAAGATTCTCCCTCCCTTGCATTTCCAACCTTTCCTGAAATCCTACTCCTACTTCCCCTCCCTCTCTCGCACATTGTTTGAATTTTCCAAATAATGGCTGATTTTAAACATGTTAATCATGAAATTCTTTGTAGATAAGAAATGAAACTAACACCTCAATGTTTGAATCTAAAAATAAAATTAAATCAAATCAAACTACTCTCAATTTTCTAAGATAAGTAACAAGAATTTTCTATCAATTGAGATACTAGAATGCAAAGAGGATATCTTCATTGAATATTAATGTCTTACTCAATTTTGATAGAAATAAATGGTTTTTTTATCCATTTTGTTGGTGCCCAAAAATGATGGATCACATTTGGCCAACTGACAGGTACACACTAATACCTCTGCAATTCTAGCTTAATCAAGCCAAGGCTGGTAGGCCTAAATTCACTTTAAACTATCAAATTCTCTATGTTGCACAATTGCGTACATAAATAAACAAAGTTCCTCCCAAGGTGGCGAATGATCCTTGGAGGAAAGAAACAAATCCTCTAATAATCTCTATTCTATAAATCTTGACTAAAGTGGATTAAACTAAGGACTCAAAAGTAATATTTTTGAAATAATGATTATATAATCTACAAACCACAAAGTATGAACCAAATGACAATTTCCAAATTATAGTTAGATCAGTGCCTTCTAAATACTTGGGCTATAGAGTCATTAAAATTTCAATCCTACGTACAATCAAAGACAGTTTTAAGGTAACTCACTCCTGTAAAGAGAGACCATCACCCTACAAGCTTCTATTGAAACAAAATTTAAAACAACTTATACAATAGGTCCTATGGGTTTTAACTCAACTTAAGAGCCCAAAAGGAAACAGTAACAAGTTCTCAGATCATGCTACCATTATTCAAATTGTACAAATTAGTCATAAATCAATGCATCAAATAGAAAAACATAGTAGGATACCCTAGTTCATAGAGTAATCTGAAAGACTAATTGAAAACATATAACTTATAACCACAAATAAAAAAGAAGAGCACTTATCTTTATTAATGTTGAAAAAAAATAGTACATTAGAGTTCATATTGTAGTTTTCATCGAATTATATCCTATGAAAATATATCTTGTATTGTATTGTCTCTCTTTACATTTTACATTATGTATATATACATGTTTGAGTTGCTTTCACACCTCTTGCGGGTGAAAAGACACACCCTTATTACAAATTATTTTGAAAAAATGATAAACTAACTAAAAAATAACTACCTAACTTTCAGATTTGGGTTTGGTTGCAAAACCAAAACACCTCATGAAAAGCTAAGATTTTTGAGGGAGATAGAAAATTTGATTTCCCGAACTAGGTATTTTTTAGATTTTTAAAATTTGACCACCTTCTACCTCTGTCGACATCATCTTTGCAGTAGGTCAAAATTTCAGCATTTTCTGAAGGCTTTGATCATAGAATTTTGATTGTTCTTGTCACAGAGCTTCCTTCCATAACATCTCAACTTTTTAATTGAAAATTAATGTAACATTTTATCCCATTTTATGTACTCCATCATTAATTAATGGGCATGGAGTTTAAGAGGCTTTTTTTTAGGGTTTTATCACTATATAGGACTCCAAATTTTGCCCAAAATTTAGAGCTCTAACACATTCAATTTTTGTCCAATCTATTGATTCTAAATTTACATATTTTAGAGGATAATTAGATGCTCATGTTGGGAGATCAACAAAATTGATATGGCTAGAGCATGCCCTTATGGAAGGACAACTAGAATGTATTCCTTCAAATTCCTTTTGAGAGTTTGTACACTCGGTTAAAAATTATTGATAAATATCTCAAAAGATTGTGGTAGGAAGAGGGTTTGTAGTGTTGGACTAATATTATCAAAACATGAAAAAATGGGAAATAATAGAGTGACATTGAGGTCATGTTCAAGTTGAAAGAACGGCTTCTTGAAACAGCAATATTGGAAGATTTTCCAAATACTTTAGGAAAGATAGTTTATTAGGAGAATCTAAAACTGAAAGGAAGTTTTTCTAACATTTCTAATTCTAAGTTCCCAAGAAACGACATGCTAATTGAGGGGATATCATTCTCAAAATATCTTACAAAACTAAGGAACCTTAGAAGTCTAATTTTGAGGGGATAATTAGATCTGAGCAATGGTAAAGATGTAGACAATTTTGGGTTTGCTTTAACCAGAGGCATGAGTCTCATTAAAAAGATACATAGTCACGCTATAAAAATCACAATCCAAATATCAATTAATAGAGAAATATGTCCATAACTTGACTCTTTGGTCCGTAACTCCAGGGAAAATTAAAACCATAGGTTCATCATTCTAATAGACATGCCCAAGAATATCTCTTCTTGATCTACTTGAGACTGCATGAACATGGTGAATACATCATTTTCCAACATAAATTTTTTAACATGAAGGAGTATATATAGAAGAAATAAATGTATTAGTTGGTGATTAAATCCAACATATTAGAGTAGGTGTAATTTGCGAGACTCATGAAAACTCTTTGGATGAATTTCATCACTTAATTTACTTTATGTATTCAAAGATTCTCTATACAAGTCTAGATTGTTTTGTGGTACTTAATCAACTATTTGGTCATCTTGTTCATGATCAGGATCTCCCTCTTCAAGTTTCCACTCTCATTTAATGCTTTGGAGAAGCTATCCCATGTAATTGGGAGTTTTAATCTTCCTACTATTCTCATAATTTTGGCAGTGTTTATTGCTTTCCTTGTATAAGTAGCTTTGGTCTTAAGTCCTTTCCTTCATAGACATTAAGAATTTTTTTGTTTCTATGTTCTATTCTATCATTTTACAATTAGAATTTGGTCAAAGTGTGAATCTCTTTAATGCTCTTTCTGGGTGGCCCATTTTTTGCTGGTTCATTCAAACTATGTACTCTTTTTAAATTTTCAATATAATTTTCAGTGCCCTTGCCACATTTATCAAAAAAGAAGAGGATTTTTAAAGTAATACTAAATAGAAGAGTGATTTATTTTCTTGCAAAATCCAACGCTTCTCTCAAATTTCATTTGAATCTTTGGAAGTCATGAACTATACATGTTTGCATTCTTAGTTTGATCCACAACTTTCAACAATCATAGTATATTGTTCAACATTAAACCTAAACTTACTTAAAATGCAATTTACAAGAATAATAACCCTTAAAATTCAAATTCCATGTAGAAAATTGGAAAGTATAAAATAATACTTCTATGTATGAAATAGATGGACCCATGGATCCATACATAACTGCATGTATGGAGAGATGCGTCTCTTCCATCAAATATGGCTCTTGATTAAATATAGTTTATATTTTTAATAGATAAGAGAGATGTATTTAGTGGGTTGGATGTTACAAAGGTTGTATTTTCTATCCAATATTCTAAATGGATAATACATTAATTAAAATTCAAAATTATAAACTTGATGGCTATTCAAATTGTAGATCCATTTTTAATAAACTATAGAAAACAATAGATAAATGACTAACACTTATGACTTAGATATTAAATTGTTGAAATCTTCACTATACAAATAAATAAGAGACACATAGCCTCTAGTTACTATTGATGAAAATATTTAGTGAAAGCTTGTGGTCAAATTGGTAAATCTAGTTTGAGTTTAAACAACATATTGTCTATTTTTAGTTGAAGGGAAAAACAAGTTTTAAAGGGGACCCGAAACCCGGTACATGCTAGAATAAAAGTTTAACATTAAAGGACACTAAAAAGAGACATGACTAGGGACCAGTCCACCATAACCAAAACCAGCAAAACAACCTAAAAAACAAAAGACCAGCAAGAAACCAATAGATAGCTAGTACCAGGAACCCAGGGCACTAGACAAACTCCTTAAAAGTCTCATCAACTTCCTGCTTCACCTCAAATATCTTCTTTATCACTGTGTTGAAATTAGAGAGCTCCTAGATTCTTTCTTGAATCTTCCTCCTTTTTGCTGATCTTGTACATTTTCCTGGGCCTTCCTCTTCCAGGTCCTCAGTATTCTCATCGGGTTTCTTGCTGGGGGAGCCAGCGTCTAGCTCAACTTTAATGGTCATGAAACAATCCATGGATGAACCCATAAATTTGTTATTGTCATGCATATTTTTTTTCATTGTGTTCTCCATAGTTTCCATTCTAGCTTGCATTTCCTACACTTTTTTATCCCCATCATTGTTCATATTGTCCATTGCAGTTTTTGAACCAGACTCCATCTTTTCCTACAGAGAATCCTCCTTAGTAGAAATGGAGTGATGCTTTAATTTTAAATTATTGATCTCCTGGAAAACCCATTTCATTAAATGGAAAGAATACATAGAAGCAGCCTTGGCAGTTTGGAGGACCCCAAAGGGGGGGTCGATTTTATCATCCATATCTTCCCTCATCAATTGAACATTTTGTTCCTGCATGTCCATAGTTTTGATGAAAGGAATGTTCCAAGAATTGTCAGGAGCATTCGCTTTATCCGCACCAGGCGAAGCCATCTCCGCAGCAGGGGTAGTATTCTCCACCTCTGTAGCTTCCTTCTGAGTATCCAACCCAACTTCCATGAACACTTCTAGTTTAAGGGAGATGGGCACATTGTGATCTTCAAGGCTATCATAGTCCACCAAAATGGGCACCTTTTGACCACCCACATCCTCCTCATTCTTATCATCCTCATTGTTACTTTTGATACCATAGGTTTTACCTATTTCCATAGTACCCGTAACCTCTTCTTCAGTGTTGTCATTCTCCTCAAAAGCCATTTTCAAGACCGAGGTTGAAGAGTAACTATCTTCCTCAGTAGAATTAGCCATGTCATCATAACCTTCCGCACTATCTGTAGTGGTATCCATATCCATAGCAACCTCCTTATCCTTTTTTAATTTTTTACCTGAGGAACTCTCCTATTTAACGAGCACATCCCTAATTCTTTTTTTACCTGAACTAGTTTTGGATAGGGATATGAGAGGGCTAGCACTGGCAGTCTTCTTAATATGTTCAACAATTAGAAGAATCAACCCTTCATGAAGAATGGGTTTCTTCTCCTTCTTCCTATGTTGGGAAATACTCAAACAGAGGGATGAAGACTATAGTAAGGCAGGGACACCCTAATTTTATAATGGAAATGACAGAGAAAAACAAAGTGGTAGGAATGGGCCCCTTTGAACCTACCATCCAGGGAAACATATTCCATTATTGCCATCATAACTGTCGCCCAGATCTCTTTGAACAAAGCCACATCATAGCACCCACTAGACTCTTTCACCAAACTTTTTTTCTCCTCTTTGTTCTTAGGAAAGCGCAGAATGGCCTTTCACAAGACTTTGTTGTCATGGTAAAATTTGATGCCTTAGTACTAAGCCCTCCTCCCATGATCTCACAGCTAACAAAGACAATCATAATTGTAGAGAAATACCAATTGTTGTGATAATAGGCAACTTTGAAGTTAACAAAGGTTAACTCATGTCTGCAATTAGTTCTCTTGGGAAAGGCACCACTTTTCGTAATCATTTTCCTCTGTTTCTCTAAAATGTGTCTAATCAGCATAACTTCTCAAGATATGCCCAATCCACCCTTTTTCTTTGGGACCTGTCAAATGCCAACTTGGCTTTCATATCAGCAGTGAGATTTTCATAATCATGCCAAATCACAATATCCTTGGATTTAACCACAAAATTGGCCATCTCATCAATGGTACTGTTAGCCCATTTTCATGTCATAGCTAAATTCCTTAGAAAATGGTCTACCCCTATAAAAGTTCATGGCTGTAGCATGTTTCTTCTGGTCCCCGCAGTCAGTTTTGTGTCTCTGGCCTTGAAACCCTTGCAAATATTCAAAAAATAGTCGTTGTGTGGAAAAACCCTAAGTATACCCCAGGCCTTGTTCTATTTTTAAGTTACCTTTTTGGGCCACTTAAAGATCCTAATTCATACATGCTTTATATTATTGGTCGGTCCCTGTTTAAATTTTTCCTAAGTCTTTACCCCTAATGGCCTTTAATATTTTCTAAGTCTACATGCCCAAATAAATGATTTTCCCTAAGTCCTGCCTTTCAATATTTCCTATGTTTTGACCTTAATATTTCCTGGGCCTAGTCTTTTGATAGCATCTTGATCCAGCGGTTGTCCTATTTTCATGAAGGATGTGTCAGAGGTATGCGCTTTCGCGATGACCATTGATTCTTTTTCATGACGTAGCCTATCTTTGCAAATAGGTCGACATGCCATGTAAGCACAGTTAGCATTCTTTAATTGGTCCACGTGACCGTGAGCTAGATGTTCTATCAGGTGGGCCCGGTATCTCAGTGTGAAGATTCTAGATCTACGGTGGGCGCATGATCTCAAGGAATCTTTGGATCCCTTGAGATTATACACTGACCATTCGATCTTCCAGTATGTTGAAGATGAATGGTGGGTCCGATGTGCCACATGGTGCTGACTTGCTTTTTCCTGATTGGTCAAGGCATTGATGATTCAGAGGGTTGTCAGTGGGAGCTAGTTGCCGATGTGTTTTATGGGCCCTGACATCCGCCGAGGATCTATGGTTGGCATAAGTTCTCATGGAAATTTTTAGAGCCATGAGATCTTGTGCCAGCCATTGATTTTACATTTTCTCAGGCACTAATGAGGGTGGGGTCAAGTGGTCAATCATCTTTTGATCCTGCGGTTGTCACATGATCACAAGGAATATTCTTCCCCTTTGTGATCATGTGACAGCCGTTGATTTGGACTTTGATGTGTGGAGGGTCAGTGGGTCCATTGCTAGGTATTCATAGTTGGCGGCTTCTGATTGGTCGAGCAGCGGTGACTTGGAAATTGTTAGTGTGGGACCTTTTGACGCTAGGTGCTAACATGCGTGTTTGTGATTGGTCAAGCTAGAGTATGTGGCAGACATGTCAGTGGGCCCAAATCTTTCAAGAGGATGACAGTGTGGCAAGATCTACAGTTTGTCGCTTGATCACATGGAATCTTTCCAAGCCATTTGATCATGTGACCACCGTCCGATTTAAAGAGCTTGTAGGTGGTGGGTCCGCCTGCCAGTCGGTGTTGAGGTGCTCATTTTTTATTGGCTATTGACTGATGACATGGCAAAGACTTTTTAAAGGGCTCAGTTGACTATTGTATTGATTATTGCGAGCTGCTTGATCTACTAAGAAATAATAAGATCAACGGTCACATTTTAAATCTGAGCCAGTAGCCGTTTCCATTCAAATTCAAATATCTCTGCAGGGTTTTGGCCTGGGTTTGAAGTGGTGGCTGTATAGGACAAAGGGGGTGGTTCAGAATTGATTTTAAAGGTCGATTGCAGTTGGAAAATGATGTAAAAGATTTGTGTGGCCATTCTGATTTGATTTTGTCATCGTGGGTGCCATGCTGAGTAATTGCAGAGAGACTATGATTTGATTCAAGCGGCTAGGGTTTGAGTTTGTCAAAGATTTCCATGACCTATACATGCAAGATTTTCTAAAGGATGGCTTTGGCATTTATTTTGTTTTTCTTACAACAAGAAATCAGTTCAAATTGTATCTACAGTTAACCTTGAGTATGAAACCAATACTTTTGTACATCATATTTGATCTAATTTTTTAGGGTTTCTTGGGTTTCCTGCATTCTTTATTTCTTGTTGTACCTGGTTGTTGCAGACCTAGTTTTTCCCTAAATGATCCATAGCTTGTTGCAATCCTTGTTCCTATAAAAGGATTTTCAAGATCATTTAGATGGGTTCTAAAAATTTGGAAGTTTTCTAGTTTTTTTTCAGTTCCATGAAGGGTCCTTTTCCTGTAGATATTTGCCTTATTCTCTACATATTAGAGTAGGTGTAATTTGTGAGACTTGTGAAAACTCTTTGGATGAATTTCATCACATAATTTACTTTATGGATTCAAAGATTCCCTATACAAGTCTAGATTGTTTTGTGGTACTTAATCAACTATTTGGTCATCTTGTTCATGATCAGGATCTCCCTCTTCAAGTTTCCAGTCTCAGTTAATGCTTTCTAGAAGCTATCCCATGTAATTGGGAGTTTTAATCTTCCTACTATTCTCATAATTTTGGCAGTGTTTATTGCTTTCCTTGTATAAGTAGCTTTGGTCTTAAGTCCTTTTCTTTATAGACATTAAGATTTTTTTTGTTTCTATGTTCTATTCTATCATTTTACAATTAGAATTTGGTCAAAGTGTGAATCTCTTTAATGCTCTTTCTGGGTGGCCCATTTTTTGCTGGTTCATTCAAACTATGTACTCTTTTTAAATTTTCAATATAATTTTCAGTGCCCTTCCCACTTTTATCAAAAAAGAAGGGGATTTTTAAAGTAATACTAAATAGAAGATTGATTTATTTTCTTGCAACATCCAAAGATTCTCTCAAATTTCATTTGAATCTTTGGAAGTCATGAGCTATACAAGTTTGCATTCTTAGTTTGATCCACAACTTTCAACAATCACAGTATATTGTTCAACATTAAACCTAAACTTACTTAAAATGCAATTTACAAGAATAATAACCCTTAATATTCTAATTCCATGTAGAAAATTGGAAAGTATAAAATAATACTTCTATGTATCAAATAAATGGACCCATGGATCCATACATAACTGCATGTATGGAGAGATGCGTCTCTTCCATCAAATATGGCACTTGATTAAATATAGTTTATATTTTTAATAGATAAGAGAGATGTATTTAGTGGGTTGGATGTTACAAAGCTTGTATTTTCTATCCAATATTCTAAATGGACAATACATTAATTAAAATTCAAAATTATAAACTTGATGGCTATTCAAATTGTAGATCCATTTTTAATAAACTATAGAAAATAATAGATAAATGACTAACACTTATGACTTAGATATTAAATTGTTGAAATCTTCACTATACAAATAAATAAGAGACACATAGCCTCCAGTTACTATTGATGAAAATATTTAGTGAAAGCTTGTGGTCAAATTGATAAATCTAGTTTGAGTTTAAACAACATATTGTTTATTTTTAATTGTACGAAAAAAATAGGTTTTAAAGGGGACCCGAAACCTGGTACAAGCTAGAATAAAAGTTTAACATTAAAGGACACTAAAAAGAGACAGGACTGGGGACCAGTCCACCATAACCAGAACCAGCAAAACAACCTAAAAAACCAAAGACCAGAAAAAAACCAATAGACAGCCCATACCAGGAACCCAGGGCACTAGACAAACTCCTTACGAGTCTCATCAGCTTCCTACTTCACCTCAGATATCTTCTTTATCGCTGTGTTGAAATTAGAGAGCTCCTAGATTCTTTCTTGAATCTTCCTCCTCTTTGCCGATCTTGTAAGTTTTCCTGGGCCTTCCTCTTCTTGGTCCTTTGTATTCTCATCGGGTTTCTTGCTAGGGGAGCCAACATCTAGCTCAGCTTTAATGGTCATGAAATAATCCATGGCCAAACCCATAAATTTGTTATTGTCATGCATATGTTTTGCCATTGTGTTCTCCATAGTTATCATTCTAGCTTGCATTTCCTGCACTTTTTTATCCCTATCATTGTTCATATTGTCCATTGCAATTTTTGAAATAGACTCCAGCTTTTCTTGTAGAGAATCGTCCTTAGTAGAAATGGAGCGATGCTTTAATTTTAAATTCTTGATCTCTTGGAAAACCCATTTCATTAAATGGAAAGAATACATAGAAGCAGCCTTGGTAATTTGGAGGACCCCAAAGGGGGGGTCGATTTTATTGTCCATATCTTCCCTCATTAATTGAACATTTCATTCTTGCATGTCCATAGTTTTGATGAAAGGAATGTTCCAAGAATTGTTAGGAGCATTCTCTTTCTCTGCACCAGGTGAAGCCATCTCCGTAGCAGAGGTAGTATTCTCCACCTCTTTAGCTTCCTTCTGAGTATCCAACCCAACTTCCATGAACACTTCTAGTTTAAGGGAGATGGGCATGTCGTGATCTTCAAAGCTATCATAGTCCACAAAAATGGGCACCTTCTGACCACCCACATCCTCCTCATTCTTATCATCCTCATTATTACTCTTGATACCATAAGTTTTACCTATTTCCATAGTACCCATAACCTCTTCTTCAGTGTTGTCATTCTCCTCAAAAGCCATTTTCAAGTCCGAGGTCAAAGAGTAACTATCTTGCTCAATAGAATCAGCCATGTCATCAGAACCTTCTACACTATCGGCAGAGGTATCCGTATCCATAGCAACCTCCTTATCCTTCCTTAATTTTTTACCTGACGAACTCTCCTCTTTAATGACCACATCCCTAATTCTTTTTTTACCTGAACTAGTTTTGGACGGGGATATGACAGGGCTAGCATTGGCAGTCTTCTTAATATGTTCAACAATTAGAAGAATCAACCCTTCATGAAGAATGGGTTTCTTCTCCTTCTTCCTATGTTGGGAAATACTCAAATGGAGGGATGAAGAATATAGTAAGGTAGGGACACCTTAATTTTATGACCGAAATGACAGAGCAAAACAATGTGGTAGGAATGGGCCCATTTGAACCTACCATCCAAGGAAACATATTCCATTATGGCCATCATAACTGTCACCTAGATCTCTTTGAACAAACCCACATCATAGCACCCACCAGACTCTTTCACCAAACTTTTTTTCTCCTCTTTTTTCTTAGGAAAGCGCAGAATGGCCTTTCAGAAGACCTTGTTGTCATGGTAAAATTTGATCCCCTTAGTACTAAGCCCTCCTCCCATGATCTCACAGCTAACAATGACAATCGTAATTGTAGAGAAATACCAATTGTTGCGATAATAGGCAACTTTGAAGTTAACAAAGGTTAAATCATGTCTGCAATTAGTTCTCTTGGGAAAGGCACCACTTTTCGTAATCATTTTCCTCTGTTTCTCTAAAATGTGTCTAATCATCATAACTTCTCAAGATACGCCCAATCCACCCTTTTTCTTTGGCACCTGTCAAAGGCCAACTTGGCTTTCATATCAGCAATGAGATTTTCATAATTGTGCCAAATCACAATATGCTTGGATTTAACCACAAAATTGGCCATCTCATCAATGGTACTGTTAGCCCATTTTCATGTCACAGCTAAATTCCTTAGAAAATGGTCTACCCCTACAAAATTTCATGGCTGTAGCATGTTTCTTTTGGTCCCTGCAGTCATTTTTGTGTCTTTGGCCTTGAAACCCTTGCAAATATTCAAAAAATAGTCGTTGTGTGGAAAAACCCTAAGTATACCCCAGGCCCGGTTCTATTTTTAAGTTACCTTTTTGGGCCACTTAAAGATCCCAATTTTCACATGCTTTATATTTTTGGTCGGTCCCTGTTTAAATTTTTCCTAAGTCTTTACCCCCGGTGGCCTTTAATATTTTCTAAGTCTACATGCCCGACTAAACGATTTTCCCTAAGTCTTGCCTTTTAATATTTCCTATGTTTAGACCTTAATATTTCCTAGGTGCGGTCTTCTGATAGCATCCTTATCCAATTGTTGTTGTTTTTTTGCAAAGGATGTGTCAGAGGTATGTGCTTTCGCGATGACCGTTGATTCTTTTTCATGACGTAGCTTGTCTTTGCAAATGGGTCCACATGCCATGTAAGCACAATTGGCATTCTTTAATTGGTCTGCATGACTGTGAGCTAGATGTTCTGTCAGGCAGGCCTGGTATCTCAGTGTGAAGATTCTAGATCTACGGTGGGCGCATGATCTCAAGGAATCTTTGGAGCCCTTGAGATTATATGCTGATCGTCTGATCTTCAATATGTTGAAGATGAATGGTGGTTTTGATGTGCCACATGGTGCTGACTGGCTTTTTCCTGATTGGTCGAGGCATTGATGATTCAGAGGGTTGTTAGTGGGACCTAGTTGCGGACGTGTTTTATGGGCCTTGACATTCGTAGAGGATCTATAGTTTGCGTAAGTTCTCATGGAATTTTTCAGAGCCATGAGATCTTGTGCTAGCTGTAGATTTTACTTTTTCTCAGGAGCTTATGAGGGTTGGGTCATGTGGTCAGCCACCTTTTGATCCTGTGGTTGTCGCATGATTGCAAAGAATATTCTTCCCCTTTGCAGTCATGCGATGACCATCAATTTGGACTTTGATGTGTGGAGGGTCAGTGGGTCCATTTCCAGGTATTCATAGTTGGCAGCTTCTGATTGGTCGAGGAGCGGTGACTTGGAAATTGTCAGTGTGGGACCTTTTACAAGTGGGTTCTGACATGCATGTTTGTTATTGGTCAAGCTGGCATGGAGTATGTGGCGGACGTGTCAGTGGGCCCAAATCTTTCAAGAGGATGATAGTGTGGCAAGATCTACAGTTTGTCGCTTGATCACATGGAATCTTTCCAGGCCATGTGATCATGTGACCACTGTCTGATTTAAAGAGCTTGTAGGTGGTGGGTCCGCGTGCTAGTCAGTGTTGAGGTGCTCATTTTTTATTGGTTGTTGACTAATGACATGGCAAAGACTTTTTAAAGGGCTCAGTTGACTATTGTATTGATTATTGCGAGCCACCCGATCTGTCGAGAAATAATAAGATCAACGGTCACATTTTAAATCTGAGCCAGTAACCATTTCCATTCAAATTCAAATATCTTTGCAGGGTTTTCACCTGGGTTTGAAGCAGTGGCCGTATAGGACAAAGGGGGTGGTTCAGAATTGAATTTCCCAGTCGGTTGCAATTGGAAAATGATGTAAAAGATCTGTGTGGCTGTCCTGATTTGATTTTGTCATCCTGGGTGCCATGCTGAGTAATTGCAAAGGGACTATGATTTGATTCAGGTGGCTAGGGTTTGAGTTTGTTAGAGATTTCCATGACCTGTACACGCAAGATTTTCTAAAGGCTGGCTCTAGCATTTATTTTATTTTGCTTACAACAAGAAATCAATTCAAATTGTATCTGTAGTTAACCTTCAGTATGAAACCAATACTTTTGTACATCAGATTTGATCAGATTTTCCAGGGTTTCTTCAGTTTCCTGCATTCTTTATTTCTTGTTGTACCTGGTTGTTGCAGACCTAGTTTTTCCCTAAATGATTCGTAGCTTGTTGCAATCCTTGTTCCTATAAAAGGATTTTCAAGTTCATTTAGAAGGGTTCTAAAAATTTGGAAGTTTTCTAGTTTTTTTCACTTCCATGAAGGGTCCTTTTCCTATAGATATTTGCCTTATTCTCTACATATAGGGTGTTCCCTCTTTCCTTTCTAGTCTTGAGAATATAATACAAATTGTGATAGTTTGTCTTATGTATGAGATTCAATATGTTTATACTGTTATCATATTGTCTCCATCTTGGGTTTTAGACTTATTGATTATTGCATCAAGGGTGTTGTGATCTTTCTATATGCATTTCCTATGTGTCTGCAATAGAGTTGTTTTCACAGAAGCAACTAGGTCTAGGATTGGTTTTCAGGTGTGTATGAACTAGGGTATCAAGGGTATCTCATGTTTGTCTTTCAGTGGATGCTGATCAATGTATTACTTGTTTATAGGTCTCTTCTAAGGGGAGGGTTGAAATCCTTTGAATGGGTGATAACAAATTTGGATACACAAGTGGTTTGATAATCTATGGTTTGATTAATAGTGTATGTGTGATGTAAGGCATCAACATATTTGAATATATTGTCTTCTTATTTCATAGCTTTCTATTGCAGTGAGGTATTTGACTCTATTGCCCATTGGATAAGGCACTGGTCTATGAGAGACTAAGGGTATTTCAGGGGTCCTTTCAACCCAACATCAATCATTCAAATCAAATAACTTTCCCTTTCATGTTGGTAGTAGTAGTAGGAGGTCCTTTCTAGTCTTCAGACTCATTCTATGCGAATAGGGCTATTGCATAATAATTAGCTTCATTGGGGTACAGGATACCTAAAAGGGTTTGAAGACTATTCCACAACAATCTATCTATAGGCCTATTGTTTATCATGATGTGTCTTGAGTGTGCAGATAAGGCAATACCCCCCTGAGTGATGTGGAGCTCAAAGAAGAAGGAGGATTCCTTTCAATCCTCATCAATTGGACTATTTTCTTGTCAAACTTGAGTGCCTACCTTGAGAATCAAGCCCATCTATTGATTCAAGTTTGATCCTGTAAGGAAAAGCACCAATAGGTACAATTCACTTCCTAGTAAACGTGAGATATAATGAATTGCTTAAAGGAATTAATAATAACCCTTGCCTCCTTGATTATCTCCTTAATGGTCCATGATGGCTTAGTCTTATCACTGATGCATTTTAAAATATTCATAGAGTCACCCTCGATCCAAACATTCTAAGCCATATTATTCTTGAAAATTTTAAGCATCTAAAAAAGAGCCATTGCCTCCGCCATGTGGTTGTTTTGCACCCCAATAGGCATCACCACCACAGCTAGACAATTAGCCATGTCATCACAGATGAGACCACCACAACCCATTGGGCTTGGGTTACCCTTCACAGCACTGTCAAAATTTATTTTTATCCATCCTAGCGGAGGAGAAAGTTAGATGGAATTCTCCCTAGGATTAGGGTTTTTATTTATTATCCCCGCGCCCAGATCGCCAGCATTGAAATCCAGCATCCTACCAGTCGACATCTTGTAGTTTTCCTTAATGCTTCTCTTAATCTTCTCAGCTATCACCTTGGGCAGAAGTTCAATATTCCTAAAGACTCTGTCATTGTGTTCTCTCCATAACCTCCATATCACATGGGGTGCTATAATATTCCACAAATGTTGATCAAGGGACCTCAGCTTTTCTCCATTATTTACAAAAACTTTCCATGTTATTGGGAAAAAACCACTTAATCTGTCAGCATTGTAATAACAGGTTCAAAACCTCCCAAGAATAACTACAATCAATGGCAAGATGAAAGACCGATTCCTTAGTGTTTTTACTCAAGAAGCATCTATTACTCAACATCATGCCCCATTTTTGGAGATTGTCTATAGTAAGAATTTTATTCTACAAAACCAGCCAGAAAAAAATGTTAAGTTTAGGAATTAAACTTTTATCCCACACCTGAGCCCAAAAGGGGAGAGGATTCAATTCCTTAACCTTCCCAATCATTAGATCTAGCATTAGGAGCTTAAACATTTCATTCACAAGGGAGAGGTCAATCCATGAGCCATTCCTCCTGCAGTCCCTCACGCTAGCTCCAAATCTCTAAATGCACTGGTTGATGAAAGATTGAAAAGCAGGGACAGATCTTAGGGGACAGGCTTTAATCCAATAGTCCTCCCAAAACCGGATCCTTATACCATTGCCTAAACACCACTTGGCCCCCTTAAAAGCCGCTTCCTTAGCATTTTGAATACTGTTCCAAATAAAAGAACCTTGCACTTTCAAATTCACTTCCCAAAATTTAGAAATATGGAAAAAATATAAGAGATATTTTCTATGGATGATTTCATTCCATTCTCTTTTTTCCCAAAAAATTCTCCAAGTCTATTTAGCCAGCAGTGCCATATTAGTGACTCTTAGAGGGCGAATTCCTAGCCCCTCCCCCCCCCCCCCCCCCCCCAACTTTTTAGGAGTACAGACTTTGTCCCTAGCCACTAAAGCAAGTCTCCTTTTTTCTTCCACTCTCGACCACAAAAAGTTTCTTTGAATTTTTTCAATGATATTTGCGTATTTACCAGGAATCTTAAAAAGGCTGAGAGCATAGACAAGGAGGCTTTGCAAAGAGGCCTTTAAGAGTTTAAGTTTGCCTACTTGACTAAGAAGGGCTCCTTTCCAACCAGCCAACTTCCTATTGAATCTATCAACAATACTAGCCCAGAAGGAGTCCGAAGGTTTGAGACCAAGAGGAAGTCCTAGATAGGTAGTAGGAAAAGAGTCAATTCTGCAACCTATGATTCTGGCAATTCTATACTACCTATCCTTAGGGGTATTGATAAAGAATAAAGAGCTCTTATCCCAATTAATGGATTGACCAAAACCAAGAGAATAGGTAGAAAGAGAATGTTTAATAGTCTTGGCTTCCTAAATAGAAGAGAAACTCATAATGATAGTATCATCCACAAACTGTTCATGAGAACAGGGACTAGAAGTCGAAGAAGGGGAAAGGCCTTTAAAAGACCCATTGGAAACAATCTTCTATAAAAGGTGCCCCAAACATTTAGCCAGAATAGGAAAAAGGATAGGAGAAAGAGGATCTCCTTGCCTTAGACCCTTGGAGGGTGTAAAGAACCTAGAAGGAGACCCATTGATCAGAATAGTAGCAGAAGAAGTGCTAATGAGCTGATAAATCAATTTAAGGAATTTATCACCAAAACCAAAGGATCTCAAAACCTTGATCAGCAAATCCCAGTCCACCAGATCATAAGCCTTCAAAAGATCCAGTTTTAGAAAAAAAACCAGAGTTAAGAGAGACCTGAGTAGAGTGGATAACCTCATGAACCTTCATAATCGAATCAAGAATCTGCCTACGAGGCACGAAGCCACTTTTTTGCAGAGAGATAATCTAAGGGAGAATAACCAACAAACGAGAGATCAGAACTTTAGAAAGAATTTTGTACACAAAATTGCAACAACATATTGCCTATTGATTCATGTTATGAGAAAAGAAAAGAAAAACTAGTTATTATCTTATTAGATCTCATCATCGCATAACTCTTCAAAAAATTTGTAAGGGCTCATGGTAGGGTTAACAAAATCCTTTCCTTGGTTTCCTTTCAGCTGGTCAGGGGTGTCAATTTTCACATGGTCATTTGTAGTTAGAGACCGATCAAACACCTAAAAATTCTTAAGTTATTCTTTCTTTGTGGTAGCTCTTTTGCAACACACTGTCTTCCTCTTTTAATTGTATCTTAATGTAACGTGGAAAATAATATCAACAATCAAAGTACTCATAGATACAACTTTCAAATATTTAAAAAAGACCTTAGATACATTTGGCCTACCAAGATGAAGAAAGGGAAAATATTTTTAAAATGGATCTTGGTTTTGAGGAGTAGAGAAAATAGATAGGTATAAATGTATGGTTTGAGAATATTTCATCTATTTAATATATAATCAATTTCTCAAGAATATGTACAAGAATATAAAGATATTCTTTGATATTGTCAGATTGGTTGTTAGATATTTTATTTTATTTTATCATTTGTCTTATCAATAGTAGTAGGCATAAAATTTGGAAAAACAGAAATTATTCTTGAATAAATAAGATTAAAAATAAATATTTTCTTGTTCAATTATGAAAATCTCAATATATATTAAAACTATATAAACATAAAAAGTTTGTAAAGAGAAGGAAATATTTTGAAAATGAACCTTTATTTTGATAAGTAGAGAAATTGAAAGGTTTAATTCCATAGTTCTAAAGTGTTCCAAAATGGTTTAAATTTTTAGCTATTGTCAAATTTGTTGGTAGATTTTTATTTTATTTTATCACTTAACTTATCCACAATAGAAAGATAGAGTTTGAATTTTTTTAAAAATTAATTTCCTTGAACAAAAAGGAAACAACAGCAGTCATGATTTTAGCAAGTTTCAGTATATTTTTGTTAAATTATGAAAATCTCAATATACACTAGCACTTGCACCAATGAGGTGCAATGTTTGCGCCGATAGCCACATATGCTGTATGGTATTGAAGACATATTTTGAATTTGATTTTTAAAAAGTTTTTTTTGATCAAATATTTGGATTGATTACTTGAGGAGTAATATCCAGAATAATAACAAATTGGTTGCATCTCAAAACAAAATGAAAGCAAGATTCAATGAGTAGACTACTCATTCACTAAATCTTGGAAGTAAAATATACAAGAGATTAAATTATTTTATAGGCAATCATAGTTAGTGTTAACCAGTACTTGATCCAGCTTATTTTTAATAAATAAGTTTATCATTCCAACATTCTTTAATATCATGATTAAATTCAGTTCGAATGAAATTTTAGCTCAAATTACTAAGTTCTTGAAAAACTTATTTCTAAATTTTATGACAATTTGTTAGAATGTCCGAGTCGCAAGTTTTGCAAGTAACTAATAGGTTTTGCAACTACGATTGAAAAAAGTGAAAATATATTACAATGAGATTAAAATAAAATTTTACTCCTAAAAGAAGTTTCATATATAACAACTGCAAACTTGTGTTGGTCAAAAAGGCTGGCAGATTTCTTTACAGACACAAACTTCTACATCACCATGACATTTTTTTTACATTGCCATTTAAATATAAATAAATAAATAAAATTCATTTAAATATAATTGTTTACAGGTATTTACATTCATTGATTCACCCATTTTTATGTCTAAGAGGGTGCAGCCAGTTGACAACATACAGATTTAAAGTCTTATGCTAGCTTTTTCTCTGGCATACAATAAAAGAGTTCACAGAATGAGGATTTGAAATAAATGGAGTGTTTCCTTCATTTCCTGGATTATGGTTCTTTCATGTTCTACCAATGAAGTTAGGAGCACAGGCTAGAAAATTTTAGTGCATAGGTAATATGAACAACAACATATATACCAGGAGATCTCTTCATCTTTCCAAACATTGTTTTCTTCTTGCTTGTAGATGAAGTTTCCGGCAAAAGAGAGATAGATACATAAAAAGAGTGTGCTCAGTGCAGCCAGAAGCTAGTAGAAGTAGTCCTAATGAACCATTTCTATCCAATACCTCTGCTACTCAGTTAATTAATAATAGAAATAAGAATGCTGCCCAGAAAGCTACCTACTCCGACCAAAGTAAACAGGGAATAAATTGAGAGGGAAGCGAGGAGTCTAATGGGAATACTGTATTCTAAATTTATGCATTAATTATTTCCTGCATTTAGAAAAGTAGTTTTTTTTTCCTTAAAGTAAAAGAGATGTAGAGATAAATAAAGAAAATAGGCTCTCAAGATTTCAAACTTCTAGGAATTTACATCAAGGTTTATTGAAGCAAAAAGAAAATTTAGCAGAGAAACATATTATTCAAACTCTGCATAATTAGCCAGAAAGGGACATTTACTAAAACTCAAGCCACAAAGCTTCACGCTGTAGAGAAAAATGCCATTCATCCAATGAAGTATCTAGTTGAGGGTTAAGAAGAAACATTCAAAAATCAATAAAACAAAATAAAAATAAACAGCACACATGTCACCATACAGTAAAGACACAATAACATAACAAAATAAATATTATAAAAATAAAATCTAAAAAGTGAATATATATAAATAAAGCTCTGTCACAGGTGTCTTGGTCTTAAAAACGTGAAACATTGAAATTAGGATGGCAGTGGCTACAAAATCAAAAGACACTGCATTGACACAGGCAGTGGAAAAAACAAAAAATGCAAGCTGCGCTGAGAATATGAAGCAAGAAAGGGAAAATTACACAAAAGAAATGAACAAAGAAACCTTGAAAGGCTGTTAAATTTCACATTTTAAGCTTTTCTGCAGAAAACAAAAAATGTTCCACCGCAGCAGAGGCATGACTGCTGGGTTTTGAACTAGATTATTGCTACAGGCGGCAACCCCCTTCAGACTCAATGAAACTCCAAACCTTCAAAGTGACTACGTTGACCTTCTCATCTTCAGAAAGATCACTGAGCATGATTTTAAAACATCTCAAACTTAGTCAATTTTGGGACAAATTTCTAGTATTTGTCTTTCCCATCCGGATGAATAAGCGTTGATTTGTTCATAGTCTAACATTCCATATGCTTAGAATGTGCATTAAAAAGTGTTGGATCAAAGCTTAATTGAAGCCCCTTTTCCACTAACTTTTCAAACTCTTTCTTAATTGTCAAAACTTCCAAACTATCAATGACGTTACATCATTGACAATCCGATCAAAACCTCACAATTTCCTTACAACTTCAACCTCACCGCTACATTTAAATGCTAAATGCTTTTCCAATAAATTGCACAGTAAAACGTGAAATAAATTGATCCACTAAAAATGAGTTCACAGAACAAAGCCATAAACACACTTTCAGGCAAAGAACGACTGGAATATAGAAATCGGACACACCTGTTCCCACAAGACACAAGGTAGGGTTCACGGATCAGAAAGGCTTTCCTGATCCCACACACGCATTTAGTTAACACTCTGATTTCACAGGGTTTGTAAACTGGTGGGAATGATTTATAGGATTTGTAAACAACTGGTTACAGAAAAGTACTTTTCCCACAGATGAAGGTTAAAATTCCACAAAGAGTTTGGACTCAACCCATCTTATCTTAATCAATGACTATTGACTATATAATTTCTCAGACTATTTTCAACCACACAATTATCAATGCAGTGGTTAATTATCTTGTCAAACACACATCCTCCCCACGGGGTTTCAACACTACAGTGGAAGGCCAAGCCCCCGATCTCATTTCGGGCTTCTTCAATGCAGGGGAGACATAACAGAGAAGGAATGCCACGCTTGTTCAATACAAGCAAATACAACAGTTCGACAAGGGTGGCGGAATTCTGTAGGCGGTAGAGTATGGCTTGACAAGTGCTATTTGCTCTATGAGCACATGCTTGTTATTGGAGATCAGGACAGTACATCCTATCTAGTCTTTGGCCAGCGAGTATTTGCTGCCTCTATCAAGCTTTCGAGAAGAACCATGGCACCCATTTTCGGCGTTTCTCAAATAACGAACAACCAGATGTTGGATTTCAGTTAGAATTAGCACTACATGCCATTAATTATTAAAAAACGGTTATGACATGCAAAGAAGATTTTGCTATCTCAAGGATATGCAGTTGTGGATTAACGAAATTTATATGTTCATGGCATAATTAGAATTTTGTTCGGTTATTTTTTTTCGGTTTCTTTTTGTTCGGTGATATTTTTTCCGGTTATATATTTTCTCCGTTTTTCACTCAGCTGACACTTTCCTGTCAGCTGACACTTTTCCGTCAATGGGCTATGTCCATAAAAAGCCTATTAGCTTAATTAAAATTTTACAAATGTCAAAAATTGTTGAATTAAAATTTTACAAATGTCAAAAGTTGTTGAAAAATAAAGTTATCTGACTGAACAACTTAAATGAAAATTTTTATCTCAAAGAGATGCTATAATTGATAATTGATAGTGATTAGTTTCCCTATGACACTCAAATAAGCGTTATCTTGAAAAGATGAATGGTTGAAATAGAAATATTTATTTAACTAAACGTAAATTTATGTCCATATTTGTACATAATCCTTTTTGCTTTTTTCAATCAGCAAACTCTACAACTTTTCCCTCTTAAAATAATGTGAATATTACTAATAAAAGAATTCGTAAATGCAAATCTTAGGATTAAGAGGTCAGAAGGAACAAGTAGAGACAATAATTTTCACTGGACTGGCAGCAAAGAAGCGTGGAACACGGCAAGAATATGTTTGTGAGAAAACGCGTTGTCTTTGTCAAACCGATAGACCTAAATTCAATCATCCTTGGCCGAACAATGAATAAGTCAATGAAAAATGAGCCGAACAAGGAAATTTAGGCTGCCATTGTCAAAATAAAAGATTAGTCTGTGGGCCATGGGAAGTACAATTTTATTTCTTGCTTGAAAAGAAGCAAATAATTGAGATCTTTAAAACTAGTTTTACCCAGCCCTGTAAAAGTCAAGTTTATGTTGCAGCCCTCATTGTTAATACTTTGCAAGAAAAAAGGAGCTACCATGATCGAACTGATAAAATCATTCCAGAAAATTGAATGAATAGGTGACTCTTCAACACTTCAATCAAAATGTTATGATATTATTTCAAAATGTTAATTTACATATCGAAGGCCTTCTGCGCATGACACCAAGGTCATTAAATCAAGCCTTAACTAAAATTACTACTAAATTTTTAAAATAGTTATAGCAATATTTGTGATAAAGATGTAACCCATGTGGAGATTTTCTTGACTTTCAAGGAATTGGGCTCTTGAGAAGAAATGCCCTATCTCAGCTGGACTTGATCAATACCCACATTTATCATCTATTTCTCGTGTTGTAATCGATGAATTGGTGAACCATCAAAACTCTTCCAACTAAGAGTAGACTAGAGGCGGGAGAGATTGGATTGTTCCAACAATGAAGTTACATCATTAATCATCTATTACACGCACTGTGTTCAATGAATTGGTGAACCATCGTCAAAACTCTTCCAAATAAGTGAATAGATAAGAAAGAAAAAGAGAAAGAGGCTAGAGGCGGGAGAGATTGGATCCAAGAGGGAAGTACGATACAACAATTGGGGCACTGCCCTTTTTCTTCTCACTTGAATCTTTATTCTCCATCTTTTTCCCATTATTATCTTTCTGTCCCTCTTCTTCAGGGAACACATCATTCGTAGCGGATAATTTGAAGCAACTCTGCACAAATCCAAATAAACCCATTTTGGAGAAGTTTATAGAAACGTTGCAGATAGAGAGGAGATGTATCTTTGTCCAATGACTCAAATTTACAAGAAAGTTTTTAGTCGCGATATCGGCATTGGATTGTTGTCTGAATTTATAGGAAAATAGGTGGAATGCCTCCATCGTCACTGTTTCGTTTCAATTGCGTGGAGTGCACGCCAAGTTAGTACCAGCGTTCATAGTTGGAAGAGAAATGAATTCATTTGGTCAACCCTGAATGCTATTCTGTATTTGTGATGGGTAATAACAGAGAAATTTCTGGAATAGTATGTGACTGGTAATGAGTAATAACGTGGGATTTTTCCTTCTGTGGCATCTTTCGCTGAAGAAAACGTGTGCTGTGCCCCAATCATCTTTGGCCACTCTATGAAAAAAATAATAAAGGAAAAATAAAAAGAGAGCAGATTTTGTCAAAGAGAGCAAGGGAAGGGCAGTATATGCTGCTGTTGTCAAAATCATCGATGTGGCCATTACAATTTTATTTCTTTCTTGAAGATTGGGACATTCAAAAATGTCTTTAGTCCCAGCACACTGTACACATAATTAAACCAAATTTTATTTTGTGTTCTAATTCTGATATTAATTGTTTGCTAGTTGGAAATACAAAGGAAGTTGATGGGAAGCTGTTAGTGTTGGAAGAAAATTTAAAACTGCTTCCTTCGTGTTCATTAATTTATTAGATATATCAGCAATGTTTGTATTGGAGAATTTTTAGGATGTACAATTAATTCATGATAATTTAGAATTTAGATATAGGCAAAATGAAAATTTTCAAAATATTTCTTTTTTATCTTTTTGACAAAGAAAACCAATTAAGAAAACACCAAATTAATTGAGGCAAGAGATCCCAAGGTTAATAAAGAGGAGGTTAATAAAGAGGAAGTGAATAATTTCAGGAATTTATTTTGGAAGTCTTTTTATCTATAGTCCTCAAATATACTTCTAGGACATTATTTCCATGAATATGAGAGGGTAATCTTGATGAACTATAAAATAGGCTTAATATAGATGTTTGGAAAACAAAATTTCATTAATTGACAAGTTATTATAGTACCTGTTAGAATTTAAAAATGGAAAATGTGATTGAATAAATAATAATAAATAATATATAAAATATATATTATCATTTTTTCCTATTGTATATTACATTGAATTTTTAGCATGTTCACAACAATATAATAATGAAATTAGACAAAAAAAAAACAAAAAAAAACTACTAAATGATAAAATGTTTGTTTCGAGAAGAAGAGAATGATCTAAGTACAAATAATACCTCATTGATGAATTTCACACAGAATCTTCTCCTTCAGTCTTAAATATCATATATTTTTTATGGAAATTTTATTGGAAACTTCATCACTTCTACACGAGTAAGACACGCCATTTTCTAAAGAAAATTGAAATTTACGAGGGATTAGTGTGGGAAAGGGTTTCGATCTCTTCAATGATAACAACATATAATTAATGAACAAGACAAAAATAGTATCCCATAAGATGCAATTCCTATTCAACAAGCAACCAAAGGATTGCGGATATCAAAGGTTGTATGCATAGTAGAAGTGAATGGAAGATATTCAAAGGTGTGAAATTAATATCAAGGGAGAGTCAAGTGAATATGAAACACAAGGTTTAACGAAATTATAGCAGCAGAACAAAGATATCAAACATATACTAATACTCACTTCAACAATCAAGTCATGGAAGAACTTGTGCTGAAATGTTTGTTCAAAACTCAAGTAAAAATTATTGCAGAGTTAGAAGATGAAATATTTTTAGAGGATTATAGTATGGTGCTAACAAAGGATCAAGCTAAAGATGCTCAAGTTTAATTAGACATAGATAGACATAGATGTAGGGGAAGAAAATAATGTTTAGAGTATATTCCAAGTTAAATTCTAATTCTCCTTTTCAAAGATTCCTCAAACAATAGGTAAGGATTGAGTAATAGTTGGGTAGAAGTACAACAATATGATAGGTGATGAATTTTTAGACACCTATATGCAATATATTATTCCACAACTAAAAAATAGGGGAAGAGGAAGACTTAAAGGAAGTAATAGAAAGAAATAAAATATTTATCAGATAGTTCTCCTTGCTATCAAGAAGAAAATAATGGTAATGCAAAATTAGGGAAAAGAGAATCAAAAAGGTTGATGGAAAAAATCAGTCAAGAAGGCTTTAAATTATCTTCACTCTCAAGAAAATTTAAAGATTATGTAACAAAAAACCCTAAGAAGCATAAATGGAGAAAATTACCAATTGAAGAATAAAAAATACTTTTTTTGAATAATGCTTCAATTATCTATGTTCAAAAGACTTATTTATTATTGCCTAGTGGAAATAATTAGACTTCATCCTTATATAGAATAGATGAAAATGATGTGCTTGTTGGAGTATGATTATGACTAAGAGGGGTGGGGGAGTGATCAGTGATATTATAAACAATGTATCCATTGTTAAAGCTAAATATATAAAACAATTCAATTGAGAAATGAAACAATTGAGAAATATCTTTTACACTTCCTCGCTCACTATATAAATATCTCATTGAAAAATGCTATCTCACTAATAGCCTTATATGCCTCACTAGGTAAACAAAATTTTCAATGTTCTTTACATATATAGATCATAAAATATGAATGTCATTTAGCTCCTAAAATTCTATTCTATACATTATCAAATATAGTACATGTGTTATGTATCTAACAATGCATATATCCAAAGAGAAACCAGTGCCTAGACTATAGCCATGGTAGGGGAAAGACACAGAAGGAAGCCAGAGAATGATAGTAAGAAGGGGAAGAATCAAACAAAAGTTTGGAACACCCTTCAAAAAGGGGAAATCACCACCTTCATTGAAAGTCTCCATGGTAATAGTAAGGAGATCACCAACATTTTTGTTAAAAGCTGGAATGAAGGGACAGTGGAGATAGAGGGAAATTCCTTTACTGTCATGGAGGGGGCTATTTCAAATGTTACTAGCATTCCCATTGTTTGGAAAAAATTCTATAGAGACCGAAAAATTTCAGACAGTGTTGTCAATGAGTTTGTGAGAGACGATCAGGAGAAGAAGGCAATTGCTAAGACAGGGACTTACTACCAGCCTACGAGTTTGAAGATGAAGTGGTAGTTTGTTCTCAAGGCGCTCATTTCTTACATCACTCTGGATACCAGGTGTGATAGAATTCTCACCTACCATTTTATCTTGCTAAATCACTTTAGGCACGGAAAAAAGATTTCCATTCTATTTTATCTCTACTCTGTTGGAAATATTCAAGACTACCCAAGTTACTGAGAGGGGAAGGGTGAATCAGTAACTTCAAAAATTTTAACAAATTCAGATCTTAACCATATTTCAAATAACATTAGATTGATAATCTGACTGCATGTATGAGTAACAGAAAAAATAAAATATTCATAACACTTTGAACACAGAGATTTGGTGACCCAGAAACCTTCCAAGTAGAAAGTAAAACTGGGGTGGGGATGATACCCACAAAACTTCAATACTACAATATAAAGTTTGTCGGTTAAGGCTTACAATGATCACTTCTGATGATCTACCCTGTTAGGAGCAATAAGGACTGCTACATCCACCTTGTTAGAGGATTTACAAACATACAATAAAGTATGCACTCGGTTAAGAGATTTTACAAAGACTGTTAAGTCTACCCGGTTAAAGGATTTTAAGCTGATTCACTTGTTAGGATGAAACAGTAGATCTCTTACTTGCAACTGTACTTGCTGATTGAGATTCTCTAATGTAGTGATCACCTTCTATGATGGATAGATCTTTGCTACTTCCTATACTGTTGTAGCCCTTTGTAATTCGATTATCTCTTCCTTTCTCTCTTTTTCATTCTTCGCTACTTTCACACCTTGGATATGATACAAAACATTGTTTATATATCAATCCAAAACAATTACAAAATAATTACAAAGTCGGCTCTTAACACAAATATTACTAAGTCGGCCCAAATATAGTTACTCGGTTAGTGCAAACTAACTCGGTGACTTTTTGATACTCGGCATCCACTGTGTTACTCGGCATCATCATGCTCTTGGTAGAAGTGGAGGCTCGGTCCATACTAACCACTCGGTTGTAGTTTCAAACTTGGTATTTACTAGAGACTCGGTAGATATAGTGTCACTCGGTAGAAACTGAATTCCCTATTTACCATGCTGGCACTTGGTAAACACTACTCATTTCATGGCTCAGTAAACACTGTCCTATCTGCTCGGTAAAAACTATCTTGTCTGCTCGGTAAACACTGTCCTGTCTACTCGGTGAACACATAGAGTCTGAATAAGTGTTGTCACTAATGACAAACATACTTAATGCCAACAATCTCCCCCTTTGGCATTAGTGACAAAACACTTATTGCCCAAAACTTATATACACAATCATGCTGATACTGGTTTTGATTTTTCAAAAATTTATATTTGTCATACTGTTGTATATACATGTCATGTCTCCCTTATATAGTATATATACAAATATCTTATTTCACCTCATACTGATATTTCATATTTCTCTCATATACTTTCTCCCGCTTTTTGACAATAATGCCAAAGGTGTATATACAAATATTTTACACGGAGATACCAAAATGTGAGAGAAAATTAGAATGCACCTTTCCAATTAGTGCTAGAGTTCTATCCCAATTCTCTTGCAAAATCTTGCATGTATGGAGTGCAACTTGGACTTCTGCAGAGAGTTCAATCATGTGATCTGCAATTGAAAACTGATTGTCATGGATCAATGGTTTTGAGTATGCAATATGCTTCTGCATTGTATCCATGATGGGAAGGATCATATTTTGAATATCTATTAATAATGATCTAATCCTTGCATCTTCTTTCAATAACTCTGACTGCTTATCAGATAGGAATCTGACTGTCATATGATGTGCAGAGCTTGAACTAGGTTCAAGTTGCAACTTCTGTGCACTGATCTTCAGATCCTCATCAATCTTATTTATTTTGTCTTTAATCTCCTTTGAAAACTTGGCAACATTACATACTTTGACAAAAAATGATGTTACCTTGGAATAGGAGGACTCAATGCTAGTCAAAACTGAAGATAACCCTGCTTGATTGATAGCTATTTGCTAAGCAATGTGCTCAAGCACTTTATTTTAAAACTTCTTCTCAGCCTTCTCAAGCAACTTATCTGATCTAGAGGAATCCTCGTTGAACTTGTTTACTGCCTCTACCAACTACAACAAAATGTGTTGAAAGGAATCAACTTCAACACCTATTGTTTCTGCCAAAATGTTCTTGGCATCCTCAATGATCTTATATTCCTTATCTCTTTCTTCTTTTAGTTTCTTCTGCTTTGCTTTCTTCTGGAGGAGTTCACCAACTGTTTGCATTTGGTCTGCTATGAGGTTTGCAAAATCTAATTGGGGAATTTCTATCTCCTCATCTAAATCTATATCTTCTACTACACTCTTACTCAAAAATTTTGTACTCGGTTGAGTCTTTATACTTATTGCCTTTGTAGTAGAAATTATTGTAGACACAGTAGGACTTGTAGTGAAAACTGATAAACTTTTGACTGATGGAATACTAACTGGAATACTTGATAAATCAAAAACTAAAGTATTTACAATTGTAGAATTTGAAGTACTTACTGCTGAAAAACTCAAAATTAAAGAAGGTACTGAAGACTGCAACTCGGTGGAAGAAGGAGGCTGAAGCTCAGTAGATGAAGTGGTAGCCACTTCTGTCATTGATACATTGAGCTGTGCTAGTGATGATTGGACATTTGATGTATCTGAGGGAGTTGTCACAATCACACTTGAAGTTTTCTCCGGGCTAGATGTAATAATTTTTACTAGAGAGTGAGGAAGTGAGGCAATTACCTTTGCAGCTATTTGAACTGGATCATCTTCCTCAACATTCTTCTTAGCTTCCTCGGTGGCTTCTTCTATCTCAACATTATCAATCTGAACTGCTTCTTCTTCTTCTTCTTCATCACTGTCATCTTCAATATCTTTAATTATCACAGTTTCAGTACTCGATTTGTGAAGATGATAGATGTTTTTCCAAGTAAAAATTGCAATCTTCACAACCGAATCTATATCCTTGATCAAAATCAAACAACTGTTAAATTTTAGTGTCATCTTGCGCTCATTTTCTATCAATGCCTTACTTATTTCAGCATTTTTCAAACTTGGCATCAACTGTCTTAAGGTTTGAGCATATATGTCCTTGACAGTTTGCCTTGCATTGGACCATCTCATCTTGACTTGGTTTAATAAAAATCCTAGGATTTGAGAAGCCATATCCTCAGGTGAGTACTTCCATTTTCCCATTTTCTCAATAACAACATCTTCAATTTCTTGCTGCTCTGCCTATGACCTTGTTTCATATTTGAGAGATTTGAAATTTGTAATTCCAGATCCTTCTCTCAAATCCTTAATCTTTTGTTCAAATGAGGGAGGAGGCCTTTTGAGTACTATATCATCATTAACTTTACCTGCCTTGTCCCTTGATCTTTTCCTTGTGAATATTGCAGTGGGTTGCTCGGGTTCCTTGGTGATAGTTACCTTTCCTTTCTTCTTTATAGGCACTAGTTCTTCTTTACTCTCATCCTTTTCTTCTTCTTCTACAATATCCTCTCCTATGCCCTCGGTTAACATTAGAGGTGTGCTAGATTGCATCTTGGCCATCCTCTTTCTACCTTTGTTAACTGCCTGTGGAAGTTTTATGCTTAGCTCAATTCTTATTTTAGCTTCATCATATGTTCCAAAGTATGGAGCCTTTGGATCAATAGGTTGATTTACTAGGGCTTCAATTATATCCTTTATTTCATCAATGTTTACCTCATAAGGAAGAGGTTTCACCCATACAATCCTAGGCCTTACTGCCTGAATGTATACTCTATCACAATCAACCATGAAACAAACATCATCTTTATAATCTTCCACCAGCTTTAGTGGAATCCATAATCTGTTATTCATCTTTTCTTTAAAAGATTCAAAATAGTTATCCATTATGCTTACAAAATTTTCACCCATTTCTGCAATATACTCATTTATCTGATAAAGAATAGGCACATCCTTTCTCCATTTTACTATGCCTTTAGATGGGAAAAACTTTTGAGCATAGAAAAATAAAAAAACCAACAGCGAGCCAAACTTACATGGATTGTTCTTTGAGGTTTGAATGCTCTCCATATTCTTGTTGAACTAATTCAACAATAAATCTTCTAGGTCAAATGATAGATTGTTCTTCACAATTTTATAAGCTAGGTCAACTACTTCACACGGAACACTATTCTGCCGACTTGAACTATATATCTTGTGATCTATGACATATGTGCCAAATTTTAGTTCTACATTGGTAATACTATTTATTCTCATACCTCTACTATCCCATTCAGCTAGGGTTTTCTTTTCTAGCTCTACCTGACCTAGGGTTTTTGTAGATTTAGCCTTGGCAAGCATGGGAAGACTAGTGATTTGGTGAATCATCTTCTTTGTTATTTCCACTAGTTGCTCAAGCCAAATTTTATCTTCGTGCACTCAACTTAGGATATATCTAATCCATTTTATCTGGAAACTCCGAGGCAAGGGGGTGATATGTGTCAAACCCTTATCTTCCAAATGTTTATGTTCCAGTTTGAGAACACCATCAACACATAGTTTATCACAAACAACATCTATCTCTAGGGTTCCAAGCTCTTGAATTGTACCTTTAAAATGATTGTGAATGTCATTTACAAGAAGTACCTTTGGAGGAATTTGAGATTGAGCTCCACTTGGATCTAGGGTTTCTGCAATCACGGGCACAAGTTTGAAATCCGGTGCTTTCCATTCTCCTTGAACTAACATTTCCAAACCTTTCTTTACTTTGGTGTTGGATGATGCCATGGTACCTTGGTAGAAAAAGAAAAATTCTTCAAAGAAATTTCTGCTGCAAAATTTTGCTTCGAATCATTTGATCACACTAGAAATTTCTCTGCTCAATATGCTGATATTCACGATGAAGAATGAACTCGATTTCATGTTTTTTGTTAAAAAAATTTCATTAATGCTCCGTAGGAATTAGGGTATTGAATTTGATAGACTGTCATCCACTATGCATTAAATGCTTGGTCAAGATTCTGCAACTTGGAGAACATACGAATTCATACTGCTCCGACCTTACTCGGTAACCAAATGAAATTAAGTTACTCCTGACCTTGCTCGGTGGTACATGATACTGACCTTCTTGTGATCCTGCTGCATCTTGCATACTAATTTGGATCTTTCTTGCTTTCAGTTTAGGAACTGTTTGGAATATGTCTATGAAGATACAGTTCCAGTGCTTTCTTGGAGACTTAGTTAGAGTTGATAGAGCCACTCACTTCATGAGTGACTTCATTACTTGGACTGGTTTGCTCAATAGGTTTAGGAATCTATTGTTGTCTCATCTACTTCCTTATGCTATTTGCTTTTTCTTTCTTTTCATCTTCAACTTTGCCTAAATTCATGCAGTTTTTAGCTATGTGACCAAGCTTAGTGCATTTATAACATCTTATGGTAGTATCCCTTTTTCTCAAGTGATGTCTTACACAATTCATGCCAATGTGCCCATATTCACCACAATAATGACATCTACACCATTTTTTGTAATCCCAACCAAACATTGCTTTCATAATTTGTTCTGCTGGATTAGGTGTTTTAGTTCTGCATTCTGATGCCTTGTGACCTTGCTTGCTACATTTGTGACATTTGCCTTTAAATCTTGGTTTATCCTTGCATTCATTTTCTTTATGACCATGCTGATAGCAATTGTAGCATTTTCCATTGAATTGTGCTTTTGCATTACTCCAACATTTGTTTGAAGTATGACCAATTTTGCCACAGTGATTACAAGTGGGTTTCTGATTCTTTTGAGTACCTTGTTTGGAGGATTCACCTTCCTCTTTGTATCCAAGTCTTGCTTTTCCTTTTTGCCTATGAAGGTTTTGTTCATACACCTGATTCATATCTTCTTGAGATTTCAACATTCTCTCATTGATTTGCCTTTCCTAAGTCACTCATCAATCTTAAATTGATTTGCTTTTCAGATCTCAGCTCCTCTCTAATATTTTTATTTTCTGATCTCAGAGTCAAGATTTCTTCATTTGCATTGGAGACTTGATCAATAAGGTTTTCTAGCTGAAGGGTTTGATTCTGGATTTCATTGTTCTTTCCATCTATTTCATCTTTCATCTTGTTTCTTTGTTCCAAGATTTCACAAAATCTTTTTGACTGAATTTCCTGTTCTCTTTTCAATTTTCTTATCTCTTCTTGCAAAGATCCACTCTTTTCTAGAAGTTCTTTGATTGCATTGTTTGCTTCATCTGAGTTGCTTGAAGGGAAAAAGTCTTCAATCTTTTCTTCAACATACTGGTGATCATTAATCTGATTTGCAAGTTCCTTCCTTCTTTTTAGGGATTGGGAAAGATGCTCTCTTTCTTCCTTGAGTTGAGTTATGGCCATTTCCAGATCTAGCTTTTCATTCTCAATTACTTTGTTAAGTCTGAATATCTCCATTGTCCTGAATCTTTTCTCAAGCTGTCAAACTTTATCCTGAGAACCACAATGCTCCGATACCAATTGTTGGAAATATTCAAGACTACCTAGGTTACTGTGAGGGGAGGGGTGAATCAGTAACTTCAAACCTTTTAACAAATTCAGGTCTTAACCATATTTCAAATAACATTAGATTGATAATCTGACTGCATGTATGAGTAATAGAAAAAATAAAATATTCATAACACTTTGAACACAGAGATTTGGTGACCTAGAAACCTTCCAAGTAGAAAGTAAAACTGGGGTGGGGATGATACCCACAAAACTTCAATACTGCAGTATAAAGTTTGTCAGTTAAGGCTTACAATGATCACTTCTGATGATCTTCCCTATTAGGAGCAATAAGGACTTCTAGGTCCACCTTGTTAGAGGATTTAAAAACATACAATAAAGTATGCACTAGGTTAAGAGATTTTACAAAGACTGTCAAGTCTACCCGGTTAAAGGATTTTAAGCTGATTCACCTATTAGGATGAAATAGTAGATCTCTTACTTGCAACTGTACTTGCTAATTGAGATTCTCTAATGTACTGATCACCTTCTGTAATGGATAGATCTTTGCTACTTCCTATACTATTGTAGCCCTTTGTAATTTGCTTATCTCTTCCTTTCTCTCTTTTTCATTCTTCGCTACTTTCACACCTTCGATATGATACAAAACATTGTTTATATATCAATCCAAAACAATTAAAAAATAATTACAAAGTCAGCACTTAACACAAATATTACTAAGTCGGCCCAAATATAGTTACTCGGTTACTGCAAACTAACTTGGTGACTTTCTGATACTCAGCATCCACTATGTTACTTGGCATCATCATGCTCTCGATAGAAGTGGAGGCTTGGTCCATACTAACCACTCAGTTGTAGTTTCAAACTCAGTATATACTGGAGACTCGGTAGATATAGTGTCACTCGGTAGAAATTGAATTCCCTATTTACCATGCTGGCACTCGGTAAACACTGCTTATTTCATCACTCGGTAAACACTGTACTGTCTGCTCGGTAAACACTGTCCTGTCTGCTCGGTAAACACCTAGAGTCTGAATAAGTGTTGTCACTAATGACAAACATACTTAATGCCAACATACTCCTCTATAAATGAGAACATTAATGGCTTTAGAGAGAAGAACATAGCTAACCCCACCCTACATGAAGGCTTGTTACTTTTTCTTTATGATTACTTCAAAGACCAAATTCTAGGTAAGGAAATTGTAGACAACAAAGCCATCAGTGAAGATTCAGGGTCACACTACATCCCTTCAGGAAACTCTAAGGGCATTCTCTCTATGGACACTGAGGAAGAAGAGCAGATAAACTTGAAAAGGGATCCCCATCCAAGAAGAGACCTTCGAGTACTGTCAAAATTGAAAAACCCCCAAAAAAGTAGGACAAAAAGGGGATAAACTCAGATGAAGAGTGCAACAAAAATGAGGAAGATATGGATACTGACGAAGAGGAGGGCAATAAAAAAATGGAAGCCACAAAAATGTTAGATCAGGTCAAAGGTGAAAACCTCAATACCTTGAGGGATTGCTTGGGCCACCTCTCTATCAACCTCGCGATCAGTGATGAAAACTCCCTTCCTCCTTGGCCCTCACTTGGCACCAAAAATGAGACTCAAGACCCTATTTCTGAGGACCCCAAAGAAGAACAGGGAAATCCTTCCACCCAGTCTCCAATAAGGCTAGAGACCTCTGAAGATAATTCCAGAGGGGATTATCATAGTCAAGATTTTGGAAAAGGGAAACTAGTTTGGAGGAGCTTCAACATCAATGTAGTGAAAATGGGGATCATTAGGGAGGCCATTTTCCCTAAAATTATGGAGGACACTAAAGGCAATATCCACAAGGAGGAGATGATTGACCCAGCTCTAGTGGTCCTAAGTGATAAAGCCAAGGAAATAGATTTGGATTTCCTTAATAACACTAAGAATAGCATGTTGGATTAGCACATATCCTTCAAATGGTTATTCCATGAAATTGAAGAACTCAAAGAAAAAATTTAGTGTACTGATGAAAAGGATTACAGTACCACAGAATGAAAGCAAAGCCTGGAGGCAAGAGTTCAACACCTGGAATAAAAAATGAGCAACCTAGAGGAAACCCTAAAGGGAATAGTCGAGAAAAAATTTAACATTCTTAAGGCTTCCAATGACCACATAAAGCTATTAATCAACAAAATGGAAGAAAAATTTGATAGCAGGGCTGAAAAGAGAACAACAGAGGAAGTGAAGAAGAAGCCAAGTGAGGGCCTAGGTAAAAGAACCAGATCCAGAACAAAGAACAATAAGGAGAATGAAGTCTCACATGGTTCCCAAGACATCTATAATGTTAAAGAGGCAACAGAGTTGATGGAGGCTCTTGAATGCAATGCTACTGTCATGCTCAGGAGTCTGGTTTAACTCATTTTCTAGTTCCTATCTTTTTTCTCTATTCTGTGTTTTCTTTTTTGTGGTTGTTCCATGTTTGGCCTTTTTGTGGCCTATCCCTTAGATTACAAAAACTTTAGCTATGTACTAATCTCGTTTATCTCTTTTTAATTACTCTGTTGTGGGTTTCAGGCACCCTATAAAACCCATTTTACTTAATAACAAAATGCATATCATACAATCATAGACCCTATACCAATCATGGATTTTAGACAAACTGATTGTGTACAATAATAAAAATATGATCAATCAAATCTCAATAAATATCCTCTATGTCTGCATCTCAAAACATTCAGCCTTTGTTCAATATATAGGCATCACCGAAGAGTTGATTTTCAAAAACTGATACGTAACTTTTAGAATTAAAAGTTGATTCCTTTAATTGATATCAACATGTACCATTTCATGCCTTGGTGTTGTAATCAACAAATTATATGTCCTCTAAACAAATAATGATATTTCTATCACAGATTAGAAACTATATATATCCGTTTCAATAATATAATCACATGATTATTCTCATCAATAAACCATAATTCAATGAATTTATTTTTAATCCTTGTTTGAATAAACTAAACTATCTTTGATGTCCACTTTCATATGATATGCATCATATGGAAAATATACCAATTGAATCAAAAACTAAATTTAATAATCCTTCTGATTTTCCATGCTACCATATATGATTATTGTCTTCTCAAGAATAACATGCTCTATTTTATAAATGCATCATGCTCGACACCATACCATAAGAACAATTGAAAAACTTCAACAAGATAATACAAAGTGCACTATGAGAAGAATGATTGTGACATATTCATAATGATTTGTATGTAACATAAACTGAAACTCTAACCCTTGACTATGGTTTAAAGACAAAGTACCAAATGCATTCAATGTACTTCAAATGCAATGTTCTTCCAAAACAATGTGTTTTGAATCCAAACATATGACTTTGGCATACTATGTAAACCAAAAAAATGCATGTTGAATTTGTTAGTACTCTTAATTTTCTAGCAAACAGACTCTGTGTTTTAAATTTTTTATAATTTTCACCAAAGGAGTTTGTTGTCTGGTTATGGCTATCTTTTAAATTTTATTCCATGTCCTCAGTCTTCAAAGGAACTATTTCTTTATGTTCCTAAAACCTTAGGTGGAGCCTTGTTAAAAATAACCCTAAGAGCTTTTATTTTGAAGAAAAACCCTAGGTCATTGATAAATATTCTAATCGATCATTACTTTTTCAGCTACTTAAGTTCCTCAGTAAAGCATGTTTCTTATTTGATTGTCGAACGGGGCCAAAGTCTTTAAAAATTGATTTACCTAGTGAGCCTTTTAATTTTCCCTAAGTTTTAGGCCCTGACATTTTTAATTTTTTCTTAAGCCTCTATGGTCATTTTCATAAAGTCCCGGTGATTTATTAAAATTGATTATATCCTTCCTTGATCTAATGGTCAGTGCAATCCCACAATGAAGAAGTGATCAAAGTTTACCAATCATGGGATCATGACAGTCGTTAGATGCTTCAGTATTGAAAAGATAAAATGCTAAGTGGGACCAGTCTTTCAGATTTTATATCTACCAACCGATCAAGCTAATCTAATCGTGTATGTTAATTGAGGCCAGCCATAAAGGAATTAAAGTACCTTTAGATATATTTTAATCTAACAATCAATGTAATCCCGTAATGAAAAGATGACCAAGGATTACCAATCGCGGGATTGTGCCAGTTGTTGGATCTTCCAATCAACAAGGTATGCCATCAGTGGGGCAAGGAGATAAAGCTTCGTAAAGGATCTGACATGTCTCCTTTAATCGGATGGTTGTTGCAATGCCTTTATGAAAAGATGAGGAAATATTAGTGATTGCAGGATCATGCCTATCGTGTGATCATCCAGGTTAACATAAAGCAAGATGCTAAGGTCAAATCACAATGAAATAAAGAGGAGCATTGGATGATCTTGATCCAACGGTGCTTGTGAAATCTAAATGTTAAGTGGGTCTAAAATGATATATTTTTGGTCACCTTCAGATCTGTTTTGATTGGATGAAGGGCGTGAAGCCCCAATGGAAAGTTGATCGGTAAATAGTGATCACAGAATTGCGAAAATTGTCTGATGTGTTTTGAGTGAAGATCGATGGTTCTATTTTAAACTTGCTCTCTTCGGTGTGAAATATTTCATATCTATTAGACTATGGCAGGAACATGTGGTATGGCTATTAAGAGTTAATAATTTTTGCATACATTCCATATCTCTCAAATGATTCATATCTAAAAATAAAAGCTATAAAATTCATGGAATACTTTGGTGGAGCAAAATTGCAGAGAAAATAGTTATTTTCTAAGAAATTGTTAACCAGTGAGTGCTTCTATGAATTATTGTCTCTTTTATTTTCTATCTATGAATTCTATTATAAGGGTTTGAGAGAATATTTTAGTGTGTTCATGTTTCCAGAGTATTGTTAAAACCCTAGCTTCAAATAATGGCACCGAGGAGAGAACTTAAAGGGAAAGTAGAAATATTTTCTTTGTATGAAAAGGGAAATTATATGAGAGATGCTAATATTGAGGTCTTTGGTCTAGTACTCTTTAGAGTTGGTTTTGGACAGAGACATGCCTTTTCTCCCAGTAGCAATGTATGACAATTGGATGTTGGAAAATTTGATGTCCCAAATGTTTTCATGGATGTCAATATTCTACTCCAAGTTGCACAGAACTATGATCATGTAGTAAGGGTTGTTAGGGATATCAATGGAAACCCTTTGATCAGTATTTCAGCTGAGGAAATAAGAGAAGTTTTGAGATTGAGTGATCCAACCAGTGACCTAGAAACCATAGACTTTGATGAATTAAAGCAGGTCTACAATGCCCAGAGAGACTATCTTGAGAATGGTCCTTTGAGGGAGTTTTTCAACAAGGTTGGAGGTTTAATTATAGTAGGTCCTAATACAAAAGAGCCCTTCAAATTAGATTATTTCAATTTGAAGGCAAACGGTGTGTACTAGTCATTGTGCCAAATTTTTGGTGAACATGCTGAAGAAGAGATGCCAGTTCACTACATTTTCATGATGGCACAAATCTTGCACCCTTACCTACCAGTCACTTTTGAATTTACCCCATTTGTAGATGAATTGATACATGATGGACTGATAGGGATTCAAAGAGCCAAAGTTGATAGACCTTTTGGTTGGTATTCCCTAATGATGTACATGTTTCTATACAAGGGTGCAGACTACTTTGAAAAGGTGATGGATTTAATGAAGGAGAAGGATGGTGAAGAAATGTCAGTCTAGTTATGGAACTTAAACATGACTTGGGACGGAAATGAAGCTAGTTTTGTGGCTTTTGATAGGTGTTTTGCATCAAGGCTTAGGGCCTTATTATATTTAGAGAACCCAAGAGTCCCAAAAATCTTGCTAGATTTTCTTAGACCTAAGCAATATGCTACTGACATTAAGATTGTGCACAATTGGGGTGATGTTATCTTATACCCTGCATCTACTATTTTTAGAGTGTATGGTTTCAGGGGGACTTCTTTTATCCTACCATATCAAGTTCCTATGAAGATAGGAATAGAAAAAATTATGAGATAGATTGGAGGATTGCAAGATGTTGCCCTCACAAGAAGGGGAAGAGGAACAATTTTTCCTACAGTCACAATAGCCCACCAATTTGTGAAATTACAAAGGGTGGTTGGTCATATATGGATAAATTTTTGGAGCCATATCACATGGCTACATCAATAGCTAGGCCTATAGACTCGGAGACTTATTTCCACCTTTCCCTATTATAAATAGGTCATTTGGCACAAATCCCAATGCCAAGACAAAATTGATCTCAAAGACCGCTAACTAACACTTAGGACTTAACCATGATACTAGATTGGACTAAGCCAAATCTAGACCACCTAGACACACCAACTACATCCTACCTAGAACCCCTAACTATCCTGACCGGGCTATGGTTAGTACAAGATAAAATAGAGTAGGACTTTAGCCAAGATCCTAGGTGCTCCTGCACCAATTTATGGGTTGATTTTTTCACCTCTTTATGAATTTCTTCCTCTAGCTCTACATTTTTTTCATCCTCTACATATATACCATGACTGACTAAAAATTATGTTTTGAAAGCATGCTCCAAACTTGAATTTGTTGACCTTATTATCATATGATCTGTTGGCAACTGGTCAAAACATGCACACATAGGCACATGTATGCACATGTACATCTATGAAATATTTTCATTTATGGAAACACTTATCAATTTTCACTCGCACATATTGGATATGATGATTTTATTTAAATGCACTTGTTGAATGGAAAAATGCCTAAGTCCACAGACTGTTTCAGTAACCCAGTCTGACAAAAAAGATTAGCGAGCTTTACATAAGCTATATATTAAGGCATGTGATCTTAATGACATTCTTGTAGGACTCCAATGAACACATGTGTGAGGTCGCAAGTGTTAATATTGATGTACCAGAGAGATATGTTCAGCTGATTGGATGCGAAGATAGTAAACAAAGCATAACATGTCAATAATCATTGAGGCCGACTTTGTGAGCATTTGGAAAGTTATTTTTGGATGCTATCTAGGATTTGAGGCCAACCGAGGATGTTAAAGTAGCATGTAATTGCACTTGAATTAATATTTTGATACCGACTAGCTTTGTAATTATACTCCTAATAGGGTATAAATATATAGACAATTTTGTAAAAGTGTGTGAAGTGATAAAATGGTGATGTATGGATGTTAGATGTGAATTGTGAAGATATCTAAAGGTAAGAGAAGAGATCAAGAGGAAGTAGAACAAGAACAGTTTTTCTAGGAATAATTTTTTAACTCTTTCTATTCATGCCAACATATTTTTTGTAAGTGTTGTTGCACCTATTGTACACCACTAGCAACATTTTATTTTTTCCTTTAACAAGGCTAGGACCTTTAACAAGGTTTATTTCTTAACTAGGATCTTATTTTATACATCTCCTAATAGGGATCTGTCTATATTTTATTAATCATCTCCTAACATGGTCTCAAGATTTATAATGTAGAATATTATGGGTACCATCCCTACCAAGGTTTTCCCCTAGGTAGGTTTTCCTTGAAAATAAATATCGTGTTATGATTTCTTCTATGTTTATCTTTCTTCCACAGTTGTTCATTTTTTGTTAGATATTTATTTGTTTCTTAAGGAAAGTAAATAAGTTTAAGAATTTAATAAAGTACTATAACACTAATTCACCCCCTCTCTCAATGTTACCAAATCCTAACAATTGTTATCAGAGAATTGGACCCTTAAAGCAAAAGCTTAACATCTTTGGGGAGATCAAGATGGATTTGGAAAACTTAAAGAAGAATTATGAAATGGATTTGTAAGATGTGGACATTGCTAGTGCAAATAGAGTGGATCTAATGTACAAGTTAAGGAAGGAAAATGACTTTATCAAGAAGTTGAAGCAACAACTTGAACATGAAAGTAAATTGAGAGATGATATTATGGAAGCACAAAATAAAGAGTTATCAGATCAATATCAGATGGAGCAACTGAAGCATGAAAAGAATTCCTTGAAGGATGAATTGGACATCACAAAATTGAACTTGATGAAAAAACTTGATGCTGAAAACGAGGAAAATAAAAAGTTACAAAATGAACTATCAAGTAGAAGGGATATGATGCAAACTTTGGAGAGTGAGCTAGGTACATTAAAGACAAAATATGACAAGGTAGAAAGATACTACATCACCATTACTGGTGAACTTTATTAGACTAAAAGATGCATAGAGAAACTTCATGAGAGAAGACATAAATTGGATGAGCAAGTTGATATGCAGAAGCCTGTTGGAGATAAGACATGAGTAGGATTTAATGATAATCGGTATCAGAGGAAAGATAAAGTTGTGGTGAATCTTGACTCACCTAAGAAGTCAAAATCTGAGGTTTTGATAGTAGAACCTAAGATACCTCCTTGTAAGGACAATGACAAGGATTGTAGCTCCATGAAGATCAATCAAAGAAGCAAACTAAAAAAGGTACTCCTAAGCCTAAATTTACTAGATTTTATTTTAATTTCGACTTGTATGGACACAAGATAAGATAATGTAGAAAACTAGATTTGAGATCTAGCATAACTAGATATGATCACTTGGATGATTTCCTTAAGAAGCAAAAAGAGAAAATCTTGAATGAGGCAAAAATGGGAAAAGGTGAATGTAGTAAAGATGTTGAACTTAGACAACCTGAGGATAAGGAAACAAGTAAAAAAATGATAATATGCAAGATAATGTTTCTAATAAGGATGAGGCTAACAAGACAGTTGAAGAACTTAAGAAACCTATTACCAGACCTATAAAGATTGTATACTACAAATGTAATAACTTTGGTCATATTGCTAAGTATTGTAAGCTACAGATTGATTATAGCCCATAGAAACCTAAGAAGAAAGTAACATGTTTCAAGTGTAACAATGATGGAAATGTAGTTAAGTATTGTAGATATACATGACCAATCAAGAAGTCCTTCAGGCCACTGCCAAAGGAAAAAGAGTTGAATAAAGTAGATCAAGAGCTAGTAGAGCTAGAGGAAGAATTTAAGGAGAAATGGGTCAAACAAAATGAATCCGTGGAATCTAAGTTCAAGAAAGATGAAGAGGAGAATGAAAGAACTCACAAGAGTCCTAAGAGTATTGTTGAATCATTTCCCAGGTTAATTGATTCATCATTTTCATGATGGGAAATATATGCCTTAGGAGGAGCATGAAATATTATCACCAATCAGACATAGATCCCGTATATGAATGAGTTAAGTTGTGCGATCTTGGAAATAAATTAGGTATAGTATAATGTGATCTTGGATAAGGTTGCATTGGTTTTGGAGATGTCTGTGAGAATTTCTACCAGTTTGAGCCAACACTAGTTTCTTGCAGCTTTATGAGCTATTTTTGGGAATTGTGCCAAATTTCCTATAAGGTTAATGATGTGGTCAAATTATCTACCATTTGCACAAAGATAAAATAGAATTGAAGAGTCTTGAGAAATAGTTGGATCTTGAAGTGTTTGCAGTTTTGTTCACAAAACCCTTACACGATCGTGCGAGCTAGGTATTTGTAATTATCTCAAGAAATCTTTGTCAATTTTAGTAGAAGAGTAGTCATAATGGATACACCTAAGGTTTTCAATGTGCTTGAGATAAATTGGTATAAGTTAAAGAGTCATACCTTCAAATCTACTAAAGAGGATCAAGAGGGTGTGTTTTCACACACTCTGGTTGGTGTTCTTCATGTTGAAGACATCAGGGAATATATTAACAATAAGATTGAGTTCGTAGGAACCTCTGAGATTTAAGATAAAATTCTAGGGTTATATAATGCAGACAAAATCCTAAGAGAAGGATGCAAGAAAGTGCATAGGTTTCCAGTAGTAAAATTCATGGAAAGATATGATTTTGATGAATTGTACTAGATTAAAATTGTATTAAGCAGGATGCATGATGAGTTCATATGGATTGGTGGAACCCCCACTAAAATCACCAAGGAACTTATACATGAGATCACTGGATTACCTATGATAGGTAAAGTACCTACAACTTATAAAAACATAAGGTTTGCGGTGGAGAAATTGACAAAAAAGAAAATGGAATAAAAGAGCTATGACAGTAAATGACATTGCACAAGAAGATGTCAAGTTAGTAGCAATGATATTGGGTTATATAAATTCCAATATAGTAGCAAATTGAATAGTGTGTTAGCTAGTTTTATTCACATGCAACACAAGATGGTAGTTAAGGATGAAGAGTATGACCTATGAGAGGTCCTAAGACAACAAGTAATGGAAAAGCTTGAAGGAATAAAGAAGAATAGGACAACACATTTCAGATTTGGGTCATTAATCATGCATATGGGTAAGAGAACAATAAGTTGTCACCCTTTTACAAAGGAAGAGGCTAACAACACAAAAACTAAAAACTTCAAGGGCTTAAAAGTCACATTTTTGTTGAGAATTTGAAGATGATGTAAACTGATGAAATGTGTAAAATAGGATGAATTTTATGCCTATAATTTTTTAAAATTAATTTGAGAAAAAATTAATATGTTTTTTTAATTTTTTAGGTCCATTTTTCATATCTTGAAAATACTACAAATAAGGGAGTTCACTTCCCATCAAATCATTATAAGTAAAACATTTTTTTCCCTCCAATTTTAGAATATGTTTTAGATGACATATATATCTATTGCAAGAAAAAAGAAAGAAGTTTTTTTGATCTATGGTTTACCTATTATAAGTATTGAAAGTCGACCTTACCTAAAATCAATAGTTTTTGTCTCCCGTCACTTTTACCCTATCAAAACTATACTAAAAACCAAATAAATTATATATTCTTGAAGAGGACTCTCTCCTCTAGTGTTGTATATAATTTTAATTTTTTTTTGAAATGATTTAGTAGTTTTCTATATTTTCTGAATCAACGTCTTCTCAAAGTTTAATATACCTACATGTAGTTTTTAGCAAATTTATTTAACATTTTGTAGATGAAACAATATAAAATTTATATGTCCAGAATCATATTTCTAAGATCTAGAAAAGGGTACTCTTAGTTTTTTAACATTTTCTATTTTGATCTAAGAAAGGATTAACATAAGTGAAAATTCTAGTTTTTATGTGGTTTTGGTGGTTTGGCTGCCAACATGGCATGCCACCTAAGTAGACTCGGCCAAGTCCGACTGGGCCGAGTCTGACTCGGCCAAGTCCCCCTAGGGGTCGGCCCCACTCAAATAGCCTAATAGTGTGCAAATGAGTGGTTTGTCATATTTTTTATATTAAAAATATTGTTTAGACTTGGCCGAGTACCACTTGACCTAGTCTAATGGGCCACGTAGATGCCTTTCAGTTCTGTGTGGCACATACGTGTACTCATTCATGTTGGACTCGGCCGAGTCTAACTCGGCCGTGTTGGACTCGGCCGAGTGATTTGAGTTAGCCCAAAAGGTGACACTCGATTGTGCTTTCACCCATATATTCTTTCATGTGATGAGGAGATTTCCTAACATGTACTTATGGAGATCTAACAAATGAAAAATATAGATGATTAGTGATTTCTATAGGAGAAGCGATGAACAAAAAATGTATGTTGAAGTTGTAGGCATGATGAATATTTTTTAGTTCAGCTAATGCATGAAAGGGAAATAAATCCCTTGGAGATTAGTTGAAAAGTATAAGGATGACATAGATTTCATGGTGGAAACTAATAGAACATGCTTTGAAGAAGTTGAACCTAGAACTTCATGGGCTACCCCTATGGGTTATGAAATTAATTACACTATTTTGGAGCTACACATTCAACTTGGCTTATAGTACTCCAAAGACTCCAATACTCCTAGATGGGGCACACATGAAGAAAAGTATGAAGAAGTAAAGAAGAGCTGGTAAAGGGAAGAAGGGAAAATAAAGTTGAGTCCCTTGTTGATAAAATAGTAGGGTAGCATGGAATAATAAAAGAGGAAATGAAGATTGTTAGAGAAAAGGTTGTAGAAATTGGGGACAAACATAACATTCCACCTCCTCAGCCTAATATTGAAGCACCTCAAGTGGTAGAGGTTGAAGAAGAAGGAGAGAAGGACATGGATGATACTCCTACACCTACTATGATAAAATCACAAAGGTAAGCTGCATGGGAAGCTACACAAGGTCCAACACCTCCTAAAGCTAGACCAAAGGCCATGGCTAGAGGACTAGGAAGAAAAAGGAAAATATTTGATACTCCTCCATCTTCATAAAGGAAGGGCAAATAACAAAAGGTGACAAAAGAACATGCACAAGAAGAATAAATTCATGTTATGGATACAAAGGATACAAAGAAGACTAGGAACAAAATAAGAAGGAAGAGGAAGATGAAAAAGATAGAAAAATTCAGGAGGCTAATTAAAGAGAAATTAAAGAAGACAAAAAGAGAACAGTAGAGGAAGAGAAAAAGAAAGGTCAAGAAGTAAAAAGGTATGTGTTCAAACCCATCTTGAAAGTACTAGAGAAGAGAGCAGTGAATGAAGTAAAACTAGCCTCTATTGAAAAATATTTTGACATATATGATGAGGAAGAGAAAATTAAGATAGAAGATATATTTGTGGAACATATGCTTTCTTTAAAGAAGAATTTTATTGAAATAGAAAGTAAAATTAATAGCAAGGAACTATTTGAAAGATTAGAAGAAAGGAAGAAGAGAGCCTTGGATGAAGACACAAAGATGAGATAGGATATCATTCTATAGAATATTCTTTCCATGACAGGGAGTGAGATTGTTAATTGGCTTAACAAGTTAAGGCCAAAATTAAGGACCAAAACTAGAATCATCAAGTTTATGGCCTAGAAGTATGAAGAGGTTGAGACAAAAACACATGACAAGGTTGGATAGTTACTCCTTGATGAGCGACCTGATCTTGGAAATTCCATAAGGACTCCAACCCTAGTAATAATCTCTAATAAGCCCCAAATTGCCAAACTTGCAGAAGAACCCACAGTTCCTAAGGAATTAGAGGTAGTAGATACTACCTTATCGGATTTTTATATTGACAATGTTTGAATCCCATTGAATGCAAAGAAGGATACATATGATCCATTTTAGATGACTGAAACATTGGTCAAAATTGATACAATAGTAGAGAATCTTGTGCCTCCCAAGATCGCTTAAGAAGAATCAGCTGAAAAAAGAGAAGGAAAAGGAGAAAACTCTTGAAAAAGAGTAGGTTGCAGAAGAAAAAGATCTAGAAAAGGAAAAGGAATGAGAAAAGGGAGAGGAGCAGGCACTTAGCACTCTTAGTGTAAAATGATTACTACCTATCACTCCTTTTGCAACACCTAGTTTTTTGGAAAGTGGTTCCCAATCATTTCCAACTAACCTAGAGGACATGGATGTATCATATTTGATGAAATGGTCAGTATTTGCTTGTGCTAAGGCAAAGGATAAATCTAAAAAGAAGACTGACAAGACTACAAATATAATCCAATGAGCAACATAAGTTTTGAGGAATTTTTTTATTACGCCTCCTATAGATACTGTAGATCTTATAGATAATCTAGATAATGTTCTAAGTATAGTAGAACAAAGTTTCGATAAATTAGAGGAAGCAACAAGAATAGAAGTTGTTGATGATTTTAAGTAGTTAAGGATGAAAGATACTCTTGATGGGATCAAGAGTGATCTTAATACATTGATTTCCATGGAAAGGGAAATTAAATCTTGTCTTAAGCATGGAGAAGATCTCTATACACTTTGCATGACTTTGCATGAGCATGTAAACAGTATATCAGATATTATAGCACATGATGAAGAGGCTTTGGCAAACGTCTCTAAAGATTTCAGAGATAAGAAAATTTTGGATATAAATAAGGAAGTTAACAAGATTATGAATAAAATATATACCTTACAAATGGAGAAAGAAAGAGTTCAGATGATATTTACAGAACTAAAGAACTTTTTGACTCCAAAGATTAGTATTTAGGAGATCACCCGTGAGGACCTACAACTTGGCCTAAAAGTATTTTAGGAACTAGTGCCTACTGATGTCGTGATAACAGACAAGGCCGCATTTGGTCTTATTGGAATGATTTAGGTGGCAAAGGCAATTAAAGGAGATTGGGATGCCGATATACAAATTTTGAAGACCAACTACACATATGTGTTGCAGAAAATTAAGTTGTGATTTTATATAATCTAAACTTTTTTCTTTGTTTTGTTTACTGATTTTGACATTTTGGCACCCTTTGTCTTTGATGTAAAAGGGGGAGATAGAGTGAAAACTACCAAATGTAATGTGAGGAAGAGAGAAAATTGTAAGGGGGAGTGAACAAATATAATAGGGAGAGAAGTGAGACACAAGTGAGAAAGACACCAAATCTATGTGTGTAATATGAAGTACAACAGACATAAATAAAGGAATGTTTTTGAAGGTTACGTGTTGAATTTTTATCATTATATTTCCTTTTACCTTTTATTTTGATGATGCACTTAGTCATTTTTCACTAAGTGTTGCCATCAATACCAAAGGGGGAGATTGTTGGCAAGTGGTTGAAATATGCACACATAGGCACATGTATGCAGATGCACATGTATGGAATGTTGTCATTTATAGAAACACTTATCAATTTTATGGTCACACATATTGGATATGATGATTATCTTTGAATGGAGTTGTTGAATGGAAAAATGTATAACTCCACAAACTATATCAGTAATCTAGTTTGACAGAAAAGATTAGCGAGATTCACGGATGTTGTATTAAGGCATGTGATCTTAATGGCATGTTTGTAGGACACCATTGAACACATGTGTGAGGAAGCACGTGTTAATATTGATGGATCATATAGATATGTTCAGTTGATTGGATACAAAGACAATAAACAAAACATAACATGTCAGCAATCATTGAGGCCCATTTTGTGAGTATTTGGAGAATTAATTTTGGATTCTATCTTGGATTTGAGGCCAAATGAGGATGTTAATAAAGTGTGCAATTATACTTGAATTAATATAATTTTTTGATGTCGACTATCTTTGTAATTATACTCCTAACAGGGTATAAATATATAGACACTTTTGTAAAAGTCTGTGAAGTGATTAGATGATGATGTATGGATATTAGATGTGAATCGTGAAGACATCTAAAGGGAAGAGTAGAGATCAAGAGGAAGGATAACAATAGGATTTATTCAAGGAATACTTTGTTATATCTTTGTATTCAGGACAACAAATTTGTTGTAAATGTTTTTGTACCTATTGTACACCCCTAATAGGGTTTGTTTACCTTTAACAGGGCTAGGACCTTTAACAGGGTCAATTTCTTAATATGGATCTTATTGTATACATCCTCTAATAAGGATTTGCTTATTTGTATTAATAAGCTCTTACCATGGCTAGAACTCCTAACAGGGTTTCAAGATTCATAGTGCAGAATATTGTGGGTACCATCCCCACCAGGGTTTTCCCTTGGCCAAGGTTTCCTCAAAAACAAATATGGTGCTATGAGTTCTTCTATGTTTATCTTTGTTGCATGGTTGTTCATTTTATGTTACATCTTTACTTGTTGCTTAATGAAAGTAAAGAAGTTTAAGAATTCAATAAAGTGTTTTAACACTGATTCAACCCCCTCTCAGTGTTACCAAGTCCTAAAATTATCATGATACATGAGTTATGCATGTAGCTCATCAACTAAATATTGTGAAAGTTTCTTTGTCTCTTCTATGGCCATCATAATAGAATCCAACCTTGCAAGTGAAATTCTTAAAATATTTTCCACAACTCTCCTTTCTTCACATGTTATTCCAAATAACACCATGAAACCTTATTGGGTTTACCAACCTAAATTTTTGAGTGAAGAATGAGTCTATTGTATCTAATTCCTTCATGTACATGGTCTCAAAATAACTTCTTAGCATTTGTAATTTGGCTATCTTTAAAGGCTATAAATACTTTAATGATCTTTTTTGATAGCATTGTGTGTCTTTATATAATACTGAAGATAGTTTAATGATCTTATTTGAAATGAAAATAGAAAACCAAAAATGCCAAAAATAGTTCTCATGCAGAACAATATCCCAAAGCAAGAAGTTGACTTAAGATGATGGAAGTTCCTCCATCCTCTGATGCCTCCAACCTCCAAAGGGGACATCATCAAGAATACAAGCCATGATAAGAGGAATTTTTTGGTTTACCAAGAAAAGATTTCTTGCCACTAGTTGAACTTGAGTTACCACAATCTAGCTAGCTTTTCTTTCTCAATTGAGAGAATTTTACCATTCTTTATCATCTCATCATCGTGCTTTGGTAACACATTATTATGATTATTGTATCAACATCTTTCTATTTCCTTTGTGTAAACATAAATAGTAATCTATGCATTCAAACAACATCTCATACACTTTGTTTTTCCAACTTAGAATATGCCATCTTTTGTTTCCTTGTTTTACTTTACACCAAATTTCTTACATGATCCCTAAATCATACACTGGTTAGAACCATAAATCAAAAGATGATATTTATGTACCTTTTATATACTAGAATCTAGAGTAAACATGGAAATTTTGTAAATAAAAATTAAATCCTTTTTGATGATTCAAACAATCTTGTTCATGGTTACAGTCAAGACTAGCATGCAATCTCTATGTTGTTCTTGTGGAAGATTAAGAAGTGTAATAACAAAAATATTCATGTAGTTTGATTGCCAATGAGATATAATTTCTTTCATCCACTTTGGAATCTACCATTCTACATTAGGATTGTTATTGTAAGAATCCAAATTATAATGGAAGGGCAATGAAAAATGGTGAAATTTTGAACTAAGTATTCTCACACTCAAGGCCACCACTGCTCTATGCATGATATGCGCAAGGCTGAATATCTTCAGAACAAGTTCAACAATAAAAATGAAATTTACACTACCTTTCTATTGCAACTACTTCTAACAACTTCAATCATACATGAAAATAACTCAATACAAACTAGATTGGCCCAACAACTAGATTGGCCCAACAATGTTCATTTTGAATTCCAAATTCAACTTGTTAAAAAAATACAACAAAAAACAAGCAAAAGATTGATGACGTGTGAATGTTAAGAATCATAAGGGCTTTTAAAAATAGAACACAAAAAAATTCTTCATTTGAAGCAACGAAAAACAAATGGAGTGGACTTTATGGAATTTGAGAAGGCTTACACATATCACCCATGCAATCATCTTTTGATATTATAGGTAATGAACGTTAATTTAGACAGCTATAAGTTTGTGTCCAGAAAATATGTTTCACTCTTCAAATTGTGGCAAATCTGATTCAATGCATCAACAAAAAAATAAATCATTTTTCCATAACATGCACTGGATTCTCATGTACGTATTCAATATATTAAGTACATGTGAGGACAAGGGTATGTATTTATAGCATATTGAGTTGAATGAAGCCATAACTTGTTGATCACACCATCAATAATATTACTGTCATGGCTGCATAGACATTATCAAAATATTACTTTTATGGTTGCATAGACATTCTCAAGTGACTACAGCTCGAACATTTAACTGGTTCTCCATACATTGATATCACCCACACAACTAAACTTCAGGTCATCTCCCACTCTGAAACCAAATGACAACAGAATATTGTAATGATCATATTTTATAGCATTGTGTTCGTTTATACAATGCCAAAGGTAGCTTACTAATGGCAGATTTGGACAACTAAATTTAACTAGGATAGTTACACAACTAGACACTATTTAACAATGTAATACAAAATTATATAGTTATACCAACAATTTTCAACTTTTCTATTCAAATTTTAATATATATTAAAACTATATAAATGTAAAAAGTTTTTAAAGGTGAGGAAATATTTTTTAAATGAACCTTCTTTTTGATAAGTAGAGAAATTGATAGGTTTAAATCTATGGTTCTAAAATGTTGTATCGATTTAATATGCAACTAATTTATGAAGAATATGTACAAGGTATTCATAGCTATTGTCAAATTGGTTGGCAGATGTTTTATTTCAGTTTACGGCTTGTCTTATCCATAGTGGAAGGCATAAAGTTTGAAAAAAAAAATTAATTTCTTTGAACAAAAAGGAACCAACATCACTTATAACTATAGCAAGTTTCAGCATATTTTTATTAAATTATGAAAATTTCAATATACATTTAAACTTTACAAATGCTAAAACTTGTTGAAAAATAAAGTCTTCTTATTGGACAACTTAAATGAAAAATTGTATTTCAAAGAGATGCTATAATTAATAGAAACTAGAAAAGAAAAAAAGAACCTAGAATCTCTATGTCAACAAAAAGATAATAGTGATTAGTTTCAATTTGATACTCAAATAACTTTTATCTTCAAAGGATGAGTTATTAAATTATAAATATTTTTTTAACTAAACTTCAATTTATGTCCATATTTGCACCTAATCCTTTTTGCTGTTTTCAATTAGCAAACTCTACAACTTTTCCCTCTTAAAATAATGCGAATATTCCTAATAAAAGAATTGGTAAATGCAAATCTTAGGATTAAGAGGTCAGAAGGACTAAGGGGAGACATTAATTTTCACTTGACTGGTAGCAAAGAAGCGTGGAACAAGGCAAGAATATGTTGATGCAGTCATCAACGTTGTAGAGAAATCACGTTGTCTTTGTCAAACCGATAAAAACCTAAATCCAATCATCTTTGGGCGAACAATGAATAAATCAATGAAAATGAGCCGACCAAGGAAAGTTAGGCTGTCGTTGTCAAAATAATAGATTATTTTGTGGGCCATGGGGAGTACAATTTTATTTCTTGCTTGAAAAGAAGCAAATAATTGAGATCTTCAAAGCTAGTTTTACCCAGCACAGTAAAAATCAAGTTTATGCTGTAGTCCTCATTGTTGCTACTTTGGAAGAAAAACAATCTACTTTGATCGAACTGATAAATCATTCCAGACGATTGAATGAATAAATGAATCTCCAACGCTTTAATCAAAACGTTATGATGTTATTTCAAAAAGTTTAATTTACATAACAAAGGTCTTCTGTGCATGACACCAAGGTCATTGAATCAAGCCTCAAAATAAATTACTACTAATTTTTTAAAAGAATTAAAGCAATATTTGAGATTAAGAAGTAACAATTTTGGAGATTAAGATCGGCTCTGGGTAACCCATGTGGAGATTTGCTTGACTTTCAAGCATTTTTGGCTCTGGAGAAGAAATGCCAAATCTCAATTGGGGTTGATAAATACCCACATATTGCTACAAAGTTACAATATTGATGAATTGGTGAACCATCAAACCCTTCCAAATAAAAGAATAGATAAGAAATATAAAGAAAAAGAGAAAGAGGCTAGAGGCGGGAGAGATTGGATCCAAGAGGGAAGTACGATACAACAATTGGGGCACTGCGTGAACTGTCCTTTTTCTTCTCACTTGAATCTTTATTCTTCATCTTTTTCCCATTATCATGTTCGGGGAACACATCATTTGTAGCGGGTAATTTGAAGCAACTCTGCACAAATCCGAATACACCCATTTTGGAGAAGTTTATAGAAGCCTTGCAGATAGAGAGGAGAAGTTTAAATCTATGGTATCTTTGCCCAATGACTCGAATTTACAAGTATGTTTTTAGTCGCGATATTGGCATTGGATTGTTGTCTGAATTTATAGGAAAATAGGTGGAATGCCTCCATCGTCGCTGTTTCGTTTCAATTGCGTGGAGTGCACGCCAAGTTACTACCAGCGTTCAAATTTGGAAGAGAAGTGAATTCATTTGGTCAATCCTGAATGCTATTCTGTAATATTTGTGATGGGTAATAACAGAGAAATTTCTGGAATAGCACGTGACTGGTAATGAGTAATAACGTGGGATTTTTCCTTCTGTTGCATCTTTCCCTGAAGAAAACATGTGTTGTTTGGTCAAAATGATAAACACAGCCCCAATCGTCTTTGGCCACTCATTGAAATAATTAATAACGTGCGATTTTTCCTTCTGTGGCAAGGGAAGGGCAGTATATGCTGCTGTTGTCAAAATCATCGATGTGGCCATTACAATTTTCTTTCTTTCTTGAATATTGGGACATTCAAAAGTGTCTTTAGTGCCACTTTAGGGTACTGTACATATAATTAAACCAAATTTTATTTTATGTTCTAAGTCTAATATTAATTATTTGCTAGTTGGTAACACAAAGGAAGTTGATGGGGACGCTGTTATTGTTGGAAGAAAAGTAAAAAGCTTTCTTCCTGTTCCTAAATTCATTAGATAGATCAGCAATGTTTGTATTGGAGAATTTTTAGGGTGTATAATTAATTAATGATAATTTTAAAAATTAGATTTAGGTAAAATAATTTTTTTTAAAGAATTTATTTTTTATCTTCTTTGCAAAGAAGATCAAATAAGAAAACACCAAAGGCATAGAGGCAAGAGATCCCAAGGTTAATATTTAAGAAGAGAAAGTGAATAATTTCAGGAATTTTTTAGAGTCTTTTTTATCTATAGCCATCAAATATACTTCTAGTGCATTACTTCCATTGATATAAGAGGGTAATCTTGATGAAATATAACGTAGGCTTAATATAGGTGCTGGAAAAAAAAATTAATATAATTAACAAGTTATTATAGTATTTGTTAGAATTTAAAAATAGAAAATGCAATTGAATTTAAATAATAAAAAATAGTATACAAAATATATGTTATTAATTTTTTCTATTGTATATTAAATTATATTTTTAGTATGTTCATAATAATGTAACAATGAAATTAGACAAAAAAAAAATACTATTAAATGTTCACATTTTAATGTATATTTAACTTTTTAAATTTTCTTAAATAATACAATTGATTCAATCTAAACATTTTATTATTGGAAGCTCATAGAAGGAAAGGCGGACTGGTGCAGATTAATGGAAGCCAAGTACCTCCAAGGACATCCCTATAGGAGGATGTTCCACAATAGCGACCTCCCAAATGGATCCAAACTCTGGATGAACATCTGTAAATGCAAGAACCTTATGTCTAAAGGAGCTTTTTGGCAAATCAGAAATGAGAGATCCATCAGATTTTGGAATGACCACTGGATCTTGAACCAACCTAACCTGGGCTACAGATTCAAACCTCTTATGGACTATCTTAGACCTATCCTAGGTAATAGATTCTCCAGCTACATTGTTGGTAGGGACTGGAAGGATATACCTAATTGGTTAAGGGACAGACAGGACCTGTAGCATTTGGCCAAGGATCTCATGTTAAACTTGACTAGTATCAGAATTTTGGGGCTTGATGACTTTATTATCTGGGCCCCCACCCAGGTTGGTACTTTCTCTGTTAAATCTACTTACAATATGCTCCTAAAGGAAGAGAGTAATCCAGGGGACTGGAAGAAGGTGTGGATCCCTCAGCTCACACGAAAAATCATTTTTTTCTGGTGGACTCTAATGCATGGTAAGGTCCTAACCTAGGATAATCTTATAAAGATGGGCTTCTCCATGGTGAACAGATGTGTCCTATGTAAGAAGGAGGAAACAGTGAACCACCTATTCATCCACTGTGATTATGCCACTAGCATTTGGTAGGAGGTTATCGGCAAGTTGGGCATCTTGTGGGCCCTAGGCAGAGAAGTGCATCAATTTAACAAGTGGAGATCTCCCTCCAATCACCCCCTTCTCCAACTCCTCTGGCGTATGCTACCCCCTCACATCTGCTAGGCCATTTAGAAGGAAAGGAACAATAGGATTTTCAGATAGGATAGTAACTAGTCAGAGACCTGTCTCCATATTGGAACTAAGCTCTTGTGTGAGAATACTAGGCTGGCTAAGTGGAAGCTTCTCCCCTGTCCTCGTACTGCCTGGGAGGTGAGAATTGCTGACAGCTCGAACCTCCTAGCGGGTTTCTCTAGGTTTGACGATGCTAAAAGGATAGCTAGAAAATCTACCAGATGGGCTGCCCCTCCCAGAGGATGGACCAAATTAAACTTTGATGGGGCGGAAAATAATCTTGGCCAAGGAGGGGGTAGTGTTTTGAGAGATCACAAAGGCACCTTCCTCCTGGCTTATGTTGGGCCAATTAATAATTGCACTGTCACCCAGGCAGAGGGAACGACCCTTCTCTGGGGGATTAAATTCACAAAATAAATGAACATCAGGCAACTGGAAATCAAGGGGGATTCCAAAGTGGTTGTTGAGGCCCTCAAAAGTGGTGCTAGTGTGGGATGGTGGGCTAGACCTATTATGTTGGAGATCAGTGAGCTTCTCAATAGCTTCCAAAGCATGACTATGGGTCACACGTACGGAGAGGAGAATTCGGTTGCTGACTCGATGGCAGCAATAGGCCTAAAATAAATCAAACTCAATAGTTGGAGGGTGGTTAGTGATTTACCTCTGGTGACTTAGTAACTCATCGGGGGAGAAATGAATATTAGTATTTAGATGTGTCAAACTATCATATTCATTTTGAACCCTTACTGGATCACGTGCTGACATGCTCAGGTGATTTTTGTGATTATGGAAAGGAGAACCCAAAACCCCATAAAGAATCATCATTACCTTTCAAACGTGTAGAGTAAGAGCAGTCTGAATCAGAGGGCTTACTTGGCTAATAAGGACAGCAAGTGTGTCCCTGACATTATTACTATTAATGGCACATGGAGATCCGTTAGATCTAGCTATATGAAGCCCTTTTTCCAAAAAAATTCCCAAGGACAACATTTTAGGTATAATCTCTCCTCGGAAAGGCTCCGCAAAAACAAGTGGTTTTTTAAGGTTTTCAATAACACTCAGCTCTCATGTTACCAAGATATTTCGGTGCAGGAGGGACAGAGCTGTGAAATAAGAGGCAACACTCTTCGTATTGAGCCTGATAAAATTGATGAGGCTTTCACCTCTGATACGTTGGTGACTCATTACTGCAAAGAAAGCAGCATATGGAGTTTTATGGAGAGAATGAAAGGTGGGCATGACGAGCGAATTTTCAAACAATTTGTTTCATCCTGGAACAATAGGAGTGTCTCGGTTAGGGGCATTCATTTCCAGCTAAATGAAGAGGTCATAGCTAAGTCGACGGGACTCTCTATGGTGGGGAGGAAATACAAAAAGACCAGTCAGACTCTCGACCCTACCAACCTCAATCAATTTTTCAAGGACGGTGAGTAGTCGGTGAAGAAACAAGGGGGCTTCAACAGGGAGGTGATGTCGGACTTTTGGCCAAAAATTTGCCTCATTATGATAAAATGTTTCACGCTAAAAGGTAAGTTCACTGTGTTTTACTACTACCACTTACCGTTCCTGAATCATATTAGAAACAAGGATTTAATTTCCATACCTTTCTATCTTTTGCACGCCATAGAGAGTAATATCCTTGATATTAAGGAAAACACTAATAAGTCAATCCCTATCCTCCATTAGGGCATCCTTCTCTACATTTACCATTTTCAAAAAGCTATCTTCCCTACTCCCCAACCCCCCTCGATTATCCAAGAGATGACCTAGGAGGAGTCCCTAGCCAAAATTGAAAATCCCACCCATTCCTCCTCCCAGTCCATCCAAGTTATCCAAGAGCCTGAGCTAGGTGCTAAAGAGGGTAGAACCCACAAAAAATGTGTTAAAAACCCTTTCAAAAGGATGGAGGGTCAGGAGGAGTCTTATGTCTCTGAGTCTATGGAGAACAAAGATAGGAAGGAGTCTGACAGTACTCCTGAGACTGAATGTAGGCCCAAAAAATGGAGAATGATGGAGAGCCAGGTTAATCTGGAGGTGGACTTAAGTGGCTCAGGCCGCCGGAGGTCAAATAAAATTGCTAAGGAACACTGTAAAATCAAGCTAATGGAAATGGCCTCTAGAGATAAATCCCCATCTGGAAAAGACTCCCACACCACTGAGTCCATGAAAGGTTCCTCAGATGATCATATGAGTCCCCTTAGGACTGGTAACACTCCCCTGCCCAACCTCCAACAAACCATGGAAACCCCCAATAACCTACCTTGCCCCTGAGTCCTTCTCATGATCCTCAGGATAAGCCCCCCACCTCTAATTACAATACCGAGGCTCTAGATGACAAAAATAAACTTAAAGGCACCCTCAAAAGGAGGTTCTCAGAGATGGACAAAGATATTACGGAGATTAAGAAGAGCATGCAGGATTTGATGGACCAATGCATGATGACCAACAAATTTGCCCTGAAGGTCATGCATGCTTTGGCCACGACCCTCTGTCATGTGCAGGAAAAGCTGGTGGGCGGCAGTCTGGAAGCGGATGAGGAAAACAAGGATCTTTTCCTATTTTGTAGGAAGAGTGGGCTAGGACCCTGCTATCTAAGCAGCTGGGTGGGAAGAACTAATTTCTAGTATCCATGTGTTGTTTAATTTTGGTTGGGCTTGGCCCTCGAATCCCCTATTTTTCGGTTGGGGTTAGTGTTAGTTTTTATAGCTTTTACTTCAGCCTTGTGTGGCTTATGACTGATACTTTAACTGCTACTCTTCATTTCAAGTTCTCTAGTTTAATCCTTTTGATCAGTACTGTGGTTTATGTTTTTGATAGGGGTAGAGTTAGACTTGGTGATTATATTGTTAACTGTTATATCTTCTTTGACTAGTTCCATTAATGTGCTATTAATGTGCTACTAGTCCTTTGTTACTCGGGCCAGCACCCTCTTGCTGCTTTATCTATCAAAAACATTTTATTATTTAACACATTTGATCTAAGCCCCTTCTATTCAAAGGGATTACATTAAAAAGAGAAAGAAAGAAAGATTTTGTTATAGTCCATAATATTGTGTGATTTGTATATGGATCTATACATGACTTATAGTAATATGTGACTGACTTGTACTTCTTGTAGGAGACATCTAACTATGCTATGAATGATGCACACATACCTTACCCCATATGAAATTTGAACTTGTGACCTCTATTGCAAGAAAACAAGTTCTTGAACTTACTTGTATATAATTTTTTAGTATTTTATTCTTTGATCCAAATCTTATAATTTTTTAACAAATAAAATTGTCATAAACAACCCTCAAAATCATCCTTTTAAATTATAATATATTTGATATACATATTTTTAAACATTATATTTATTTGTTAATTTGATAAACATTTTATATACCCTTATAAAAATAAATACATCTATTGAGTATATTTAAAAAGAATAATCTAGATATAAAATATAATATTGAGTATATATAAAAAGAATAATCTACATTATATTTTAATATATTTGTTTTAAAAAATATATTAGCATTAATAGATAAAAATATAACTTATATAAAATGATGAATTTTTATATATATTTTATTTAGATTCATTGAGTATTTATAAATCTAAAATAGCATGATTGTACTCATGAGTTTCCTCAATGAAGAAGACAATCATATTAATCTTGAACATAAATGACACACCTTAGAAAAACAAAATCAAAGTATTAATTTGGTCAATGGACTTAATAAATAAGGATCTTGAGTTTAAGAAGAATTAAGTACATTACAAGATTGATTATTATTAGGAATTATAAGATAATGTTTAAAAAATGATAGAGTAAGATTTATATTTTTTTAATTTTTTTGGTTGGTTTATGTGACTTTGGTGATTTAAGTTTTTTCATTAATAAGTTATATTTTTATTATAAATATTAGTTGAAAGTTTAATGTGACTAGGTCATCAGCTAATTATTTCAATAAAAATAGAACAACCTTATAAAATTTATGTCATTCTTATAACCATGAAATGTTTACTCTTCTTCAATGGATTATTATTATAAAATATTTTATTAATTGATAAAATTGTTAATAAAAATATGGCGAGAGAGCCATTGGAGTGACGCTATAGAGATCCTTTAGAGTGAGCCTAGAAAGAGTCGTTGGAGAGGGCTGAGATACTACTGGACAGAGCGAAGAGATTCATTTGGATTCTGGAGAGAGTCTCTAACTAGAATCATAGAATTCAGACGCTGGTTTGAAAGTTATAATCACCAAACAACTGGTAATTGGTTACAGGGGTGGAGGAGGTATGTGAAGGATAGTAAATGGAATGATTTCAGTGATAAATAGATTTTTGAAAGATGAAAAAACTGTTCCAAAAGGGCAACTTTCTGGTGGCCCTCATCAAATGTAAGATTTTCAAGATAAAGACCAAGCGAGAAAAGGGCTATTTCAAATCCAACTACTGACAGGAAGGTCTGGGATCCAGAAAAAAATGGTGAATTCTATAGAATAAATAGAGTTAGAAGTAGGGAATGGGACAACCTTTGGAAAAGACAAAACAAAAGGAAAGTTAGGGGAAGAGGATGAAAGAATGAGAGAGGATCATGGTGGATAGGAGAGGGGGTTCACAAAGTGAGACATAGGCGTGAAATTGGCTTGGACAATCATAATGGAGAGTTCCCAAAAAAATTGGATTGGATCTTAGAGAGGGCTTGGTTGAAAGCAAGGAAGAAACGTATGGTATGGAGGGAAAAGGTAGATATTAGAAATAAAGACAATTTAACCAGTCAGGGTGCCCATGGAGAGCCAAGAACAAATGGTAGATTCTCTCAATAGAACCCTAATGGAGAGAAGTAATTCACATAAACATCAAAGGGCGAGAGATTTAGCGATTAGGAACAACTTTCACTTTAAGGAAAGCTAGAACAAATGTATCAAATTCTCAGACCTATTGTTAAATTCCAAAGTACAGACACTTCAAAATACATGGGCTAATATGTAAGTTTTGGAAAATCTCAATTTCTTCTTAGGATTTGAGTCATTGGGTTAAGAAGATTAGGGGAGATTGTTTAGAGGCTTCATATCTAGATGACTCTCATAATTTTTTCACGGCACTATATGATTCAAAAGAAGCTAGGGATAAGACCTTTAGGAATAAAGGCTGGTTTTACAAGAACTCTGAAATCTACATGTAGTTATGGAACCACAATTTTACCCCAGAAAAGAGTAATACTAAATTTATTCTTTTTGGATACAGTTGCAAAATCTTCCTCTAGAATATAGAGATGTATCCACCTCAGAGTTGATTGGAAATATGTTAGGCATTTTCTTAAAAGTAGATGTCTCATCGTTGGAGGAAAATCTCTTTCCTGTCAAACTTTGTTTACTGTTTAAAGTGAAAAAAGTCTTTCGCTCTTCTTTTCAGATTAACACAAAAAATGGAATTTGGATTCAAAGCATTGCGTACAAAGGTCAGAACAATAAAAAAATAGGAAAACAAGAATTAATGGGGTGGATCACTATAAAACCTGAGAAAGGGGCATAAAAATGGGATTTGGATTTGGATCTTGGATGCCATCAAAAAATTATATTTTGGAGAGGCATTATTGCATTTATGATGTCTTTCTAGAAGTTGATTTTCAAAGGTTCCTTTCACTGATTCTTTCTAATGTGTCATCCAGTATCCTGGAGGAGGAGCATGGATTTAAAAAATCTATTTATTGTTTCCTTTGGATTCTCTATTGGATAATATGCTTTACTTTTAATAAATAAGGGGTAAGAATTTTCTATTACAAATGCAAAATTCGAGTATTAGAATTCAGGAGTTAGAGACTGAGACTCAACATAGAATTTTTCCCTCTCTCAATGAGATGGATATGTTTGTCCAGAAATGCCTTTTTGAAATGAAAATAAAGATCATTGAGGAAACAACAGATCAAGTTATAGTTAAAGATGTGGGAATGATAGACGATAGAATCAGTGAAAGAAAAGAAAAGGTACTTCAAGTTATGATTGTAAATGAGAGAATGGAGTTAGATCAGAACGAGATTGGACTATTAGAAGAAAGAAATTTGAAGGTAAATAAAATTATTCCAAAAAGTAAGGATATCATAGAGGACCAAGATAGCCAGCTATTGGCTCTATGTCATCACCAACATAATTAGAGAGAACCAGATAAGGAAAGATGTTATTGTTTCCAAGAAAGGTTAGAGAACAACTCAGTGAAAAATCTACTGAATCCTATAGAATAATTAGTAGAGAACCTTTCCTACTAGAAAGGATATGTGGATATTACCATATTGAGAACAAAGGACAAAATAGAGGAATATTTGGGATAAAAAAGAGAATAGAGGAGAATGACTCTTTACTTGTGTCAAATAAAAAAATAGAGGTAGGGGCATGCCCTCAAGTAAGAAGGAAGAAAGGAATTTCTACTTAGAAGGGGACTAGTTGAAGTATTTGAAGGTAAGATTGAGTGGGTCAAAGGAAAAATAATTATGTAAAAAGGAAACATCATTTAGAATTTAGAGTTTGAGGGAGAAACAAAGCAATTAGTCTCTCCTTTGGTCTCAACTAATAAAGGATGTGATAGGATATCAAGCAAAAGAGAAAAGAAGAAATCTAATTTAGCATTAGGTAGTACAGGTAAGAGGATATCATTGAGAATTAAATTAAAACTTAGTAAAGATATCCATCCAAGTCCCCCATCAACCCTAGACTTAAGGATTTTGAACTTGCTAAATTTAGAGGAAGTCACCAAGAAAGCCAACAATGAAAAAGACAAAGAAGATTAGGTCCGAATAATCCTTAAGATAGGAAGAAGAAACCCTAACTACAATTCTACAAGATATTAGAAATAATAAGTCGGGGTCCAACAACTCTATACAAAAAGATATGTGGTGGTTGAATCCCTTTGGAGACTAAGAAAAAGAATCATTCTAGCCGCAAAGCTAGTTTAAGAAGGGAAAGGTCAATAAAATACTTTTAGAGAATGGTTAATGAACCAAGAAATAGGATACAGTAAGAAGATAGGATTCCAAAAGATCTAGAAGTGGTTTACGATCTTTTTGGGCTTACTGATTGAGATATCCCTTAGAATAAGGAGGACCTTTAAGAATTTAAAAAGACTTTTATAGATGAAATATTGGAATTAGATCCAGAAGAGGTAGAAATGGATAAGGTCCACCAATGCAATCACTTGGTAAAGAAAATCTAGTGCGAGGACTTTAGAAAATGAAGGAATGTATGCTCAAACTTGATTGTGGTATAGAAAAAGGGGAAAAAGAGGAAGGAAATCTACAAAATCCCTCAAGAAAATAGAGGGGGATGATCTAGATCAAAATAAAATCACTTCCAATTAGAAAGGAACAATAACAGATCTTATTTTGTAGTGCTCACATGGCTCCCGCTCATGCATCCGCTCCCATTCAAAATGCAGCTATTTGTGTTCATGCTTGCACTCACGCGTTCACTCCCGCTCCTGGTTGAATTGTAGCCGCACCTGCTACTCGATCTGCAACTGCTCCCATTCTCGCTCCCACTACTCCTTTTTCAGCGACTAGAGGTGCTTCTTATGGCTTGGATGCTCTGTCCTCCCATGTTTCTAGGCTTTCTCAGATGGGTAGGATTCAATATGGGTCTCAGCCTGGAATTTCTTAGATGGGTGGGATTCAGAATGGGTCTCAAGTGTTGCCGACATCCTCTGCTGAAGGGATTTTTGGTTCTATGATCTCTTATGCAGATTTGGCTACTTTTGAAGTAGGTATCTATGGACCTTCCTCTACTGGGAGAGGGGGATTTAGGTCCACTCCTTCTCCATTGCATGTCTCTATAAGTGACCCCATTGTGGTTAATCTTGAAACTGATATAGTTGATGAGATCTTCAAAAGTGTGGAGGACTTTTCCTCTAATGCTGCAATCTTTCATTTTAGGGATTTTTTGCCTTCTCTTTCAAATTTGCATACTTGGATTTCCAAACATTTGGAACCCATCTTAATTGATATTATTCAGATTTACCCAATGGAAAAGGGCTCTTTTTTATTTTAAATTTTGAAAATACTGAAGATAGGAATACTATTTTGTGTGATAGTTGTTTCTCTAGGGAGGCGGGTTTTCCCTTGATGGCCAAACCCTAGTATCAGGGGTTTGACCCTCTTTCTAGTCCTTTAATAAAATACCCTTATGGGTGAGTCTACCAAATCTTCCCCTTCATCTTTGGCTGGATTTTGTATTGGAATCTGTGGAGGAGGCTATTAGGGATTTCCTAATGGTGGATTCAGACTCCTCTTATGTTTTTAAGATGACGTATGCTCATATTCTTGTGGAGGTTGATGTTTCTAAGGGTCTCCCTGAAAAGATAACTTTGGCTTCTTCTTAGGGCTCTTGGACCTAGAATCTAGATTATGAGGGTATTTCGTTCAAATGCAGGAAATGCCACAAGACTGACCATCTTGTTATGCGGTGTTTATCTGATACGGTTAAATCAAAGAAATCACCTTCTTGGTGGTTGGGGGCTTCTAACCACCATTATACAGGTCGTAAAGTTTCTAAGGATGGGGTTTTGGCTACTTTCCCTCCTCAGACTGATCATGCTTTGGCTAGTGCTACTGATGTTGTCTCTGATGCAGCTTTGGTTTAGACTATTGATGTTGTTCCTTCAGGTCCTACATGCTACTATTCCTAACTAGATCATTGATGTTGGCTCTCGATCAGTTGTCTTGTCTACTAGTGTCATGGGTTTTGTTGCCCATTTTTCTCCTATGAGGGTTTTGGGGAATGGTAACGGTGTTATCCCTATCCCCTCTGTGGATGCTAATGTGGCCTGACCTTTAGTGGGTTCTTTTGGTTTATCTTTGATTTGGTAGAAAGATGCTAAGAAGGTGGAGGATGGATGGACAACAGTTAGAGGAAAGAAAGTCACATTTTCCAAACCTTCTTTTGATATGTATTTATGTTCACATAAGGATGAGCCAAAATTTGAATCTTGATTTCCCTTCATTGTGGTTAGTTGGGCTGGTTTTTGTTCCACTTGGTGGGAACTATGGTTAGTTCCTTTGGTTTGTTTCATGGTGCATCACAATTGTTTTATGGTCTTTCATTGCCATATCTTTCGATGCTTTTGTATAAGGTTTTGGGTCCTTTCAAAAACTATTTTTATTTAATCTAAACAATTTTCCATTAGTTAAATTTTTACTTGTGGGATCCCTGTAAGAAATATCTTTGTATAGAATGGCCAAGCCCTCATTCAAGTGAAGCAGATGAATTATTAGTAAGAAAATGAGATAATAATTGATACTTGTGAATTGACAAAAATTAGACTGATATGGGCCTTCATAAGGTGTAATGCTCTCAAATTTACATCCATATCTTCATTGATTATCCTTCTCCATCTTTCTAGAGTAACCTCCCATAGGAAGACCATTTGTGTGGGGCTCTTGATTGGAATAAAACACAAAGCCAAGTCCATTCCATGGGAAGGAAACCCGTAGGATTGTCCCAAAGTAGGAAAAAGAGGATACAACCACACAAAAGATGGAGAGGAGGAAAACCTGAAAGGCTACAAGAGAAATGATGAAACAAAATGAATGCATCTATCAATTTAAACTTGGCTCTCATACCAAGTCATATGCAAAGAAGCGTGGAACAAGAAGGGAATATCTTGATGCAGTCATGGTGCAGGAGCAACCTTCTAAGGGCTCCCACCTTCTAGTTTTTGTTGTGTGAACTTATTGCATGAAGTATGTAATTAAATTAAGAGCTTGAAGCTCATTTTTGGTGTGTGTCTAGGCCTAGTCTAGGACCTAGAAGTTCAGATGGTTTTTCTTATGTTAATGGCACACTGATTCAAGGAAGGATGTAATCCTGGAATCAATATTTTGATAGGAGGTTTGGAAGTCTTAGGATTGGTTTGGTTGGGTTTGAGCACATGTAAGTGCTTTAGGAGGCTTCCATTACAGGTCAATGAATAATGGAGGCAAGGTTGTTTGAGGCAACAAAAGTTGCTTAAAAGTTGCTACGCAACTTTTCCATTGATGTAATCTAACTTAACCTCAGCGGCTAAGAAGCCCTAACCTCACACACATACCAAGGAGAAGTCTTTATAAGGCTTGAAAAACCCTAATGTCAAGGTTGGAAATCATTTGGTATGATTTTGTATGGAAAAGACAGTCTGAACCTAGCTTTTGTGGAACAGTCACTGTTAATTGACTGGTTACATGTGAATAGAAGGAGATTTGTGTGAATCTTTGCAGAGGATATCATTTGTGTGTGTTTAGCTTTGTATATGTGTGTGTTAGAGTATATTCTTTTCAAGTTTTGTGTTTCAGTGTGTGTTTTTCTTCCATTCACCAGTGCTCTACCAGTTTTGGAGAGACATGAATGTTTAGGGATGCAACTCTAGTTTCCACCGTGGCCACACCATGGGACTTGGGATTATAAGAGTGCAGACCCTATATTGTATGATTATGCTTGTAGGGCCTTGGGAAGACTATGCATTGAATTATTTGACCTTGCCCTAGGTGAGCTAAGACTATGCTCGGTTAGGAGCGGTCAGCCGATAAAGAACTCCAATAGACATTAGAAAGAGTTTCATAGCATGCCCTTTGGAGGGAGTCAAGGGACATGGAAGAAGGAAATGTGTAGTGAAGGAGAGACCTTGAGGAGTCCAGGAAAGGTTTTGAACAAAAGCGAACAGATCAGTGACTCTGTGAAGTCCTCCAAACCCTTAAAACCCTCAATTTTGGTACAAGCACTGTACGAATTCTTGGAGACCTGAGACCACAAAAATCCTTGAGGATTGGGTAAATTAATGAGGGTTACTTAAGAACCCTAGCCTTGGTATTGTGAGGGAAAGGTGCCAAAAGCCCTAGAAAACTGGAGGAGGCCTAATTGGGCTTATTCTAGTAGCCCTATTTTACAAAGGAACTATGGAATCAGGTGATGACCCAAACTTTCTATTTCCTTGAAGGGGTTTCAAATGATCCAAGAACACCTTGGAACTCATAAAATTCATTGTTGGAGTTTAGGAAAGAGTTGGAAGCCAAAAAGACCCTTATGAGCCTATGTAAGGGATAGTAGGTTGAAAGCAAAACTTATCATGTTGGTAGATGAGATAGTTTAACTTGGTGGGTAGGTTAGGTAGGTCAGGGGATCCTTGGAGAAATAAGGAAGCCTATAAACCATCAGGGGTGTCAGAAGAACACTTGGAGCCTAGAGAGGATTAGGGCATAGACTAAGCTACTCTATCCTAGCCTCCCCATCAGATTGGTATTAGAGCCTCTTAAAGCTTGGGAAGTGAATAGTGGATGTTTCAACCATCAGAAGAATTAGTTGGATCATCACACAAGAAGCAAATGGTGACTAATGCAGAGCTTTCTAAGAAGGTGGAAGATCAGGATTAACCTAATAGACTCCTACATGAAAGATTGATGCAAATGGAGCAACTCTTGGATGATGTCCAAGCAAAAGAAAATAAGGTGAAAGATAGGATGGAGGAGTAGGATGCCAAAGAGAAAGGGAAGACCATTTATGATGATGTACCTACACCTGATCCTTCAACTCAAGATGAGCAATTTCTTAAAGCCCTGAAGGCTATCATAGGCAAGGCACTTGAAGGTGTCCCATTACTGACTAGCAGGATGGATACAGAGCTTGTGATGCAATGGATTGAAGGCATGGAGAATCACTTTCAATTTGAAGAGATATTAGAGGCACAAAATGTCAAAGTGGGAAAATCTAGGTTGAGAGGACAAGCTTTAACCTAGTGGAACTACTTGCAAGATGAAAGGGAGAAAGAGGGAAAGAACCCAATCTCTAATTGGAAAGCAATGGCCAATAAAGTTAGGGAAGCATACCTACTAGAAAATTATGAAATCCAATAGTATAGGAGGAGATTGAACCTCAAAAAAAAAGAGATGGATGTAGCCACCTACACTGAAGAGTTCCACAAGTTGAGCTTAAGGTCCAAGATCAAAGAAGAAGAAAGCATTAAAGTGGCAAGGTACCTCAGTGGCTTGAAATGGAGCATAGCAGAGGAGATGAGTTTGTTTACTCCCACCACCTTACTTGGATGTCAGCATATGGCACAAAAGCTTGAAGATAAACAAAGGAGAAATCAAGAACCTAATTCAAAGAACATAGGAAGATGTAGAGACTCTAGAGGGGAAAAAAGAGGAGGTTCTAGTAGAGGTGGTCAATAAAGAAGCCAAGGGGAGAGAAAAATTTTGGAACAAAGTTTAGAAATCAATACAAGAGGATCTTATGGTAGAGGAAGAGGTTCTCAAGGAAACAGAGGAAGAGGAGCAAGAAGAAGCAACTCCTACTTTGCCACCATGAAGTGCTATCAGTGTGGACAGCTTGGACAACCTACCTATAGGTGTCCTGATAAACCAGGAGCCCCAAACAATAAGAAGAGGGTAGCCTACACCCAAGAGGACAATAGCAACTCATGCACTAATGAGGTTAGTAAGTTAGAATTAGAAATGGGTGAGAACCTAATGTTCAGGAGGGTACTCATAAGGCAACCTAATCAAGGTGAACCCAAGCAAAGGAGGGCTCCTTTTAGAGTCAGGTGCAAGATACAAGGAAAGGTTTGCAAGGTTATTGTGGATTTAGGGTCCACTAATAATGTTATAGTAGAGGAAGCAACAAAGAAGCTTAAACTCACAAAGGTTCCCTATACAAATCCATACAAGGTGACTTGGTTGAACCAGGAGCAAAGTGTGCTAGTTAATGAGTAGACATGGGTAGAGTTTTCTATTGGAGGCTATAAAGACAAAGTGCTTTGTGATGTCTTTCCCATGGATGCATGTCATCTTCTATTGGGAAGACCATGGCAATTTGATAGGAAGGTGATCTATGATGGAGAAGAGAACTCCATTTCTTTCAAGAAAGATGGAAGAACATTCAAAATTCAGTCCATAACTGAGAATGAAGAAGGTACTTCTAGAACACCTAGTGTGTTGCTTAGCAGTGGTAAGGAGTTTCTACATGCACTACATGATGAGGAGACCATAGGATGTGCTATCAGGGTGAAGCCAAAGGAGGATGACAAGAAGTTGCAAGTTGAAACACCATTGGAAGTGCAGAAAATGCTAGAAGAATTAAGAGATATAGTAAGTGATGGAACCCCTGCCACCTTACCTCCAAAAAGAGCTATAAGTCATCAAATTGACTTTGTACCCGGTGCATCTCTGCCTAGAAAATCAGCCTACAAGCTTACCCCGGACCAGAATAAAGAAGTGGCAAGACAAGTGCAAGAGTTGTTGGATCAAGGGCTGATCAAGAAGAGTATTAATCCATGTGCAGTCCCAGTGGTCTTAGCATCCAAGAAAGGAGGAAAATGGAGACTTTGCATAGATTCAAGAGCTATCAATAGGATCACTATCAGGTATAGGTTCCCAATTCCAAGAATAGAAGATTTAATGGATTGCTTAGGAGGTGCTATTTACTTCACTAAGTTGGATTTGAAGAGTGGTTATCACCAAATCAGAATTAAGGAGGGTGATGAGTGGAAGACCCACTTTTAAGACCACAGATGGTTTGTATGAATGGCTTGTGATACCATTTGGGCTTACTAATGCCTCCAACACCCTCATGAGGTTAATGAATGAGGTCTTGAAGGACTTCACATGCAGATTTGTAGTGGTGTATCTAGATGATATACTCATCTATAGCAAAACAAAAGCAGAGCATCTTGAGCACTTAAGGTTGGTTATGAAGAAGCTACATGAAGAGAAATTAGCCATCAATATGGAAAAGTGTGATTTCATGCAACAAGAGCTGGTTTACCTAGGCTTTGTGGTGTCCAAGGGTACTTTGAAAATGGACCCAAGTAAGGTGGAGGCAATCTTGAACTGGCCTGCCCCTAAAACAGGGACTGAAGTTAGAAGTTTTCATGGCTTGGCACAATTTTATAGAAAGTTTGTGAGGAACTTCAGTGGGATATGTGAACCAATGCTTGACACCATCAAAGGAGGACTCAAAACAAAGTTCAAATGGACTGAGGCAGCTGAGAAAGCATTCCAAACATTGAAGCAAGAGGTAGCTACCAAACCGATTATGCTCTTACCTACTTTTGATAAGTTGTTCACCATTGAATGTGATGCAAGTGGTGTCACAGTAGGTGGTGTATTGAGTCAAGAAAGAAGGCCTGTGGCATTATTTAGTGAAAAACTCAATGAGGCAAAGAAGAAGTATTCAGCTTATGACTTGGAGTTGTATGCATTGGTACAATCTCTCAAGAAGTGGAGGCATTACCTTTTGCCAAAAGAATTTGTGGTGTTTACTGATAACTAGGCTTTAAGCTACATAAACACTCAGGAGAAGCTTAGTAACAAGCACTTGAAGTGGATGGAGTATCTCCAATCCTTTACCTTCACAATCAAACACAAGAAAGGGCAGCTCAACAAGGTAGCAAATGCCTTGAGTAGGAAGTTATTGACTGTCCAAGAGGTACAACTACAAAACATTGGAATGGCAGGTTTTAAAGACTTATATGAGGAGGATGAAGACTTCTCAAAAGCCTACAAGGTGTTCCTAGAGTTTGAGAACCATTTCCATGGTGTGTTTGCAGATTATACCCTTCAAAATGGATTATTGTTTAAAGGTAATTAGCTTTGTGTACCTAGAGGATCCATGAGGGAAAATCTGATCCAAGAGAAGCATAATAGCAGCCTAAGTGGACATTTTGGCATAAACAAGACATTGGAGTTAGTTCAGAGATACTACTTTTGGCCTAAGCTAGCAAGGGATGTCATGAGGTATGTAGAGCAATGTGGAGTATGTCAGAGAGCTAAAGGAGGTTCAAGCAATGCAGGACTCTATCAACCTCTACCAATTCCACATAGGCCTTGAGAGTGTGTAAGTATGGACTTTGTGGTTGGACTCCCTAAAACCAAATCAGGTATGGATAGCATCTATGTTGTTGTTGATAGGTTCTTGAAGATGAGTCATTTCATTCCATGTAGAACTACTCATGATGCAAGCTATGTAGCACATCTCTTCTTCAAGGAGATAGTTAGGATCCATGGACTCCCTTTGAGTATTGTGTCAGATAGGGATAGCAAGTTCATGGGTCATTTTGGCAAACCTTATGGAAAAGGTTGGGAACTAATCCCTCTTTCAGTTCAGCATACCATCCTCAAACTGATGGTCAAACCGAGGTCATCAATAGGGTGCTTGGCAACTTGTTAAGGTGTTTGACAAAGGAGTATGGGTAGACTTGGGATCTTGTTATATCTCAAGTTGAATATGCATATAATGACAGTGTCAACAGGACCACGGGAAGAAGTCCTTTTGAGATAGTTTATGGAAGACACCCTAGAGGAGTGTGTGAGTTGAGGGATTTAGGTTCTATGGAGTTGAAGAGTGGACAAGCTGAAGATTTTACTCAAACCATCAAGGAGGTTCCAGAGCAAGTGAAGAAAACCATTATGGAATCCACTCATAAACTCAAAGCTAAAGTGGATGAAAAGAGGAAAGAAGTACAGTTTCAGATTGGGGACTATGTTATGGTCCATTTTAGCAAAGCAAGAATGTAGAAGGGCATGCCCACTAAGCTAAAAAAGAGGAGAGTAGGCACATGCAAGATTCTAGCCAAATATGGAGAGAATGTTAGGATTAACAAGGCAGAAATAACAATTATGTGCAAATATAACTAATATCATAAAATAATAAACTACACAGAATAGAACACAAGACACACAGATTTAACGTGGTTCACCCAATCCCTGGGCTACGTCCACCAACAGTGAGTCCAATATTATTATTATCGAGTGATTACAACCTGATTACAATCCGTAATCCCTTACAGCCCAATTTTGCCGCAAGTACTAAAATCATACATAATGAAAATCCCTAACCCTAAGCCATATTATACAATATTTTTCCGCTTTAGGGTTAGAATGAGTTATAAGAAGTCGGCCCAAATAACCAAAAAAGTAGTCGGCCTCAAAAAAAAATTTCCTCGGGGGCTGCACCCCCGAACCCCTGCTCTTGGGGGCTGCCACCCCCAAACCCCTGCTCGGGGCCCAACCTGGCCCCGAACCCTGGTGAGGTCGGGAGGAAAAGTGTACAGTACTTTCCTAGATAGTACTTTCCTGATTAGTCACCACAAGCTAACAAAGAATGCCTACAAAGTGGACTTGCCATCAGACTTAGCCATCTCACCAGTGTTTAATGTTGTAGACCTGATCAGATTCAAAGGAGATATCAGTCAGCAAGGTACAGCTCCACCAAAGGTACTACAAGACATTGACACCAATGCAATGCCCAAGAAGAAGCCAACCCAAGAAGAGAAGTTTTTGGAATCCAAAGTGAAAAAGACCACAAGGCATCAAGTTTATATGGAGCACTTGATAAAATGGAAGGATCGGCTTGAATCTGAAGCCACTTGGATTGAGGAAGGACAATTCAAGAAGTTTGGTGTGGATTTGGCTCTTCTTGACCCCAAAGTGCCTTAGTTGTGCTGAGGGGGAGTATGGTGTAGGAGCACCCTTCTAAGGGCTCCCACCTTCTAGTTTTTGTTGTGTGAAATTATTGCATGAAGTATGTAATTAAAATAAGAGCTTGAAGCTCATTTTTGGTGTGTGTCTAGGCCTAGTCTAGGACCTAGAAGTTCAAATGGTTTTTCTTATGTTAATCGCACACTGATTCAATGAAGGATGTAATCTTGAAATCTATATTTTGATAGGAGGTTTGGAAGTCTTAGGATTAGTTTGGTTGAGTTTGAGCACATGTGAGTGCTTTAGGAGGCTTCCATTAGAGGTCAATGACTAGTGGAGGCAAGGTTGTTTGAGGCAACAAAAAGTTGCTTAAAAGTTGTCAGCAACTTTTAAAAGTTGCTAAGCAACTTTTCCATTGATGTAATCTAACTTAACCTCAGTGACTAAGAAGCCCTAACCTCACACATATACCAAGGAGAAGTCTTTATAAGGCTTGAAAAACACTAATGTCAAGGTTGTAAATCATTTGGTATGATTTTATACGGAGAAAGACAGTCTGAACCTAGCTTTTCTGGAACAGTCATTGTTAATTGACTGGTTACATGTGAATAGAAGGAGATTTGTGTGAATCTTTGCAGAGGATATCATTTGTGTGTGTTTAGCTTTGTATATGTGTGTGTTAGAGTAGATTCTTTTCAAGTTTTGTGTTTCAGTGTGTGTTTTTCTTCCATTCACCAGTGCTCTACCAGTTTTGGAGAGACATGAATGTTTAGGGCTGCAACTCTAGTTTCCATCGTGGCCACACCATGGGACTTGGGATTCTAAGAGTGCAGACCCTATATTGTATGATTATGCTTGCAAGGCCCTGGGAAGATTGTGCATTGAATTCTTTGACCTTGCCCTAGGCGAGCTAAGACTATGCTCAATTAGGAGCAGTCAACAGATAAAGAACTCCAGTAGACAGTAGAAAGAGTTTCATAGCATGCCCTTTGGAGGGAGTCAAGGGACATGGAAGAAGGCAATGTGCAATGAAGGAGAGACCTTGAGGAGTCTAGGAAAGGTTTTGAACAAAAGCGAACATACCAGTGACTCTGTGAAGTCCTCCAAACCCTTAAAACCCTCAATTTTGGTACAAGCACTGTATGGCTTCTTGGAGACCTGAGACCCCAAAAATCCTTGAGGATTGGGTAAATGAATGAGGGTTACTTAAGAACCCTAGCCTTGGTATTGTGAGGGAAAGGTGCCAAAAGCCCTAGAAAACTGGAGGAGGTCTAATTGAGCTTATTCTAGTAGCCCTATTTTACAAAGGAACTATGCAATTGGGTGATGCCCCAAACTTGCTATTGCCTTGAAGGGGTGTCAAATGACCCAAGAACACCTTGGAACTCATAAAATTCATTGTTGGAGTTTAGAAAAAATTTGGAAGCCAAAAAGACCCTTATGAGCCTATGTAAGGGATAGTAGCTTGAAAGCAAAGCTTGTCATGTTGGTAGATGAGATAGTTTAACGTGGTGGGTAGGTTAGGTAGGTCAGGAGATCCTTGGAGAAATAAGGAAGCCTATAGACCATCAGGGGTGTCAGAAGAACACTTGGATCCTAAAGAGGATCAGGGCATAGACTAAGCTACTCTATCCTAGCCTCCCCATCAAGTCATCAATGTTGTAGAGAAAACTCGTTGTCTTTGTCAAACCGATAAGTCTAAATCGAAACATCTTTGGCCGAACAATGAATAAATCAATGAAAAATGAGCCAACCAAGGAAAGTTAGACTATCGTTGTGAAAATAAAAGATTAGTCTGTGGGCCATGGGGAGTACAATTTTATTTCTTGCTTGAAATAGTTGAGATCTTCAAAACTAGTTTTGCCCAACACAGTAAAAATCAAGTTTATGTTATACGTAGTCCTCATTGTTGGTACTTTGGAAGAAAAACATAGCTACTTTGATCGAACTGATAAAATCATTCCAAACAATTGAATGAATAAATAAATCTCCAACACTTTAATCAAAACGTTATGCTGTTATTTCAAAATGTTAATTTACATAACAAAGGTCTTCTGCGCATGACACCAAGGTCATTGAATCAAGCCTTAAAATAAATTGCTACTAATTTTTAAAAAGAATTATAGCAATATATGAGATTAAGAAGTAACAATTCAATAGGGATCGGCTCTGGCTAACCCATTGGGAGATTTTCTTGACTTCCAAGCATTTTGGCTCTTGAGAAGAAATGCTCAATCTCAGGTGTAGTTGATCAATACCCACATTTATCATCTATTTCTCATGTTGATTTCAGTGAATTGGTGAACCGTCAAAACTTTTCAAACCAAGTGAATTGATACAACCAAGAGTAGACTAGAGGCGGGATAGATTGGATTGATCCAACCATAATCAAGTTACATCATTTATCATCTATTACTCACGTTGTGTTCATTGAATTGGTGAACCATCAAGCTCTTCCAAATAAGTGAATTGATAAGAAAGAAAAAGAGAAAGAGGCTAGAGGCGGGAGAGATTGGATCCAAGAGGAAAGTACGATACAACAATTGGGGCACTGCCCTTTTTCTTCTCACTTGAATCTAATTTATTCTTCATCTTTTTCCCATTATCTCTCTTTCCCTCTTCTTCAGGGAACACATCATTCGTAGCTGGTAATTTGAAGCAACTATGCACAAACTCGAATACACCCATTTTGGAGAAGCTTATAGAAACGTCGCAGATAGATATGAGATGTATCTTTGCCCAATGACTCAAATTTACAAGAAAGTTTTTAGTCACGATATTGGCATTGGATTGTTGTCTGAATTTATATGAAAATAGGTGGAATGCCTCCCTCGTCGTTGTTTCGTTTCAATTGCGTGGAGTGCACGCCTAGTTACTACCAGCGTTCATAGTTGGAAGAGAAATGAATTCGTTTGGTCAACCCTGAAGGCAACTCTGTATTTGTGATGGGTATTAACAGAGAAATTTCTGGAATAGCATGTGACTGGTAATGAGTAATAACGTGGGATTTTTCCTTCTGTGGCATTTTTCGCTGAAGAAAACGTGTGTTGTGCCCCAAACATCTTTGGCCACTCTATAAACAGAGGGCAGATTTTATCAAAGAGAGCAAGGGAAGGACAATATATGCTGCTGTTGTCAAAATCATCGATGTGGCCATTACAATTTTATTTCTTCCTTGAAGATTAAGACATTTAAAAATGTCGTTAGTCCCACTTTAGGGTATTGTACACATAATTAAACCAATTTTATTTTGTGTTCTAATGATGATATTAATTGTTTGCTAGTTGGTAATACAAAGGAAATTGATGGGAAGCTGTTATTGTTGGAAGAAAAGAAAAAACTGCTTTCTTCGTGTTCATAAATTCATTAGATAGATCAGCAATGTTAGAATTTTTAGGGTGTACAATCAATTAGTGATAATTTTAAAATTTAGATTTAGGCAAAATGGAAATTTTCAAAGCATTTATTTTTTATCTTCTTTGCAAGCAAGACTAATTAAGGAAACACCAAATGAATAAATGCAAGAGATCCCAAGGTTAATATCTAAGAAGAGGAAGTGAATAATTTAAGGAATTTTGTTTTAGTCTCTTTATCTATAGTCCTCAAATATACTTCTAGGACATTACTTCCATGGATATGAGAGGGTAATATCGATGAACTATAAAGTAGGCTTAATGTACATGCTTGAAAAGAAAAAATCATATAATGAACAAGTTATTATATAGTATTTGTTAGAATTTAAAAATAAAAAATGTGATTGAATAAATAATAATATATAGTATATAAAATATATATTATTAATTTTTCCTATTGTATATTATATTAAGTTGTTAGTACATTCACAATAATATAACAAGGAAATTAGACAAAAAAATATACTATTAAATGCTCAGATTTTATTGTATATTTATTGTTTTAAAAATTTCTCAGGATACAATCATTAGATTGCATTTTCTATTCTTTATGGTTAAAATCATTTTAGTCCATATGCAATTCAATAATTTTGTGCAAGTGGAAGTGACATAAAATTACACTATTGATTCAATCCAAACCTTTTATTATCAGTACTTGTCGGTAGGCTAAGCAAGTACTATTGCATCATGTTTTGGAATTACTATGTTAACTAGTGATTACATTGAACTGTGTAGACCAATTAAAATCCACTAATTTATTTATTTTATAACTAAATTTATATTTCTATACTTAACTGTAATATTTTTAAGTTTGTAATTTGTATAAACTATTTATTTATCATATGATTAGCTAAACCTTGTAGAGTCTTATACATAAAATTTGCAGATTCATAATTCTCACACTTATGTCTTAGCAAATTATTATTTTAAAATTAATAATTTAGAACATTTATTAATTTTGAATGATATATATATATATATATATATATATATATATATATATATATATATATATATATATATATATATATCTATATATATTTTTAAAGCAAGCTCTACCTAGGGGGCAATACCTATTATATTGAGGAAATACAAAAGGAGATGGATATGCAACTCCGTATTAGAGAAATTATAAAGGATTAGTGATACAGATACATGATCCCATTGCCAATTGATAGCAACCTAGCACCTACTTCCTCCAGAAATAGGTTCCCATTTTCCTGCATTATTACCTCAAATTTGGCCAAATCATATTCCTTCACGATGCCTGCCTTGAAGGTTGACCAAGCCTTCTGCATGAGTTTTTTCTTGCCTACTCCCCCAAGAGTGAAGTGTCCCAACACACATCCATCTATCAGCTTAGTTTCAATATTGTCTAACACTGTAACCACCTCTGAATAGAGGTCATTTGCCACCATCTTGTGCACCAAACCAACTACTGGCAACAAATGATGAAGGACCTAAATGATGGGTTGGAAAAGGTCTGCTATCAACCTTCCGTCATGATTGTGTCTTCTCGACTAATACTCAACACCCAGAATAATCACCATGGTCTCCTACTCTTGCTCATTAGCCAGACTTAATATCCTTTGAATCTTCTCCTCCGATAATTCTACTATTTCCAACACTTTCCCACAATGACAACTCATGCCCATATGATTTACCATCGACTCTGTGCTGAGGAAAGTTACTCCCAGACCATTTATAGATAAAATATATCCCGCCACTGATATCTCTTTACTCAAAATAGCTCTTTGAATCTGATTGTTTGTTGCGAAGAGCTAGATTTCAAGAAAGAGCCATGTGATGTGTACTTCCTTAGCATGCACACTAACCAACCTCACATCCTCCTCTACTAGTATCATCAAAATGTCAAAAGCTAGCCTACCTTGGTCCTCGTCAGAGAATCTATATCTGCAGAAATAATGACCTATAATCCACTTGGTAGTGGATTGTCCTATTCGATCTCCAAGTCGGACGCTCCATCAATCCCCAAATTTGCCAAATGATCTGCCGCTTTATTGCCTTCACAAAAAACATGCTCAATATGGAAGTCACCCAGATTATTCAAAATCTCATCAATCCTGGGAAGCCATCTTTCCAACCTCCAATTATGAAATTCAGATTTTGAGACACCATTGAGTATGATTTGGGAATCTCATTCTATGATGTGCTTGTCTATAACATTACTGACACACCAGCTTAGCCCGACCTCCAAAGCATAGATCTCAACCACATTGTTAGTGGTGATGCCTACACTCCTTCCTATCCCCCATATCACTTCTCCCTTAGCATTCCTAACTACATCTCCCATACCACTCCTTCTTGGATTGCCTGTACTAGCTTCGTCGAAGTTCAATTTTATCCATCCAATCAAAGGACTTTCTAGAAAGCTTGTTTCCTCTTTGCCTTCTTGTTATTGAGCTTACGATCCCCGCAATGCTTGAGAGCCACAACTTCTCCATGTCATAATCCCATTTTGATTGATACTTATAACTCAGTCCTAGAATTTTGTTGTTTACTACTTCCTCTATGGAAGCTTTAATTTTTACCTTGAGATGACTAATATCTAGGACTTCTTCCCTAAAGATCCTTTTGTTGTGCTCTTTCCACACATGCCAAACCAACAGAGACAGGCCGACTATCCAAATTAATACCTATTTGGAGTGTGTTCTATCAGTAGGCCATGAAAATAATAATTCTTTGAGCATAGAATTCCTAACAGCATACAATTGAAGCCTACCTAGTAACCAATCCCATCATTCTTGAGCAATTAGGCACCAGAATAACAAATGATCTATTGTCTCCTCTCCCTGTTTACACATGATACACCAATTGTGGCCTTAGATTGCAATCGACTTTAATCTACTACCTGTCAGAATCCAACCATGTAGAGCAATCTAGAGAAAGGCCCCCGCCTTTGGTAATGACCATTTATCCCAACAAAGTTTTGATGGCCAATAGTCACAGCTCAGTCTATGCCTTAACAAATCATACCCAAGGTTAACCTTATAATCACCTAATTTGGAGGCACTCCAAATCAAAGAATCTTCTGCAGTTGAATGACGATTTTATGAGATAACAACTCCTGCAAAGTAGTGTGACTGGTTGAAGCTTCTATTCCTATGCTTTTCCAACTTTCCCTAGTGGAGGATGTGGAAGAAAAAATCATATAATCTGCCACCCATTAAACCTCTGAAGCTTCCATCTGATTAACCCAATCTTTATTTGTGAATTTTTTTTTGAAGAGGCAAATCCCTATTCCAAGAGTCACTCCAGAACCTTGCTTGCTTCCCATTACCAATCTACCACGTGAGGTGCTCTGTAAGAATCTTGTAGCTTTCCTATATAAATCTCCAAAAGGGTGATCCAATATGTGAATTAGTCGCTGTCAATATTCTATTTGGAGCTGAAGAGTCTAAATATTTTATAGCCATTATTCTACACCAAGGTTTCCTCAGGGATTTATACATTTTCCATGCCAGTTTGGTTCCCAATGCCAAATTTTGTAAGCTCATTTTTCGTAGCCCTACTCCACCTTCCTCCTTGACCATACAAGTCATGTCCCAATTGCTGAGAGGGATCTTTTTATCTTCTTTCAAGACCTCCTAGACAAACATTTTAAACAAACCATCTAGAGCAGAGGATGCTCTGTTAGACACCAGGGTAATCTTTAAGAAACCCCCCCTTTAAGAAAGGTGTAAAAAAGTGGCAAAAGTTAGAAGGGAAATTTTTTTTTTTTTGGCGAAATTATTTTCTTTTCAAAGAAAAGAAAATAATCTCAATTGGCGAATCATTGATGTTCCCTGAAGCTAGGTGGAACTATCTTGGCGAATTGTGTTTTTTTTTCATAACTACTAAAATATAAATTGGCGAATATAAAACAGTGTTTCTATTATAAAAAATATACATTGGCGAATATAAAATAGTATTTATATTATAAAAAATATAAATTGGGGAATATAAAAGAGTATTTATATTATAAAAAATATAAATTGGTGAATATTTGTGGTGACTGGTAATAGTGTGCATAGTTTGGGCAGGCTAAAAGGAGGATCGATGCTGACAGTTATGAAGATATGTAATGGTCAGGTTGATGGCATGCATGACTTTGGCAGTTAAGCTGGCAAGTTGCAGTTGAAGGCCACAAAGATACATAAAGGACAACTTGACAGTGTACGTGACTTCATAAGTTATGATCATAGGTAAGATATGGGGGTTTTGAGGCCACGTTGGCAATTTGCGTAACTTAGCCGCGAAGTTGCAGTGACATTGATCACTAAAGTACAATTAATTAGACTTAACGATGACAAGATTTTGATTAGATGTAAAAAAAGGTTAATTTGTACAAAATCTCAGCTATGAATCATAAAGATTCATTATCTTTCTTTTCCGAGCCAAGTCACATTACGTGAAAGTTTAATGCGGCTGCCAAGTTGTCAGTTCAAAATTTAAAATCACAGCTAGGATATGGTGGTTCCGGGGCAACGCCAGCAGTTTGCATAACTTGAGTGGTACATAAATCCATGCCAGGATTTTGATTAGACATTAAAAAGGATAATTTTATGAGATATGAGTTGTGATTCATCAACATTTATTATTCTTCTTATCGACTTCAGAGCCAAGTTACGCAAGACATTACAATGTATGCAACTTTTCTTTACTGATATTCATTAATTTCCTTTTCCCAGCCAAGCCACCTGACGTGAAACATTCCTTCAAAATTTATTGCGGCTGGCGAGTTGGTGATTATTTTATTTATATACTCCTCGGTAGTGGAATTGCAGAGCATAGGAACTTTCTAAATTTCTAAATTTGGATGACAAGTTGAAGTTGGTGATTATTTGTATCTATATTTTCTGGGTGCTTTCACAGAATGGGTCTTCCAGTAGTTGATGGATCATCAAACGAGAACCCAGAACCTGTTATCCAACCAAATTTGGATATTGAGGAGGAGATTCAACAAGATGTCCTCAGTCATCTAATGTCTGCAGCAAGGGATCATCATCATGCTACCAGTTATGTCGGTTACCTGAGTGGCATTTTCAAACTTGAAGTAGAACATGACAAGGCTGAGATGTGTGCCATTTTTGACAATCATGGCTTCGACCAGGAGGCGTTCTAGGAGGAGATGAATCAGATGATCCTATTATTTGCTAGTCTGCACATCGACTAATCTTTTTTTATTTATGGATCTTACTAAAAAAATTTGTTACTTGTAAGTTGTAATTTATAAATACAAACTAATCGAATGTAGTTTTCATTTTGGTTTTGAAAATGGTTGGTCCACAGTTGTTCAATGAAATTGTGAAATACTGAATTAGTTTAAGTTACCAGGGTCCAGTATTATGTATATAATATATTGTATACCAGTTTTTGAATTAAATAGTAATATTGTAGTCACTTAGACTATTAGCCCCTTTCTAGCATTATTTGCTAAAATCATCAATTGCTTATTCTTGATCAAATCCTAGTTCTATCATTTATTCTATTATTTTTTATGGGCTAACCATTTTATCCTAAGTCTTTATTTAATTAAAAGGAATCTCCTCCTCTTTTAATTAAATAAAAAGCCCCCACTTTTCCTCTTATCCTAAGTTGCACAAATAAAGCATTATTCTTATTTTATAAAAATGGAAAAAACACTTTTTATCTCATATGGACACAAAAGTCAACTCTTATTTTCTCATTGGAGGATATTATTGCACATAGATTGCTCCTCTTTCAAGCTCCACCCTTGAATAAATCTTTTACGTCTTAATCTCCATGGTCCATTCATTTTCATTTCCTATAAAAGAAGAGCTCTATTCTCATTTGCACATGCATATTTTGAATATTAATGTTATGTTGCAGGTTTTCTAGGTGATTTTGGAGCTTTGGAGATTTGGAGAAATCTTGGCTTTCATATTTACATGCTATTATAGTTTCATTTCTTGCATCTTTCTTTTTCATAGCATAGCTTGTACTTTCATTTTCATAGCTTAGCTTGCATCTCTCATTTCTAGCTTGCATATTCATCTTAATCTAGTTGTATTTGCATTTCATAGTGATTCTTGGGGATATTGGTATTCTTGCCCTTGTCTTCCTTTGAATCTCTCATTGTGTGGTTGACTAGCAAGGTCATTAGCTTAATAGCTCTAGCTGAGAGAAAACTTAAAATAATCTTGCAACTCCATGCATAGAGAGCAATAAATCAATTTCTCAAAGTTTCCAATCCATGGATTCTCTTGGATGTAATGATTTAGAGAAGTGCACCATTTGAGTGTGTACATTTTTGGCGCCCACCATGTGGCAACCCAATTTTACATGCTGGTTTTGATTTTTTTTGGAGCTAACCCCATTGTGTCAATTTGCTTGGAGACTAAAACCCTAGATTTTCAAAGATTTAATCATATCTCCCAAATGGCTTAGTGTTTTGGTCTAAATTTTTTTTTTTAGGTTGGCGACATATAAGAGAAGCTTCAATAAAAAATTTAGAATTTTTGAGATATTTTTTATTTTTTATAATTTTTTCTTGATTTTTCATAAAAAATTAATTTTCGGCACAAATTAGCATATTTTTTAGATATTTTTATAGTTTCAAAAATATATTCTAATTTCACAGGGGGTCCATTCTTTTTGCTTTGAATTTGGATGCAATATCATAGCTCAAATAATTGATTTATAAAAAGTGGTCTATTTTCGTAAAATGGGTCTCTAGGGCACAAATGAAGAGATTTTTCTAAAAATTTTACATTTTTGGAAAGCTCTCTATTTTTTAACAAAGGTCTCTTTTCTACATTTTGGGTTTAGGGTCTGAATTCATGTGGTATAATTCCAATCTTGTTGACAAGGTCAAAAATCCAAATTAAAAAAAAGGGTATTTGATGATTAGCATGCACTTATTTTTCACATGGTTCAATGCATGATGTGAGTTGTCATTTGGATTATTTGTTGGTTATTATTTCTCCTAATAATTGATTTTCAGATCTAACCACCTTAGGGTTTTCATAAGTTGAGTATACATTGCATATCTTGTTTGCTTGTTTGTTTGTCTTGTTCATTGGAAAGTTCGTGGCTTTCTTTCATGGAGATGCTTAACAAAAAAAGAAAAATGAGGTAAAATATACTAAGAGCATTGCTTTGGACTTGATGTATTTTTTTACATCTCTACAATATTTGGATTTTGGAAATAATAATGAACCTCTCATGTGTTTGGCTTGAGTGTTTACATGCTTTCATAGAACACATTTCAATTGATGCTCTTAATGGGAAATGAATGAACATAGATTTTCTTTCATACAAGTTTGTGTAAGTGAATGCTTCTATTTACACCTTAAGTAATTCTTGGTTCCAATATCAAAAATCTCATTGAGTAATTTAGGGCATGGATTCATTCATTGTTTACATGAAGAGTTAAATGCACCACTTTGTGGACTCACTTCATGTTTACTTGGAAAGTTAAATATTCCATGGTTCAAACCCTTTTGCACTTGTGAGTAGTATTGATAAGAAATCTTAGAGTACTTTTGATTGATCTTGTTAGCTAAATTGGGTTGTTGGACTCACTTTTTTTAATCACCCATCATTCAGCCCTTTGGATGCAATCCCAGCACCATATTCAGGGGATGGGTCTACCTAAAAAAGTGTTAAGTGCTCCACAAAGTTTTTCCCATTTTGTTCTTTCTTGATCTCATTAGTGTTCTAAGGTGTGGACTCACTTTGAGTTTGTGTGAGGAGTTAAATGCACCACTTTGTGGACTCACCTCATGTTCACTTGAAGAGTTAAATGTACCACCTTTAGTGCTTTCAAATACTTTTGATAGAGAATTACTTACTTTTTATTTTTAGAAGGCCTTCTTGAGGACACATCGCCTCAAGGGATGACCTTAAATCCTCTATTTTGGCAAAGTATAAATAGCAGGTGGTGAATCAAAAGACACCTCTCTTGGGAATGAGTCAGATATCACTCTTGGCTAAGCCTCAAAAAACTTTATACCTTTGAGAAGTGAAGGAGGAGATCTGGGTTACTGTCTCCCCCTGGCTGTGTGATTTTAGATTCTTCTCATCTACAGATTTGGGCCTCATGTACCTTGCGTATATTGAGGACTCCCTTTAGAAGAGCTATGTATAGCCTTGTAGATAGCTTGCTAGGATGTTGTTGTGTTTTAAGTGCCTACTAAAACATTCTCAAGAACATACACAAGTAGTTCTTAAAGAGTAGAAATACTAAGTCACTATTCTTGTTCATGTGCAAGGTTCCTTTGTCCCTTGCTCATTGTTTGAAGACAATTGCTTGTCTTGGCAAGGTTTCTTTTTCTGCTGCGCAAGTGTTTTATGACATGTTTGATCACCTACTATTTGCAAACTTGTCTACTTCCTGATATTATTGTGCTTGAAACCAAAAATTTGTACTTGCAACCTACAACATTGACCAAATTGCTTTCAAAACTTAGTTTTTCACATTCACTAGTCAAGAGTCATATGATACTAAAACATCATCACATACCTTCAACCAAGAATCCTGAGTTATTCTACTGTCCTGCTACTGTTGCAATTCGGAGCTATTACACTTGTATTTTAACCTGTTGTAGAGTGTCTTTTTCTTATTCTTATCTGAAGCTAGCTTGTTGTCTACATGCTTAGGATTGTTCTAGACTAAAACAAATGAGCTAAAACTATTGGATTTGAGCCTATCGAATGTCACTTTTGATCACTTGTCAAAACACAGTTACCTATCTAGCTACTTGCTAATCGAGCTTCTTGCTCACATCTAGGCTTGTGTCAATTGACTGCTGTAAGTTCTTGAGCACTTTGACCAGCCATCCGTATTGTTCTATCTCAACAAGTGATCATCATTGGCTTTTTCTTATCTCAACATCTAAGAAACTTTGTCTCATTCTATTAGTTAACCAACAATTCTTTTTCATGCCGGTTACAACTCGGTCTCAATTTGAGTAGGAGAATCATCCTCCATTCAATTACACTCAGTTACCTTCTCCAACTAGATGCTCACAAGCACCCGCTCATAATGATAGCTCTAGTTCTGAGCACTCTAAGGATTCTAAGGCTACCCCATGGTATAAAGGAGGCTTCCTCTTTTCCATTCTCAAAACCCCCAAAAACACAGACAGTGTCTCACTTACTATGAATGAACAAGAGAGATATTGTCGTATGCAAGAACACTTTGAGCAAAGAGATAAACAAGCACTCTTGGATAGAGAGTATAGTAAAATCTTAATGGAAGCTGCTAGGCACATGACTTCAACAGGGATGTCCCATGAACAACCCAGGACTATTAGCTATGAAAATAGACCTTTCTTTGGCACTAGTGGCAACAATGGAAAAAAAATGCCACCAAGGTCCCCTCCAAGATAGACTTTTGATGTACCTTCTTCACCTCCTAGACCACCTCCCTCTCACCATGAGGAAGAGGCTGTTGATGATATTTCTAGTGAGGATCTTATTGCATTTGAACAAGATGAAGACTCCCAACGAAAGATGCTTAAGCTTTTAGATCACAATGGCGACCAATATTTCCAATATATGAATTCTAGAGGATACAAGCTTCCTCTCAGCTATGATGTCAGAAAAATTATTCAACAAAGAGTACCAACTGAATTGGAAGTCCTTAAGGAAGAACTGCATCAGACAAATCAATGCCTTACCCAAATGGCAATAGAAAGAGAGCCTCCAAAGGTCTCCTTTGTAGAATCTATTTGTGCTCTTCCATTTGATAGGAGTCTATACATGGTCCCATTTCCTAGGGATATTGAGGTTCCCAAATATGACAAGTATGATGGAAATGGTGACCCCCATAACCATGTGCATCACTTTTACGCTCTTAGCATGGACTTCCTTCACAAAGACACATTTTTGCTATGATTATTCCCTCAAAGCTTAAGAGGACAAGCTTTAGAATGGTTTAGAAAGTTGACACCTCCTTTGAAGACTTTTGATGAGTTGGCTATGTGCTTCACACAACACTATTTATACAATATCCAATAGCCTATCACCATGATAGATCTTGGTGCTTAGAGACAAAACCAAGGAGAGTTATTTGCTACTTATTTGCAATGTTGGAGGTCATTGTATTCTCGATATCCTTGTCAGTTACCCGAAAGGGAAAAGATTGACATTTTTGTCAACACTCTTGTGCCTGAGATGTATTATGATCTAAGGAAGCAACTATTCTCCTCTTTCAATGACATGGTTGAAAGTGCATATCGGATTGAGGATGTGGCCATCAGAAAGGGGGATATTGTTATTAATAAAGATACTAGAACCAATGGCAAAGACAAGAGAAAACCTTGGAATAGGAATAAGTATGTTGTCAATGATGGGGTTGTAGATGTCCCTAAAGCTAAAGAGCTTGCTTTCAACCTTTCTAATGCCATCTACACAGCAAAACAACAAGAAGCTACCAATGCTCAAAATTCTCCTAAGCCTCAAAATGCAGATAAGCCAAAGAAGCAATTCCGACGACGGGTCTATACCCCATTGGCTAAACCATATGATGTGATTCTTAAGACTTTGGTTGAAAATAATTATCTTACGCTTCCTGAGAAAACATGTCCCTATGATCCGCCAGTTAAGCCTGATTGGTGGAGAGAGGATCATTACTGCCACTATCATAGAAACAAGGGACATAAGACTGACAATTGTTTCACACTTAAAGATGCTATACAAGATCTCATTGAGGGAGGTACAGTTCTCATAGATGGCTTAGTTAAAAATTTTGATCACATAGCTTTCAAAGATCCTCTACCTAAGTATGACAAAGGTGAATCCTCTCAAGCACATAAGAAGAATCATGATGCTAAGATCAACTATACATATACTTTTGATTCACTTGTGATCAACATGGTAGAGCCCATTGAGAGTTTTCTTATGATGCGACCTCAAGAGGATAATAAAGCCAATCATGGTATGCCAAACTTGGTCTTGCAAACATGTGGTAGTTCATCTTCCCAAAGTGAGGCACTGAGTGCTATTACTAGGGGGAAAGCTAAACTGGTCCTTAAAACTGTGCCTAATCCTAAACAAGCCTCATCTTCCAAACCAACAATAACTTCAGCTTTGTCTAGCTATGATCTTGTCCATCAGTTGCAACGGACACCCACACAGATATCTATTTTTGAGTTGCTTGAGCTATCCCCTTTGCACAAGGAGATCCTTGAAAAGGCTTTGCGTATAGCTAATGTCCCTAATGACATTGACCTAGATAGGTTCCAGGCTATGGTCAACCACATCTCATCACCTCATTATCTATCCTTTTCTACAGAAGATGACATATCTATTAGTCACCCTCATAATCTTTCCTTACATATTGAAGTTATGGTCTACCATACTCGAGTTCACCGAGTCCTGATAGAAAATGGTGCTAGGTTAAATATTGTTTCTTTCAATGTCATAGAACAACTACCCTTTTTCAAAATTTGTTGTTGATCCTAAATGGAAAATTACTATAAAATCATATGATGAAGTTGAAAGATCTTCCAAAGGTCTTGTCATGCTACCTGTCTGAGTGGGCCCTGTCACGAAAGATATTATGTTCCAAGTATTGGACATCCCACTTTCTTATAACATTCTTTTGGGTCATCCTTGGATCCATGACATGCAAGCTATGCCTTCTACATACCATCAGTGTGTCAAATTTCCACATAAAGGAGCTGAAATTGTGATCCCCGGGGATCATACTATTTCTATCAATACTCTTGCTGCTGCTGGAGTGTTTGTTCCTCACAACAAACCCTCTAATGATCCTACTACATCCCTGGCTTCTGCTGAGAAAACTTTTAAGATGATGAACCTGGGTATGGGTGAGTACACGCTAGATTCCATTTCTACTATGCCTACTTCTCATAGATCATATGGGAGACCTTTTGATAAGATGAAGCCTTCTGCTTCTGCCATGATAATTTTTGGTAATTTTTTTCAAGCATTTGTACCCCTAGAGGTAGAAAGAGAAGAACAAGCTATTAGAGAATGGATCTATAGAGATGAAGAAGATAGTACCACTATTGCTACTCCTATTTCTCCTAAGTGCTATGGTAAAGGCTATAAATTTTTGTAGCAAATGGGCTATCAAGGTCATGGACCTATAAATGATAATGGGCACACCCTAGTTGAGCCTTTGAGTCATACTAATGGTCAACCCTCTAAGATTACAACAGGTCTAGGATATGGTGCCAATGATGACCTCCCTACATGTTCTAGAAATGCTCCCATGATTAGTGATTTAGACACAGATACAGATGAGTCACCACTGCACACTATGGCTCAAATGGGAGACAATCTTCTTTCTACTTCACTCCTTTGGGAAGGAGAATGCATGTCTACTGATGATATAGCTGAAGCCTCCACATCCAAAATTTTTATACCTAATGAGTCATTGAGCTTTGATAGATAGCATAGAAATATTGCACGCTTAATGAAAAGAGGAGATCTCACACATAATGACACTGAAGCCTCTACTTCTAAAGGTCCTAAACCTTCTTGGTGCAAGCATCCCAGTAGAAGCATAACAACAGATTCAAATGAATATGAATGGGATACTCTCTCCAATGGATCTTCCACAGTGGATATGGAAGTGGATGTGGCTCATACTCATGGTGACCAACCTAACGTAGTTGATGAGTCTCGCGTATGGTCTAATGAGTTTAATCCATGTATTACTTTAGTGGACCACGCTAGTACTTCTATGACAAGTCTAGATCTTAACACTTTCAGAGCTTACCCTATAGGCTCAACCTCTCTTGTCCCTAGAGATGACATCCCTCACATAAATGCTATTGAACTAGTCACTTCATTTCATCTCACAAAATCAGATCTCATAGCTTGGTCCACCCAGGATCAACATGCCATTGAACCTGTTACTTCTTCCACCAGTGAACCAGCAACAAAAAGGACTAAATCAAAAATAAATTATCTCAATCATCAAATCAAAAGAAAAGAGCAATGGTCAGATGGAAAAAATGACATTGTGGTGGTATCTGAACCTCAAAAAAGTAAAAATAAAGACCTTCTAAAAAATGATGATTCTCAAATAAAAGCTAACAAGCTGATTCTCTATAAAAAAAATGGTGAAATTTTTCAAGAATTATTTCACATTTGTCATATTTCAGCACATTCCTAGAGCTCCGCTCAAAGTTGCTAATGCCTTGGTTACTTCGGCATCCATTTTACAATTGAAAAAGCATAAATCCCACTTCAAGTTTCTGGTGGAAGAATTACGCTATCCTGCCCACAATTCCTACAATGCCACCATATTTTCCTATCTCCAAGAACATGTTATTCCTGAAAGTCTAACACGCAATATGAAGCGCCATCTCATCCATCATGCCTCACACTTTACCCCCATCTCTAGTAACTTGTATAGGAAGGGTCTAGATGAAACTCTCCTTAAGTTTCTCAAAATAGATGAGTCAGACAAAGTGCTAGCTAAAGTCCATGATGGTATATGTGGATCAAACTTTAATGACCTTGCATTAGCTTGGAAATTGCTTAGGGATGGATACTATTGGTTAGGACCTTGTATTATCACAACAACATTTGGGTCTGAGGCCTCTTAGTTATCTATGCCAGAGGGAGAAGAGCTTATCAAGTCTACCAATTCTCTACATCAAAAGAAGTACTATGTCTGAGGTTCTTGAGCTCTTTGTATATATTCTTATTGATCCTGTAAAAAATTCCAAAAAAAATCATATATGATGCTAAAAAAATCCTAAAAAGCATAAACAGTACTAAAAAAATGAGCATCCTAGTGAAAACCTAGCAATAGGTGCTTTGATGTCTCACCAAAAAAATCAAAAAATTCAAAAATTCAAAAAAAATAGAAAAAGTGCCTTAGTGAAAACCTAGAAACAGGCGCCTTGGTAGCAAAAATACAAAAAAATTGAAATCAAGTGGTAAAAACTTGGAAACAGGCACTGCTTGAGACCCTTGCACCTATGTCTATCAGTTTTGCACGGTGCTCCTTCACTCCACTTCTCGCTTTGCCTCTCCTAGCCTAGAATTGACTCTTGTCTTAGTCTAAGGGGCATACGTTGTTCTATCTTATCTTGGATCTCTTTGTGCGTTCTGGTTTCTTGGGCCACTTGGTTCCAACGGTGTTTTTCAACACCTCCCCAACTATGTTTTCTACACAACCCCCTGGAATTGAGTGTTTTTCAATACTTATTGGTTTGGTCTTACCCAGTTTTGTCATGTGATCTTACCTGCTTGCAAGCATTCGATCCTTATCCTCAGAACTCAGTATCAGTTAACACACTTAAATTTTTAAAAGATCACACTTAATGCTTGAGCTATGTCATGATCTTTTCTTTGTGTGTTGACTATTATTGATTTTCATTGAGTGTCCTTGTCTAATAAGTCTCTCTGTGATGCATAGCTAGAGGACTTGGGGCATGAGGACATGTTTTATTTCTTTTTCTTCTTATGGGTATATTTTGTTGGTCCTAACTATCATTAGCATTTATGCTTGTTCCACTTGACATTGGGACCTACAGGCTATTATCCTTGACTATTTTTGCAAGTGCATACTTATAGCCATCTTGACTTTCCTTGTGTCTCGATGCGAGTATAATCTTGCTATATTAAAATTAGGTAATCTCATTGCACTAGTCATCTTGACCTATATGTCTTTGATGCCTAGGTGGGATTTCCACATATCTATCTGATATAGATCATATTCATATACTCATAGTTATGCTAGTGTGTATTGTATGATCTTGTGATGCTACCAATAAAGCTCGATGATGATTATTAGATGTCTATTAGCTTTGTGACCTTGAAAGTAAACCACTTTTCATGTAGCTTGCATTTTTAGGTTCATGTTAGTTAGTTTTGCATCTTGCATATGGAGAGAGCTCTCCTTTATCTTTCGCAGACTTGTTAATCAACCCGCGCTCACCTTTCACTTCTTCCCGATCATGTCTTTCACTTCTTGTCTTTCATCTCACATCATTCTCTATTCATTTCGAGATCAAAACTGAAATCTGAGTTCACCTTGACCGTCCAAATTGCCTTTCTCCTTCTTCCGCGTAGTTGGCTAACCTTTTGAGGACTGATCCTTAGATCTTTGCTAGGGCATTCTTTCCTTCTTCATTCCCATCTCTCTCACCCTTCTAGTCTTTCATTCACGTTTCATTTCATCTCTTTAATGTCTTGACTAGGGCATATCTTCACTGCTTCATGGTTATTCTGTCACCTTTCATCTTTGATTATGATTTCTAGTGATTTGATCATGTTGCTCTTACTTCTACCTTCCCTCTACCTAATTTTTCTTTTGATCCTGAGGGGGTAGACACATCATATCCTATTGGATATTCTTCGGAGCATATGCTTGACCATTCCATTTGCTCTAATCGATCTATCTTTGCGCTTGACATGTTAGTTCTCATCTCGAGCTCTGATACTGTCCATCTCTTTCCTAAGTGTTCAATACTGTCGCTACCAGGCTGACCATGTAGGATTTGCTATCTCTCTGCACTTCATACTTTGGATTCAGACCACTATCTATTACTTTCTTGGCTGATCTATTCTTTGACGTAATGTGTTCCCAGATCGATCACACATTAGTCAAAGAGGGGCAAATGCATACACCTAAAAATGGTCACTTAGACTATTAGCCCCTTTCTAGCATTATTTGCTAAAATCATCAATTGCTTATTCTTGATCAAATCCTAGTTCTATCATTTATTCAATTATTTTCTATGGGCTAACCATTTTATCCTAAGTCTTTATTTAATTAAAAGGAATCTCCTCCTCTTTTAATTAAATAAAAAGCCCCCACTTTTCCTCTTATCCTAAGTTGCACAAATAAAGCATTATTCTTATTTTATAAAAAGGGAAAAAACACTTTTTGTCTCATACAGACACAAAAGTCAACTCTTATTTTCTCATTAGAGGATATTTGTGCACATGGATTGCTCCTCTTTCAAGGTCCACCCTTGATTAAATCTTTTGCCTCTTAATCTCCATGGTCCATTCCTTTTCATTTCCTATAAAAGAAGAGCTCTCTTCTCATTTGCGTATGCATCTTTTGAATACTAATGTTATGCTGTAGGTTTTCTAGGTGATTTTGGAGCTTTGGAGATTCAGAGCATTCTTGGCTTTCATATTTACGTGCTATTATAGTTTCATTTCTTGCATCTTTCCTTTTCATAGCATAGCTTGTACTTTCATTTCCATAGCTTAGCTTGCATCTCTCATTTCTAGCTTGCATATTCATCTTAATCTAGTTGCATTTGCATTTCATAGTGATTCTTGGGGATATTGGCATTCTTTCCCTTATCTTCATTTGAATCTCTCATTGTGTGGGTGACTAGCAAGGTCATTAGCTTAATAGCTCTAGCTGAGAGAAAACTTAAAATAATCTTGCAACTCCATGCATAGAGAGCTCTAAATCGATTTCTCAAGGTTTCCAATCCATGGATTCTCTTGGATGTAATGATTTAGAGAAGTGCACCATTTGAGTGTGTACAACCAGGGTCTATTATTATGTATATAATATATTGTATACCAATTTTTAAATTAAATAGTAATACTGTAGTCTGTAAATTTGTAATACTGTATAGTGTATACAAATGAAACAATGAGAAGTCAGAAGACTCTTTTGCAAATAGTGTTACTCTGTTACTATTTTTAGTTTTAAATAATACGCGTTTTCCATTATTTGCTAATACTTTAAATTTGAATAGTCAATACACTAAATTCTAATATAGTAACAATAGTTTTATTATTTATAAATTGAAAAATATGTAAATTGTAATTAGTAAATTAGAATGCTAAATCAGAGTACACTCAAGTCACGCACACTGTCAACCTAACCATTACGTATCTTTGTAACTATCAGCATTAACCCTCCTTTTAGCCTACTGAAACTACACGCACTATTACCAGTCACCACAAATATCACTACAATTTCACAGCTAAGTTACGCAGACTGCCAATGTGTCCTCAGAACCCCCATATCTTACCTATGATCATAACTTTCGAAGTCACGTACACTGTCAAGCTATCCTTTGCGTATCTCCATGGCCTTCAACTGCAACCTGCCAGCATAACCGTTGAAGTCATGCATGCTGTCAAAGGCTATTTCATAACTTTTCAATGGTTAATTTTTTATGATGGTGATCGGTTCTGAAGTTACGCCAAGCTATTTTGTAACTTCTCAAAGTTTAATTTAATATGATGGTGATCTGCTCCGAAGTTATGCCTACCTATTTTGTAGCTTCTCAATGTTTCAAACTTTAATTTATTATGATGATTTGGGGTTCTGAAGTTACGCCTAGCTATTTCGTAACTTCTCAACTGTTAATTTATTATGATGGTTTGGGGTTCTAAAGTTATGCGTGTCTATTTCGTAACTTCTCAACAGTTAATTTATTATGATGGTTTGGGGTTCCAAAGTTACGCCTAGCTGTTTCGTAACTTCTTAATGGTTAATTTATTATGATGGTGATCGATTCCAAAGTTACATGTGGTTGTTTCATAACTTCTCAACGGTTAATTTATTATGATGGTTTGGGGTTCTAAAGTTATGCCTAGTTGTTTCATAGCTTCTCAACGGTTAATTTATTATGATGGTTAGGGGTTCCAAAGTTACACCTAGCTATTTCGTATCTTCTCAATGGTTAATTTATTTATGATGGTTAGGGTTCTGAAGTCCTGACTAACTTCATGCGTAACTTCGTAAGGGGTTGAAAAGTGAGAGACGATTTGACAGAGATTAAGTTGCATGCCACATGGAAAGTGGGAAGTACAAGTGTCATCATTCATGCGGCATGCCAAGCTGTGTCGTATCATCTCAAGGTTTCATTTTTCTGGTTAGTTTAATAGTCCCAAAGTTTCGAATAGGTGTTGCATGACTTCACAAGTCTCAAAGTTTTTAGATTTCAAATTCAAATGGCCAAGGGCCAAGGCCCCTAATTTGTAGGTAGAAATTTAGCACAATTGAGATAGGGTAATAGGGACCTAGGGTTGGAAACTTAGATGTACCATTAGTGTCATTTCAGCAACGCACTAATTATTTGCTCTTGGATCATCACCAAATCTATGCTGAAAGCCTGGAAGAGTGGAAGTGACAGTTGACAGTGACACTTTTCTAAAAAAGGTAATTACTAATTTCATGCGTGGGTGACTGTGCTTGATGAGACATTGAGATTTTAATTTATAATATAGTAGGTGGCCTGGTGGCTAGTAGCCTGGTTGTACTTGTGAGTTTCTTGTTACTTGTTAGTTATTAAATACAATTCACACTTCAAAGAATCCATAATTTCTAGAGTCAAAGAGCAACCAGAGAGTTTAGTACTTAAAAGAATGGTAGAACAAGGATCTACTGATGTTGTTGTAGTACTAGAAAAGAGTGCCATTGTGCATTCAAGAACAAAGAGGCCAAACATATATGCTAAAGAATGGATGAAACTGTTGCCTGGATCCTCAAATTTGCAATCAGCTAATGCTTATGAATGGAGGGACCCTTATGCGTTTTGCAGGGATGTGGAATGTCCAAACACAACTGGGTATGAGATCTTCATGTTTTTCTATAACAATAGAATTAGAGGCCCTCCTGTTTCAAACCCATGGGATAGGAACTTGGCAAATTTGATAGTACCTGAGGTATTTTTGGATGTAGACCTCATGAAAGTGCTAATTCAAGCATACAATCCAGTGACACAAGCTTTCCACAAGCATGACAAGTCTATCCTTTGTATGTTAGATAGAGCGTCTTTTACTCAAGCTTTTGACCTTCAGGGACCTATGAGCATGGAGATTGACCTAGTAGGAGAGGAGGACCTATTTAATAGATAGAGAAATTACTACCATGGAAGAGTTATGAGGAGGCATATTCCTAGAGAAAGCAAAGAGGTAGGGTTGTTACCGAAGAAGGTTGCAGATTCATTTGATATTGATCTTTTCTTTCCCTATTTCTAGAATACCATCTACAGTCTACACAAAGTTATTGGACTAGATGGAGGTTCGACAGTGACTCCTGACATTTTTTTCATGGCTACAGATGTTTAGGATCAGTACACCAACAAGGAGTTTGATTATGTGGGGCACATAATCAATGTAATGCACTCTGAGTTGATGAATGTGAAGACTGATTTGAAAAGCTTCAAGTTCAATCACTACTCCATGCTGATGCACCTGATCCTCTATTTCAATATTGGCTACATCAACCCAGGGTTCATCGATGAGATTGAGAATGAGGGAGGAACTATTCTGATTTAGCTGTGGACCAAGTTATGGGATAGAACTTACCATTTCTCTAATTTCATTTCTTTTTATAGTGATTTTGTGGATCCATTAATGAACATGTTAGGTATTGTGAGGGATAGATTTCCTTTACTTGTTAGAAAATTGCTTAGACCTGTAGCATTTAATATGGACAATGACATCAAGCACAATTGGGGTGATATGGTTTTTTTTTAGAAAATTACTGTTATAAGAGTGTATGCTTTCCCTCAACCTCCACACATACTGCCAAAATTTATCCCAGAAAGATTGGCAATAGTAGAATTCTTCTGGCAGCTTATCATGATGGATAGAGAGCACTTAGGTCCTAAAAGACATAAGGGAACCTTTCTGCCAAGGAGGTTCCAAATAGGGGATTTCTCTATAGGTAAAGATGACATGGACCAAATCCATGAATTCCTCAGACAATTCAAATTGCCCTTTTGTAAAGCAAGGATGTATGACCCTGAAGACTTCATTAGAGCAGCATTGAGAGAAATGAGGAATCACAATTTGGCTCTAAATCATCCTATGGCAGAGAAGGATGTTATTAGAAATGTTTATAACAAAGTTACCTATGAAGAGAGAACCTATAAATGAGGAAATATTGTAAGGGTAGAGGAACAATTGAAAAAGGTAGACCCTACCTTCCCCGATTTCTTTCCTGATCTCAAATACATTAAGAAAATTGAAATGTGTTTAGAGAATTACAAAGATATTATGTCTAAATTGCTAGACATCCCTGAGGAGGAGGAGGATAGAATAAACCTTGAAGAAGTTGAGCCTAATGTGGAGTTTATGGGAGAAATAGAACAAGCTGAGCCATCCACATCTGAGCAGGGGCCATCAAAGAAACAAAAGTTGATGAATGTACCACAAAAGGCAAGGGCAAAGGCACTACAAATCCTGCTAGGTAATAGCCATTACTTTTCTAACTTAAGACAAAAAATTTTGATATCAATGGTAGATGAGGGAGAAAAGGCCGTAGATGAGTTAGAATTGGCTGCAGCTAGATTGGATGACAGGGTCATCCAAGCTTAAGAGTTTATAGATGATGATGAATTCATCAAGTCTGTTGAGTTTAAAATTTTTCTCTTTAGAGTTAAGTAGAATGAATTAACACTATCTTTGAAACCAGGGGAATCACAGGAAAAAACTATTCAAATGATTGAAAAATTATAGGCCTACGATCCCAACAGTGAAACATTAAGTGTGGAGGAGGTAAGATATCTTGTAAAGAGAAGTGGCATGTTGTTGATCCCTGGATGGGACTTGGAGTCCTCATTCCTAATTAACCAAATCAAGAGGCAAGATAAAGTTGTAGCTTATGAAGCTTTTGGCCCTGATGGACTCATGAGGGGTTCTGGATTCAATATAGACACTAAGACACTAGTAGTATGGTGTGTGGCCCCAGAATCTAATAAGCCCAGATTGGTTGACATCCAAGACACCGCACAGGGTAGCCAATTAATATGGAGGTTGCAAGACACTACAGGATCAGAGATAGAAAATCTCCTACATCATGCATCCTCCATGAATAAAGTAGTGGTTGAGGACTTGGAGAACAGGCTAGCTAGGACATTCAGAGATTATGTGGCATCTAGAAAAAAGTTTGAACAGGAACTGAAGAAGAATTATTTGCTAGACAAGACTGTGAAGGAGCTAAAAGATGAAATAAATACTCTAAAAAATCATTCCAGGACATTTATAGAGGTCTGTGATGTAGGGGTCCAAACTGAGCATGAAGGGGGCTTAGCTCCAGAACTTGCAATAGAAAAGATAATAATGGACATTGATCAGCCTGAGCCTACTGATATTGGAATTGTTGAAAAAGAGACTTTGAAGAAGGTGCTATTGCACAGAGTAAATATTTTAAAAGGGAAGTCTCAAATCCTTCATAGTACTTTCATTTCTTTGCAGGGGACATAATATCAATGTTCTAATGCCTTGTCTATACTAACCACATTATTTAATACTTGGGGCCCATACTTGCAATTCTTTGATAGGTTAGTTTTAATAATGGGGAAAGAAATGGAGTTACCTGACAAAATAATTGATGTTAAGGAAATGGTGTTATTAGTAAAGGATTTGTATGCATTTTTCACTGGCAAGTTACAAAATGTTCAGGCAAAGCTTAAGGTTTTTTGCTGAAGAGTCTGAAGGATATATCCTTGCTATTGTGGACAAAGAGTGATAGTTGAAGGAATGCTAGGAGTGGGCTGATTCTTTCAACCAAATTATGGAATGTAGGAAGGTGGCTTCTTATTTTTTTGGTGATGCTGACATTTCAAATTTTTATGGAGTTGTGGATGAATTGTACAAGCAGGAGATTGACATGAATAAGTTTGCTGTTGAATCTCAAGCCATAACAGATGCCAAGTGGAACAAATGCCTTGAAGACTTGGATATAGTTAGAGAGGTAACTTGGCCATCAAAGAGGGACATTGTGGTTTGGGAAAACATTGCAGAGATTCAAGCCTTTGTCTTGCCATATTAACATGGATGATGGAAGTAGTTGAGACAGTTCTAGTATTAGATGAAGAGCTAATAGAGGGAGGTCAGTTAATTCGATTAGGGTATCTTATGTTTGTGGTTCACCTGTTGTGCATACACCTTTGGTGCAAATAAAGACTGATTCTGAAGAATCCAGGCTGCCAGCTGTCACTCTAATAAGTTAATAACTATTTCCAAATTTGTTTAATTTGCCAAATGCCAATGTTAGTTTTTATTTTCTGATCATTGATCATATTCATTGATCATTGACATTGATGTATAAATTTGAAGTAAGTTTTAGTTAATACAAATATACAAGGATACTTTGTAATTTTCTGATAGATCATAGATCATACAAATATGTCAAGGATATTTTGTAATTTTCTAATTTTCTAATCATTGATCATTGACATTGATGTATAAATTTGAAGTAAGTTTTAGTTAATACAAGTATACAAGGATATTTTGTAATTTTCTGACAATTTGACAAATGATAAATTGACCATGTTGGTAGTATTTTCAGTTTTCACAATTATTTTCATAATTTCTTGCAATTTTCCTCCTAAAGGCCTTGTTGGTCATATTTTCAGATCTTAAAGGTTTGTTGTTCCAAATCCTAGTTTTCTCCTTCTGCAAGTTATATTTTGTGGTTTAGGTTTTCAAGGTTCATCAAATGTGCAATAACCAAGTCTGAAAACCCTTTCCCTAGGTGTCACCCTTGAGAAAATCTTGTTTTTTGTGTGTAAACCCTTGTGTTGGCCCTAGTTTTTATGTTTTGTCATTACCTTTTTGGCAACTTAAGTGTCTTGGCCTTGCACGTGGTCATTTCTGTCAGGCATTCGCTGAATCGCGTAATACTTTTTCATGTCTCAAAGTCATTCAACGAACTGGCGAAGTTTTTTGTGCCTTTGTCATGTCTCTTGTTGGTCGCTAAGTCTCTAAGTTTTTCTACGGTTATCTCTACCATTGAGCAAATCAGCAAATGTGTTGTCTCTTAATTGCTTATTTCCTGGTAGTTACCTATTAACATTCAGTGACTTGGTGTGGCAGTGATCTCTTGTTCTCAAAATCGGGTGACTAAGTCTTGTATCATCCAGCGGTCTAGTGAGGACCGCTGATTTTTGTAAGATCGACAACAATGTCTTAATCTCCAAATGTTTGGGTCTTATGTAAATTCATTTGGTGATTCGGCGACTATCTTGAAGTGAAATGGAAAAGTTCTAAGTCTTCTGGTGACTTGGCGAATGAAGTGGTCATGTGCTCTCGTAATTGGGTAGGTTAAGATAAAAGCATTCAATGACTTAGAGAATGGATTTTTTGCCAAGTCTCAGAATGAGTCGGTGGGTTACCAAAGCATTAAGTGATTGGGAGAAGACCTTAGTCGCTGATTCTCCAGATGCTCATTACCGACTATGGTTAAGTGCTCAAGTGTTATTTTCTTTGTTTGCGAGTTCTCTAAATGAAAGACGAGTTAAGGATTAAGTCCCAAGAACTAACGAAGTCTTCAGTCACCCATTCTCCTGATTCAACCTTGGGTTAACATTCCCTTTTGAGATCATGAGTTCCTTTGTTCGCATGGTCACTGAATTTTGCTTGGTTAAGTTTGCATACCATACCGTGCCAAGCTAGAAAAAGCAGAAAGCTGTCCAATCAGGTTTTAATGAGGGTTTACATCAGTAATTAAGGGTTTTTAATGCATAAAGCTATGATCATTTCTCTCATGCCCTATTTTTTATTTTTTAAATCATCCTATCAACATCTACACCACAACTAGCTCCAATTTGAAAGTTGGTAATGCACAAAATTAAATGCAGATGTGAGTTAGGTTGGATTTGCTATGATTTGGAAATCACACGCACACAAATTTCAAGATATATAGATAGGACAACATTGCTTTTTGTGCTCATAGTTATTCTGAAGACAGTTGAGATCATTGGTGTTCTAGTAGAAGGTGAATAGTGCAAAAGTTGTAGAATTAAGAGTTTCCTATTCTATCAAGATGAGTCATCCTGTGACGAGTGGTGCATCTTCTAGTGGGGCTACAAAAGAACAGAGTGGAGAGGAGAAAGGAAAGCTGAATTTTTCAAATGAGTTTGTCAAGTTGCTCCTTGGTTCAAATCAAAACAAGAAGGCCATCGACACGACATTTGAAGATCTCATGGACAAATGTAGGAACCCTATCACTTCTATAGGTTCTGGTTTTACCTTGTTCTCATATTTTTAAAATAATAGGAGTAAAGCTATAAGTGTTTGCAATGCCTGGGTGTTGGGAATGGAAAATTTAATTGTGCCTGATGTGTTTCTAGATGTTGATTTAATCATTGAGCTAGCTAGGTTGTATGACCCCATTTCTAGATGCATTAGGTGTGAGGACTAGTTTGTGTTTATCTCTTTAGATAGGGGGTCTTTCATGAAAGCTTTCAATTTCTATTCCTCCTCCTCCACTGAAATTTACTTAAAAAGGGAAAGGGAAAAATATGCTAGTAGTATAGGGTCAGTGAAAAGCCAAATTGTCAAGCATATGCCCAATCAAGATAAGTACATAGCTCCCCTCCCACCAAGTATGAATGCCCCTTATTCATTTGCTTCCCTCAATCATTATATGAATTTATTGGGTCATGGGTTATGTAGGGTTCTGGGAATAGATGGGGATGATGAGAGGTTGCCTGCTGATCTTTTAATGATAATCATGGATATTCAGAATTCCCACACCAACACTAATTATGATTATATCTAGTATATAATTGACAAGATGCACGAAGGTTTTATTCCTGTTAAGGAGAAGAAGAGGCCTATTAGGTTCATGCATTATTCCCTTCTTATGCATTTGATTCTGTACCACCATGTTAATGATTTTGATGCAAGAGTATTGAAGATTAAGACCCATTTTAGTGATACTCCCAACCTAGTACAATATTGGATGAGGGTCTAGAATATTACTTCCAATGAGTGTGATTTCACCATTTTTCAGAATTACTTTGTCCATCCAATACTTCAAATGTTAGGCACAAATGTTGTGAGATTGTCAACCAAGTTGTTGAGGGTTTTAAGACCATTGCAATATTAGGACAAGTGGACAAGAAACCATAATTGAGTAGATTTCTCCCTGGGGGACAATTCCATAGCTATTAGAGTATATGGGTGCCCTCAGCCTCCTCACTTGCTTCCAAGATATGTCCCTCCTAGGGTGGTAATGATGGATTTTATTTGGCAATTAATGTGGACTAACAAGGAGCACCTAGGACCTCATAGGAAGGGTACCTTCACACCCCGACAGTTTAGGATTGATAGTTTTTTGATTGGAAAAAGAGCATTGGATTAGGTTAGTGGATGGCTCAATCATTTCAAGATGACTGTAGGTACCTACTAGTATGTTGGTTCTGAGGGTTTTATAAGAATGGCTTGAATGACTTTAATTCCTAGCATTGGAACAATTAGAGAACATGAGCCCCTGAATGAGGAGGATGTAATCAGAAACATAATGGACTTTGATGAAGTGAAGGGAAGATGGACTATGTATTTTGATTTATTAGATTTAGAGGCTCAATTGCACAAGGCTAAAATTCCTTTTGGTGGCTTTTTCCCTAAACTCCCATTCTTGCAGAGAATGGAAAAAATGATAGAAATGCATGGCACCCTGTCTAGCCAGTTGGAAGGGTTTCTTGAGGAGAAATTAGATGTGCCAAGGGACTATTCTACCTTTGAAAATGAGGAGTTCACTAATGATTTAAAGGATGAGGAGGGTAGTAGTCCACCTCTAGTAGGGGAGGAACCAATTGTTGACCTAACCCAAGAATCAGCTGAGGTGGAGGCTATTCCTAAGCCACCATTGAAAAAATAGAAAATTGAGGTTGGTGAACCTTCTAAGAAGAAGAAATAAAAGAAGATATTGGACAGAGCTTCAGTCCTTATACTTGGTAAGAGGGCCTATCACCATCAATTAAGGAAGGCTATTAGGGAAGGAAAGAAGATGATGACATAAGAAACAGGGGACATGATGTTGTTATTGGGGCAAGATGAGAGAGAATTATACCAGGAGGAATTTCTCAGTGATGACTAGTTTATCCAGAGCAAAGAATTCAGAGATTTCCTTATCTAGAGGAAGCATGAAGAAGTAAAGAGGTCATTGCCTAATGGTATGGAATGAAGTGAAGAGACCCTTAGGGCTCTTACATCATATGATCCTATTCTTGAAAAGATCACTATGGAGGAAGCAAGAGAAATGGTTAAAACAAGTGGTATGCTTCTAACTCCCAGATGGGATTTGACTTCTGCCTTCATTATTGACCAAATTAGAAAGCAACCAAAGGGAAGCTTGTCATATGAAGTGCATATTGATGATATGATTAGAGGGAGTGGTTATGACCCTAAGTTACATGCTTTTGCACTTTGGTCTTTGGCCCCAAGAACTCAGAAACCATCTCTTCTAAGAATTGAAGACAAAATGGAAGGTAACAAAATTGTTTGGATAGTCTAAAATACCATCGATCTTGAAGTGTCAAAGGTAGTAACTCATTTGGCCCACCTCAATGAAGCTAAGACTATCCAATTGTCTAAGAGGTATAATAGGTTATTTGAAAACTCAATGAGGGTTGCAAAGGACAGGGATTCAAAGCTTATGTTCATTAAAAAGATGGAAGGTGAATTGGAGGAGTTAAAGGCAAAGCTTGAAGAAGTAGTTAGAATAGTGCCTCCCCCACCTTTGCAAATTGAGGCCCCTCCTCAGCCTGAGGTTGAGATCCCTGACCATCCAGTGGAAGATTTAAAGAAAATAAGATTGGAGGTAGCCCTGGAAACTATGATTGGTGTCATGCAACATAGGCAGAACAAGATAAAAGACAAGATGGAATTAGTCCTTCAGTTAGTTATTATGTTGCATAAGACAAATGATAAAGTTAATGAGTCATTGGCTACTTTGGAGCCACTTCACAACATTTGGGTAGGGAGGAGTCTGTTATTTGATAAACTTGATGGTCTACAAGAAAATAGGCCTGATATCCCTGAGGTGGTAACTGAAGTGCTTGAAAAGATTGGGTTGGTAATTTCTATTTCACAATTTTTCAAAGGGAAGTCCAATCAAGTGAGGGCCAAGTTGGCTATTTTTTATAAGGGTTGCAGTAAGTTTTTGCCTTCTATTTTTGCAAGTGATACTGATGGAGGTATAGTCAGTTTGGGTGAATGGAAGACAACAATGGATCAGTTGGTGATTAGGCTGGAGGCTCTCCTCAATGATGATAATGTTTTTGATGTGGATGGGTGCAATGGAATAATTGACAATTTGTTCAAAGTTGAAGGTGATTGCACCAGGTTTGTTGCAAAAGTTAAAGCTATAATTGATTCAAAGTGGGACCTACATATCCAATCATTACAGGAGCTATAGAGTTACAATTGGCCATCTGATGATGATGTGGAAGCTAGGGACAAGATGATAAAGAAAAAGAAGAAGCCAGGTGTCCAAGAGCTAGAGGCAAAGGAAAAAGAATAGAGTACACCTGGCACATGGTCCAGAATTCTAGGGAGAGCATGTAGTGCAAGTATTTTTGACATCCATCTAAAGCTTGTTGCATCCTTTTAGGGATTCCAAGATGGCTGTGGGTATATATAGTAAGTTTTGCCTTTTGTTAGAGGTGGTCGAAGTTTTTTGTAAAGAAGACTAAATATAGTTTCTCACTTTTGTTTATGTTTTTGCTGAAATTGTAATGGATACATCTGATAATTAATACAAATATACTAAAGTTTCATTGCCATTTCTGATGGTCTTTATGTATGGATGCTTTGAATTTATTATGCACTAATTAGTAAGGCTAGTTTAATGCATTGCTCACAAGGTGAGTATAGGGACTGAACTCGAGTTTCTCTCGAGGAGGGAGTAAAATCTTCAGGGAGGTTTTTTGGATTTGAAAGTTTATGCACAAGTCATAAGTTTAATAAATTTTTGAATATTGGAATCGTCTAGATATTTAAACGCTAACAGGCCTAGGCCCTAAATTTTGATCAAAATGTTAAAACCCTAAGTGCTAGGTTGAGATATGCTCTAAAAATCCATTAAACCCTAGAAAGGCTCAGATCAGTTCTATTTCTTCATTACTTTTTCAAAATTTCAAGTCACTTAAAAGAACCTTTAAGCATGTGTGCGTTACTAACAAACAACCGGCAATGTTTCGAAGTAATGTTGGGTTGTTTCGTAACTTCTCCATGGTTAAGTCGTTAGGATGCTAATGGGTTCTGAACTTCTGAAAGACTCCCGACTAACGACATGCGTAACTTCGAAACACTTTGTCAGGAATAGTTGGTTTACGGAGCTTCGCAAGGGTTTGTTGGCCATTAGTGTCGGTAGTTACGAAGTTGCGTTGAAGCATCTGGTAGAAAGGCATAACTTCAAAAAGGTTAATCAGTTACAAGATTAAACAACTGAGAGGTTATGAAAGGTTTTGTGCAAGACTTCACAAGATTATATCAAATTACATTATTACAAATTTCTTGAACATTCTACAATTACAAAAATCATATATATCCCTGCTATTGTGGACAAAGAGGGACATTCTAGTTCTACAATCTACATTACAAAAATCATGAATTCAAAATTTCAAATTACAAATTACAAAAATCAAAATTCAAATTACAAAAATCATGAACAATACTTATTACTTGTACCCGTAGGCTTGTAGTTGAATATGAGTTAATTAATAAATTGTCAACAAATTAATAAATATTCATAATCAAGTCCAATTACATTATCAATTTATCCAACAAGTAACAGTAATAAGTATACAATGTATAAAATTATAAATACCTATTAACCGAATGCTAATTCTAAATCACTTCACTCTTCACTCAGTGTCAGTGAGTAGTCTGCCTCACCCTCCTATATATCCCACATGGAATCCAGCTCCTAAAATTGACTACTACTACTAGCAAGAGGTTCTTCTTCATTCTGAGTTGCGTATTCAAAATCAAAAAATTATTCATCTTCATTCTGACTTTGAGTCTGGGACCAAGATCCATCATTTCTCTCTGAACCACCAAATTTTGAACTAGTGTTCAAAAACCCTCATGTTTCATGCAGGGAATTCCAAATTGCCAATGCCCTATCATAAGGAAAGTTTGTAACATTGTACTGAGTTACAAACAATCTCAAGCAAGTTTCCAAATTTCTGTCTACTTTGTTTCTGATCTTTGATTTCAAAAACCCCAATGCACTAAAAAATCTTTCATCTTCCACCAACCCCAATATCATTGTTTGACATAAATTAGCAAGTTTGAAATATTCTGATATTGAATCATGCAGTACTTCACTCTGCTCTATCCTTTTCCAAAGCCTGGTTATTGCACCAAGTTGAAATAGATTCTCCAAGTTTTTTAACTACAATTTCATACATGATATAAATTATCTACATTGTTTTTTAAGTTTAGCTGAATCTATAATTCCATCAATTGGTTGTCCATTGCAATCTGCATGTTTTGAAAACTCTCTGATCAATTCATCAATTTTTTTATGAAACATATGAGCATCAAGTTTTCTATCTTGAATGTTTTTCCAAAAATGAGGAAACACACAACCCATAGCCTCAAGAATTTCTTCTCTAGGGAATCTTTCATGAATCCCACTTGAAAGTTGGTAGGAAATTGACTTCAAATTCTCACTAACAGATTTAACAAACATGTCAAAATCAACCCTTTTAACTGGAAGTAGTCTACCTCGCTTGCCCGTCTTAGATTGGTGCATTGGTATTTCATATCCTTTCACAAACACACATAAATCATTTTTTGCATTGAATTGTAAAAAATTCTTAGCATGGTTCAAATCTGTAATAATTTGCCACCTAAAAAAATTTGGGCTTTGAAGTGTTATCATATCTGAGTATAAATTATCCAGGGCAAGGCATGTCATTTTACGTAAATCTAAGTACTCATGGATATACATAGTCCTATCTTGGGCTTTCTTAACAAGCTTGTTCATTAAATCCAACATGGGGAGAAGAGTGGCTAAAGTTAATAGTCTCTATATCACTTAGCTTATGTAACAAATCAAGAGCTTTGTCTACTGTGAGGTGTTGCTCATATATTACTCTGATCAAGGATTGATATTCTATTAGAACTCTTTCTACTAGTCCATGCAAAGAGATCCATCTGGTCTCAACATCCTTGAGAAGCTTGTTTCCTAGTGTTACTCCCTCTGAGAAAATCTTAAATTCTGCAAAACATTTAGGACTTCTACAGAAGTAAGATTATATGTCATGAACTAGATCTTCAACTTTTGACACTATAGGAAAATCACTTACAATGTTATATGCTAAATTCATTTGATGGGCCATGCAATGTATGCCAAGCATGTAAGGTGCAATACTAGTTTGTAATCTTGCACAGAGACCATTCCTTTGGCCTTGCATTACTGTAGCTCAATCAGCTCCAACACACACTAACTTCTTTCCAATTGTCAAATCATCCATACCAGCAACTTCATTCAAAGCATTCTTCACTTGAAAATATAAGTTTTCTGCTGTTGAATTGCCCCTCATTTTACGAATGTAGAGTAGATGATCTTGGGGGACATGTTCTTTTACTGTATACACATGCATACAAACCCAAGCAATGTTATCTACTGTAGTAACTTCATCTATGGATAATGAAATGAATCTGGACTATTTTACTTTCTCTTGTAAATTTTTCTTCTCCACCTTAGAAAGACAGTTTGCCATTTCCCATCCAATGTTTGTTGACCAATGTGACATGGAATAGTGAGGAAATTTCAAAAAAGATAATAAATTACCATATTCTAAGAAGTCTCTCATAGGACACCCTCTAGACATAATATGAAAAACAACACTCATTTGAATGGTCTTTGCCAGGTTTGCTTCATTGGCTGCATGTTTAAACCTAGTGTTGATTGGATTTTCACTACTAGCAATTACTGCCATTCTCTTGTTATGCTCTTCATATTCTATGGCATACTTAACATGAAGACATTCTTCCTTTGATTTCCATCTCACTACTAATATTTCTTGTCCGTCTATGGTCTATTTTTCATAAACCTTACCAATATGCTTTTCTATAGTGTCAAGCTTTAGTTGCAACTTCTTCTCTCTTTTAAGTTTCAAGGTACAAATCTTACACCTGCATTCTATTGGTTGTTCATCATTGCTTAGGACTAGTTCAATGAACCAGTACTTTTCTACCCAATCAACCTTAAAATTTCTTGCCATTTCCCACTCCCGCCCCATTTTTACCTCCCTTTTTCTTTTCTTCCTACCAACATTATTATTATCTTCATTGCTCTAGCATTTTCTTCCAACTGGTTCTGCGTATCCCTTATAACATCTTCTCTTGTGCCACCATTGTTATCCTCATTTGATGCATTTTTATTTTCATTTAACTCAATGACAACCCCAGCTTGTGGTACTCATATCGGTGATCTACTGTGAATGGATTTTACACTCGCAATTGTAGATGTTGATGGAGTAGAAACATTGCCAACTCCAAAGAAAGCCTTTATGGTAGTATCTTTAAGTTTTGGGAATTTTGATGGCCTCCTAGGCCGTTCACTACCTTGAGGAGTCTTACCCTTGTCTAGCTTTCCAATCTCTTCACTACCCTGAGCACGGTGAGAAGTCTGAGTGTCAACCTCCCCTGATATCTGAATCCCTTCAGTAGTAGTAGCTTGAGGATACTCAATCTCAGGATAGTCACCCTTGTTTGACATCTTTACCCAATGATCTCTCACTAGTCACTAGGATTCTAGCCTCTAGGAATTAAAATTAATAGCAATATTGTGAAATGTGAACAAATAATTTTTTACCTTTGTCCTGCTTCCTCTGATTTTCGACTCTCTGAAATGTTGAATCCTCTATTTACTGTTGCAAGATTTTTATTTGTAAATCTGGCCCTCCAGGATCTGGCTCCAAAAATTTGTAACGATGCACGATAAGACTACTTTTAAGTTTTCTAAACTTGATTTGAATTTATATCAATCCATGAATCCAAATTCCAAATTTCCAATTTTTATTTATTTTCAAATTCCTAGGCTTTTGGTGAAAATGTGCCAAGTACTGACTTGATCAATGCTATTTTTGGTGAAAAAATAAATATGACGAGGTGGTCAATAAAATAATTAATTAATAGGTTGGTGAAATACGTCATGGACCAATAAAACAATTAATTAGCAGGGTGGTGAAATATGTCGTGGACTAATAAAACAATATAAACCATATGGATATTTCAAATTTTATATGCAATTCATAATTAATATCCCTGGCAAATAAGAGATCGTTAAAAGAACCACATCACATTAATTTTAGGTGAATATAATGGTTAACAGTGTCAAACACCAAATCTAATTGGCGATTCCAATTAATATTTAGCGGTCACCATGTCAAGATTGGGAGAATATTTGACAGCCTATACTTGCATGATTCACCAATTTCATGAAACGTATATGCCTAGAATTCGCCAAAAGGTGAATATTCACCACTAAAAATTAAGCTATTAGACACTTTATAAAAAGACAAGTAGTAGACTCAAATGGATGATAGGACTAATTTGACCATGAGGATCCTCCCCGCCTATGAGAGCTACATGTTCTTCCAAGAAGATTCTTTTTTTTGACATTTATTTAATACCTCCTCCCAAAATTTATTATCCACCTGACCCACATAGAGGGGTACCCCAAGATAGGAGATCGAAAAGTATCCTTGCTCAAACTCCAATATGGAAGAGATATTTGACTATAGCCTCCTATTGGTATTGAGGATTTAAACCATTGATTCAATATTATTCATGATTTGACCCAATTCTCTTTCATATATATCCAACACCTCATTGATAATCTTAGCCTTTCTTACTGTTTCTTCCCCAAAGAGGATGGCATCATCTGCAAACTGAGAATGAGAAATGGGATCCAAATTATCATGAATGGAGATCCCATGCCATCTACCTAGAATTATCTGCTATTTAATAAATCTGCCCATAACTTCTACCATCAACACAAATAAAAATGGGGATAGGGGATCACCTTGTCTTAACCCATTAGTAACTTGGAAGAAGCCACAAACCAAACCATTGACAAAGATGGAAAAATGAAAATAAGACATGCAATGAAAGATACATTTGATCCACTCTTGACCAAAACCAAACTGAGAAAGGATTTTAATGAGAAAGGGCCAACAAAATCTATCATACACCTTATTGACATCTAACTTAACAATCATATCTAGTTTCTTGTCTATATGCAAACTGTGAATAAACTCATCCACCAAGATGATGTTATCCACTATTTCACATCCAAGTACAAATCCATGTTGCTAAACTGAGATGATCTTGTTAAGAAGTAGCTTTAATCTATTGACCCTGGCCTTAGACAAGATTTTGTACAGAGCATTACACAGTGCGATCGGGTAGAAATCATCCATAGACAAGCACTCATGTTTCTTGGGAATCAATGCTATGATGGTATTATTCATATCTTTAACAAATTGTGCTTTTATCTAGAAGGCTTCCACCACCTTAAGGATGTCTTCTCCATAAATTCCCAACACTTTTGGAAAAATTCCAAGGAGAAACCGTCGGGGCCTGGAGCTTTGAATGGAGGATTGTCAAAAGTTTCTCTTTTGATCTCTTGTAATGTGAATGAGTGCATCAACTGCAAATTGTTAGCATATGATACTTCTTGTTTAATAACATCCAAAAGGGCTACTGAAGACTGTGACAATGTTTCATTGGATGCCCCTAGAAGGGATTTGAAATGAAGAACCACAATCTCCTCAATATCTTCAGCCTTGTCCTGCCACCTGCCTTGCTCATCTTGGATGCGATTAATTTTGTTATGGAATCTTTTGGTTTTCACCGGAGCATGAAAGAATTTGGTATTCAAATCCCCTTTGCTAATCTAGTATTCCCTAGTCATCTCTCCAAAACACTTCCTCTCTGAGAAAGATTTTAGACAATTTGCTCTTTAGTGATTTTTCTTTTTCAAACTCTCTGTTTGACATCCCTATAGAAATAACTAAATTGTTCAGGTCCTTCAATTTTGTCTCCACCTTGATCTTTTCAGAGATTTTTTTTTTTGAATGAAACCTCATTCCATGATTTTATTATATCCTTAACCATCTTGGGTCTTTTAACAAACAAAAAACTTAGGGTGCCAGTGAATGTATTGCTATCTCTCCACCATCCCTCCAACTTAGGGAGAAAATCCTTATCTCTCCACCACATATTTTGAAATCTGAAGCTCCCTCTAAAACTTTTTTTAACAACATGAAAAATTAACTGAATTGGGAAGTGATCTGATAATGACATAGGAATAATACTAGATTCCAAGTTGAAGGAAGAATCAAGCCAATAAGAGCCAACAAGGAATCTATCCACTCTTTCAAAAATCTTAGCAAAATTTGTCTGTCTATTTGTCCACATATAATTTCCTTTCTTTGGAACCACATCTATCAAATGATTCCACGTCACGAAATCCCTAAAGTCTTCCATGACTTTATTCGACATTCTCAAACCCCCCGACTTCTCATCCAAATCCAAAAGAGCATTAAAATCTCCTGCTACAATAACCTTGTCACTATTAAGAGTACCTATTTTGGAGGAGATTTATACCCACAACTTCAATTTATCCTCTATTTTGACTGGGCCATAAACATTGATTAAAGGAAAAGAAAAATTGTCTTTAATGTAAACCGCCACACCAAATAGCCAATGATCAAATCTTTCCAACTCCAGCATCATAATATTACTATGATTCCAAAGAAATCCAAGACCCCCTGCGATACCTTTGGCTTCTTGAAAAAAACCTTCCCATTTACTGAAAGCAAAAATAAAGCTGAGAGCTTTATCCATACAAAGTTTAGTCTCTTGGAATAAGACAATGTCACTCTCAATTTTTCTCAATGCTTATTTGACCAAGAATTTCTTGTTAGGAGCAGATAGGCCCCTGACATTCCAGGAAGTGATCTTCATTTTGCACCAAGGGAGATTCCTACTCCCTTGGCTTTTTTTATGAAATCGAAGACATTGATAATTCCTTTCTCCTTGGCCCTCTCTTCTCTTGTTTGATTATTAGAACGCCTGCCCCTAGCACCTTTAGCTTTTCCTAATAGGATGTTGGTAGATTGACTAACACACCTAGGTTCAATGTTGTCCAATTCATCCGCTGAAAGGAAATCATCCAACAAATCCCTATCATAATTGATCTCAGAATCCAATTGAAGTTGATAATTAATGGGAATGATTGCCTTAGAAATGGCCTCCTCTTGTCCCTTGGCCTCATAAGAACCTGAGCATTCCCCTTCCTCCTAAGTCCCATTCAAGGTTTGAATCGAGGCTCTCTTCAATGATTTCTCTTTTGAAAACAAGATGGTTATTGAAACCATTTTATGAATCTTGGCCTTCTGAACTCAAATTTTGGTCGGTTTGACAAAGATCTTCCTTTGCGTAATGTCGTGGTCCTTAAAACCACATCTTGTGCATCCAGGTGAAGGAGATTCAATTTCCACCTTTTCTTTTCCAACTGCTACTACCCACTTCCAGATTGATGAAAGAGGGAATTTCTCACATAGTGACAATCTTGATCCTGGCATACAAATAAGAGTCATTTTCTATGATTATTTCATGCACTTCTAATAGAGTTCCCAGTGATTAGCCAATATATTCTAGACTAGCATCCCTGCAACATTCTAATAGAAGATTATATAACTGAATCCAAATTAGAGTCTGGTAAACTACTAAAGGAATATGATTAAAATTAGCCTACCATGGCTGCAAGTACAAGGGAAGCGACTCAAGAAACCAATTTTGTTGGTTCAGAGATCTTGTTTCTATCATCTTCAAATTTGAAGATTATGATAAAAAAACCTTTCCGTATACATTTTATCATGATGTCCCAACTCCAGTTATCATGGACCCATACCTTGGTTTGTTCTTTGGATATCCGTGCTCCAATGAAACACCCAATAATTGCCAGCTTATCCTAGAGGGTGGCATCCTTGTCAATATCTTCTGGTAAGTCTATGTCAACCACCTTATCATTCTTCTCAGGTGTTGATCATGAAGAAACTTTATGGGCCAACCCTCTATCATGACCACCAAAACTAGTCATGTTCTTGTTGTTGATATGAGCCTGACGGAACCTCTATGATATGAAACTACTGCCATATCTGCTCCTCTCCCGTCTCGGCTACATCTCTCCCCTAAAGTCATTCTTCATGTGATTTAAAATTATTATCAGCAATTTTGAATGGTATTATATTTTATACAATGGAAATATATTTTAAATAATATTATAATTATAGTTATATATATTGTAATTTTATTTCTATGTTATTTCAATTCTAATTATGTATATCAATTTAAATATAAAATTTCTATATTATAATATATATTTATTGTAATATATATTTATTTCTCAAGCTGCCCATCTAAAGCCAATTGTCCTTCTAGAAATTGATATAATAGCCATTTCCAATTTGCCACTTGGCTCTGGTTTTAGCCAACTCCTTGGCGCCGAGGAGACCATTCCAAATATTGATACTTTTTACAATTGGAGACAAGCCTGCTCTCAAACCTTCGGAACTCAGGTTTGTAATTACAGAAGAGGTGATAAATGGGTGGATCTTACTCAGATCTCTCAAGACCTAGCTCCTTTGATGACTTCTCTCAATGCGGTTACCCTATCTCCCAAGTAGGATAAGCTCATCTGGGAGGACTCTTCGGATGGGAATTACACAGTGGCTTTAGCCTATTCCTTGCTGACTTCCCAAATCAATGACTTAAATCCGATGTGGTCCAAAGCTTGGATCACTAGTCTCATGCCCAAAATAATGTCTTCTTTTGGCTTTTGCTACAGAATTGTATCCTTATGGTGGATAATCTCATCAAGTGCGGATTCCAATTCACCAACAGATGTGTTCTATGTAAATGTCAAGAGGAGACTGTGGATCACCTATTTATCCATTTCTCCTATGCTCGGTGGTCGGGGGTGGCTACTTCTCATCTGTCTCTCTTTTCTTAGCCCTTCCTTCTGTTCATTTTCTAGGTGGTGCCTGGGTTGTCTCTAGCCTTGCCTTTCCTGCTCTGCTATGGTTTTCCAAGCCTATCCTTTGTGTGGCCTGTCTCTTGTTTTTTCTATTTGGTTCTCTTTCCTTTTCTCTAGACTTGTGGGTTTCAGGCACCCTATAAAACCTATTTTACTTAATCAAAAAAATATATATTTATTGTTATTTTTATTATTATTTAAATAAAAATTTATTAAATATTATATTATAATTATGTATATCATTTTAAATAAACATTTTCTATATTATAATATATATTTAATTTTATTATCATAATTTTATTTCTAAAAACTTAGTTTAAAAAATTATTATAAAATTAATAGTACATATTAAATATTAAACATTTTAACTATGTGAAATATAATATTTATATTAAAATATTTTGAATATATGTTAAGTATCAATTTTTTTATTAAAAATAGTGATTATAATATATATTAATTTAATAGTTCTATATGTTTTTCCTAATACTTCACTTTATTTGAGGTAACTATTGTCATATTTTTGCACATTTTGGAAACCTAATTACTAGATGAGCTATATCCCTCTAGTTTGCATTATTATGTGATCTTGATTAAGATTTGTGTTCATTTCCATTGCAAAGTACATGAAAAGAAAGGAAGTATTACTGCATTTAAGATTACATGTCATATCCTGATATGTTGTACATAAAAGGAAAGAACTATAAAGAAAAACATTCATATGAGCTCAGACATGCCGTGAGCATAGAAAATACAAGAATTTCATAAATGAGTGCAAGTATACATAAATTAATATTGCTAGATGCAGGGATACCAGACATTTCCTAGTAGGGAGTTGATCTTCTGTGTCCCCGGTGTGCTCCTATGATCCTGAACCTGTAGAGAGAGAAGAAAAGAGGTTAGATCCAATGGATCAAAGAAATGAATGGTGCCACAACATATATGATCATGCATATGTGCACTTAGTCATACACCTCTAGCATGGGCTGTGCTTAGGGCATGTGCATCAAGGAGCTACCAAAATATAAGGGCACCATGTTTTCACTGACATGTTTGTTTCATGTGCAGATATAGGGAAGTTGATCCAATAAAGAGTTTTGTGAATGATCTGGGTCCTTGATGTGGGTAATGATAGAGTAATCTTATTGTACTCTATCTTTTACTCCTTTAAGGGCCAAGAGCACACACAGTGTGTACATATGGGGAGTGGTCAGATGATCCAGCATCAATCAATAAAAGAATAACAGAGGGATTTATGGCATCTAGTTTTGAATAGAGCTAATGGTAGAGTACACAGATCTATGAACTAGATTGGGCACTCTGTTTTATAGGTGTTCACATGGCACATACATGCTGAGGGCACACAATCCATATGTTCAAAAAAGGTACAATAGATGATGCTTAAAGATAAAACTCAATGCATTACATTTAGGGCATAAACCTATTTCAAATCTACATTCTATAATGATGACATAGTATGGATATGATAATCTACATTATAGGCCAGTTGAAGAAGGAAAATGTTCATAGTTAGCATGGCATGATGTCTGAATAACAAAGAACCCATACGAATAGAGCTAGTAACAAAGCATGATAATCAATGGGCATAAATGTAATATTCTTCTTGTATAGGAATTAGTGCTTGAGCAATCTGAGGTTGATAGTGAACAAATCAGATCCAGGTGTATATGTGCCTCTAAGAGTACATAGCATGATCAAATCTAGAGGCTCTCCTAGTGATCAACAATGCAATAATAGGGCATGATAAACAACAATAATGCTATGATCCCCTATTCTTTCATAGATGTAACAACACATGGCATGACATCATTTTAATGGAGAGGCTTAGCATTATAATGAAAAGAAAGATTCATCAAAGATAAAATGAGCAAGTGCAGTGACCATCAAATGAATTGCCCTTGTGTGCTCGGGCCCATGGTATGCAACAGCAAGATAGTGCCATAAGCGTTAGGTTCTCGGGCCTTTCAAATAGAGGAAACTTATGTATGATAGCAATTAGTGCTATATCTCAGGCTAGGTTGATAACAGTGGCAATCCAATTCATATAATGCCCTAGCCTATGTTTCTTGGGCTATGTAATATTTAGTGGCATCAATGCCATAGTACCATACCTCAAACACACAGAAGGAGTTGAATAGAAAGTATATAATAGGTATCACAAATAGAGAAATGTGGAGTCACAGTACACATCACAACACCCTAAAGTTCTCGGGTGGCATGTATCATTACCAACAGCAATATGGCAATACTTTCACAAGCTTAAATAATAGTGGTGTCAATTGCCATAACAGAATTCAATGCAAACTGATGCAATGCCCATTGAAGGCTTGGGCTATGTAAACAGTCCACTATACTTGGTGCCCGATAGATGCAACAGGAAATAAAATATAGCATAGCATGATGCCCTGTTTCATACCATATGCTATCAAATGCAAAGGTAATGATATGTCTTCAAAGCCAAAAATGTGGAAGTATTGTGACACCAGCGTGCTTGAACAGAAATGCAACCAAAGTGAATATGCAATGCATCAAATCAACAATCACAATGCCATTGAATGTGATCTAAGGGCTTCATGCTACCATAGCCTTAAGTTTCTCAAGCTTATTCAAGCAAAGCAATTCAATAACCATGCCCTAGGCTTAAAACAAAACAAGATAAATCATGCCCTGGCCAGGATGCAATATAATGTATAGAGGGACTTCAAATGTAACAGTGCCCATAGATACAAGTAAAAATCAAATACAAATACAACATGCCTCATAGGTCTCAACCCACATGCAATGAAAAGAAAGCAAATTCAACAGTGCCATCAAAGCCACATTCAACATTGAATAGAGAATACACAGCAAATTCAACACAAGTTTTCCCTATCTTTCATAGAAAATCAAATACAAAATGCAGCGCACAATCAAGAAGAAATAAGTGCAAGACCCATAACTGAGTGATGGCTTAGGTTTTCCCTCGAAATGCAGAGATATGTTATTCAGATGCAAAGATACAATTCTAAACAAAATACTAATTATAGAGATCATATGTATATTGTTGTGCCATAGTTTCCATCACAGGCTATGACCAATAGTGCTTCAATGCATTGAATTAATAGTGAAACCAAATTGATGATGCCCTTAAAGAAAATACAGATAGGGCTCAAGATCCAGTAGTACAATGTAATGAGTGATAAAAGAAATCAACACCTACCTCAACCATAATGCCGAAGATGTATTTGTTGTTTATATTCCAGAATGGAAGGTTGCTATCCAAGTTGCAGTGGAGTTTTAGTATGTGCCAGTTGCCGAGTGTAAAATCCATGATTACAGGAAGATGTCATTTTTGAATGAGGGTTTCATAATAGCATATCATTCTTTTTGTCTCCCCTTTTTTAGGGTTGAGTATATACTTCAACTCCCTTTGACATTTTTCCACGGGCATGGATATATTTTGTAAAGATATTAATATAATTATCTTTTTGAAGGTAATTATATTAATTTATTTTTTTATGCCTTAGGTTCCATAGTAGTCATGTTTGACTTAGGTGATAGATGTTATCACAATCATGTTTAATGTATGGGGGGGGGGGGGGGGGGGGGCTACTATTTTTAGAATATTTATATGTAATGTGGATTTGATCATAATGTAAATATTTTAGATTTTCTCCTCATCATTGAGTTGAGACTATCTTAAAATATATATTTAGGATCCACATTTTTAGTGATTGGGGTTATGTTTTTATTGTTATAAGTCATTGCTCATATTATTGTATGATTTTTGACATGTGGTGTTCCTATAAACCGCAGTCAGAATATTAGTTATAACATGACTTTGTGGGTTTTTGGTCTCCCTTTTGACTATCTATTTTAGGGACCCCACTTTTTTCATCCCCTTAGATTCTCAAGAATTGGGCATCCGAATTTCAAAGTGATGTGATCATGGTCCTAGTGGCAGAATTTTCTATTCTTGGTGAAGTAGTGGACTTCAATGCAGATTCTACAAATTTTCTATATATGCCTCTCACCTTTGGTGATTGAAGGCTAGTTATTCCTTCCCTCATTTTCATGAGGTGAATGTTGTAGCTCTAGGAGAAGCAAATTGATATTTTGACTCATTTTATTCTAGCTAATAGCAATTGTCCTTCTTCTTCTACAACTTTGTGAGTTGATTTAATGGATTTGATGTCATGTATTATGATTGAAAATTGATCCTCTACTTGATATTTTGTTCATTTTGATGTTTACAAGCACTGGTTTTTCTTAAAGTTTCATTTTGTATGCATTATATGTGTTTGAGTTGTGGAATCTCTTTTCCCTTCTCATTTACAACGAGCACCTGATTATTTTCTATATGAAGAATTGGATTAGGGAAGAGTTGTGATATTCATGTTATATGCTAGATTACATTGTGAGTTTGTTTTTCAATTTGTGGATCTATCCAATTTGGTGAATCACCTAAGTTAGATTTTAGTTATCTCAATTTTATGAAATCTCTCTCCCTTTCCCTTTCAAGTTCAGTACAATTCAAGTGATACAAACAGGGAAGTCAGCCCTTAATCCAGAGGTCTATTCTCAGTGAAGCAGTCCCACATCTTGAGAGTATTCCCATGTTTCATGAGATTGCTAGGTTTCATACTTAGCCATCACGGGTGCAATCCCTAGTGATAATAGTTTTTGGCATGCCCGGTGGGACTTGTTTGTTTCCCATCATTAACTAGGAGTTTGGTGTGATCCTCAATGCAATCAGCCTTCAAGAGGTGGTTTGTTTCTAGCACCATGGAAACTCTAAGAGAAATCTACTGGTTTTAGCAGTTTAAGTGCTGAAAAGTTTCAAAAAATATCTTTTACCAGCCCATTTGATGAGCAAGCATGTCAATTCCTAATTCATATTCTCCCTATCACCCCCCATATCATGAGAAATCTTCCCATGTTCACCAATTCAAGTACCAGTAACCCAAACACTAGTTACTTTATTTCAAGCTCCCTTAAACCCTCCAATGGCTCAGCCTCGACCACACCCTTTTGTAGCCTTCAATCAAGGTAGCCCTCTAAATTTTCAATAGCATAATGATATACCTATCTCAGCCCTTAAAAGTTTGCCTATCTTTATGGGAGAAGATCAAACATCAGCCATTGAACATATAAGAGATGTGGCATCTCTTTGCGGTCATCATAACATCACTCAAGATAATGTTGCTATGAGATTGCTAGTAGCCTCATTCAAGGGCAAGGCTTTGCAATGGTTCAAAAGTTTACCAGTTGGTTCTATTGCTAATTGGGATGGGTTGGGAGAAGCCTTGACCAATTATTTTGAAGATAAATCAAATCATCTTTCACTAGTTGAGCACCTAACTACTATCAAAAGAGCACCTCAAGAATACATGATGGATTTTAATTTCAGATTTCAAAGAACATGACAAAGAATACTAGCTACCATTAGGCCATCTAGCTAGCATGCTTTCCTATATGATTTGAGAGCCCTCAATAGTGATATTGTTGTTATGATCCAGTCATTGGGTGGGAATAACCTTCCAGTAGCATATGATCTTGCCATAAGGGCTGAGAACAGTCTAATCCTAGCTGGGAAGATAGCTCCAAGACCACCAATGCCTATTTTTCTAGAGTTACACCCTATCCCAAAATCAGTTCCAGCTCTAGCATCTATCCCACCTATCCCAGTTCCTACTCAATAAGCTACTAGCCTAATTGCAAGCCAAGCCTAGGATTTGGATAATATCGTGAAAGCATTGCATACAATTTGTAATAATTTGGTTACTGTGAGTAAGAAGTTTGATTCACAAGTTTCCCCGCAACCTTACTAGCAATACCCACAACCCCTCCAACAAGTCTATCAGCAGCCTTACCAACTGCCTTATCAGAATCATTATCAAGAGAATAGGCCCCAATTCCAGCAAGGCCAACAAAATCAAACAAGAAGTTACAACCAAAAAGCCAACCAGCCTTACAATCTTAACACTCCTAGTGTCTTTAGGGAGTTGGTTCGTATGGCTCAAAACAACATGGTACAAGATTATCAATGGGGATGCCCATGTAATCAGCACCATTTTCAAGGAGTTTGTCCAATGGGTTATGCTCAGGCCCTCATGGTACAAAATAATGTCACCATGCCATAGGAGATGGTTCAAGGACCAGGCCAGCAATGTCTAGTTGCCACCACAAATGAGGTTCGGCCTCTTGAGATGGCATTGGTGCACTTTCAGAAGGAGGGATTTTGTGGGGTGATTTCTTCACCTAATGACAACTCAACTTATACTCTTTTTGTAGCTAAGGGGGAGATCAAGAAGAAGAAGAGACCTCATGCTGCTGAGGAGAACCTAGAAGCTTTGTAGACTAGATAGGAGACTCACAAGGTTTAGATCCCAAGTTTCTTTCCCGGTAAGCCGACTAGCACTCCTATTGAAATTCCAAGCTTTAGGATTTCTCCTTCAGTTTAGAATCCTAGTCAACAGGAACCTAATCTCCATACATTTTTAGAGCCTATTCATGACCCTATCTTAGATTTCCAGCCACCTCATCCTATTCCTATAGAAGAGACACTTGTGATGTTTGACTTCCTATATGATAGTGAACCTATCCTGCAACAGATTAAGCCTTATGATCCCATTCCTGAAGAGCCCCCTACACCTTAGAGTATTTCAAGAAACTAGGAGGAGAATGAATTTTATCCTTGGGGTGTATGTTTTCATGATGACCATATGGAACAAATGGATTTATTGCATAAAGATGGATTAGAGTAGCCAAATAAGGATAAGAAAGAAAGAGAAGAAGGTGAGAGCCTAGCTGATTTGTTTGAGGAAATGCCTTCTTATATTGAACAAGAAAAGATAGTATAGGACCCACTTGTTGAGCTCACTAATTATGATAAGAAAGATGATGTAGTTGCTGCTAACTTAGAACAACAAGATAATTTTGACTCTATGATAAATGCTTTCTGGTCAAATTTTCTTTGTGTCCCTCATCTTCCTGAAATAAATGATAACATGTATGTTCCTAAGGAAGTCCTTTCATTTCATGAAGCTAATGTTGTACCAGTGATTGAGCTTGGGCATGTTTGCAATAAAGTGGATAATGAATCTCAGGATTCATGTTTCCTAGATCATGAAATGGGGGTAGTTATTAAGGACCTAATGCAGTTTCATAACTTGGATAAGCTATTGGATGTTCTAGTTGATGAGGAGGATGATCCTCAAACTATAGAAGATGAAATGTTGAAGAAGACTATCATGGAGGGGCCAGAATTTAAAGACATTGCTAAAGATGTTTGTAAGATGCACACTGAGCAGTAGGAGAGGCATGGTTTTATGCTCTCCAGGGGGTGTCCTATCAGATATATTGCCAAGGTGGGGTCAAGCAAGGCATCTATACTTAATGATTTGATGGAGGGTGATGTCAAGAGTTCACTCATTAGTGACCCTGAGCTTATTCAGTTTTATCAGTCTCCCTGGGAAGGCAACACTTATGATCTATTTGAGGTGAATTGTCTGGAATACAAGTTTCAAAAGTTGATATGCCAGATAGTTCAATGAATTTTTGTGTTCCATGTTCTCTTTGCTGGAATTAAATATGAAAAATATGATATTTTGAGGAGAATGGGAAGTTATTTTAACAATCCAATTAATGGATTTGTTTAACCAGTTTGCTAAGACTGGTTAGAGTAGGGTAGGGTAGAAGTTTTGTTTCTTGTTTCCCCTAAGTTTCTTGGAACAAGCTAGCTTTTAGTGTTTCTTTCAGTGAGGTTTGGTTAGCAATAAGCTAGAGAAGTTATCTCTAGTAGTTAGCAGTTTTGTGAGAGAAGAAGGTTGTTTTGGTTGGGAGCCAAGTTCAGTTTTCAGGCTTAAGAACTCTATTGCCCAATGGATCTATCATGTAGTTGGTTAGTATGCTTAGCAAGAAAGCACTCCATAGAGGTCACCAGAATGTTGTCATATTTTTGCACATTTTGGAAACCTAATTACTAGATGAGAAATATCCCCCTAGTTTGCATTATTATGTGATCTGGATTAAGATTTGTGTTCATTTCGATTGCAAATTACATGAAAAGAAAGAAAATATAAATGCATCTAAGATTACATGTCATATCCTGATATGCTGTATAGAAAAGGAAAGAACTAAAAAGAAAAACATTCATATGAGCTCACACATGTTGTGAGCATAGAAAATATAAGAATTGCATAAATGAGTGCAAGTATACATAAATTAATGGAGCTAGATGTAGAGGTACCAGACATTGCCAAGTAGGGAGTTGATCTTCTGTGTCCCCGATGTGCTCCTGTGATCCTGAACTTGTAGAGAGAGAAGAAAAGGGGTTAGATCCAATGGATCTAAGTAATGAATGGTGCCACAACATATATGATCATGCATACATGCACTTAGTCATACACCTCTAGCATGAGTTGTGCTCAGGGCATGTGTATCAAGGAGCTACCAAAATATAAGGGCAACATGTTTTCACTGACATGTTTGTTTCATGTGTAGATATAGGGAAGCTGATCCAATAAAGAGTTTCATGAATGATTTGGGTCCTTGATGTGGGTAACGATAGAGTAATCTTATTGTACTCTATCTGTTACCCCTTTGAGGGCCAAGAGCACACATAGTGTGTACATATGGGGAATAGTCAAATCATCCAGTGTCAATCAATAAAAGAATAACAAAGGGCTTTATGGCATCTAGTTTTGAACAAAGATAATGGTAGAGTACATAGATCTATGAACCAAATTGGGCACTCTATTGCATAGGTGTTCACATGGCACATACATGCTGAGGGAACACAATCCACATGTTCAAAAAAGGTACAATACATGATGATTAAAGATAAAACTCAATGCATTACATTTAGGGCATAAACATGTTTCAAATCTGCATTCTATAATGATGACATAGTATGGATATGATAATCTACATTATAGGCCAGTTGAAAAAGGCAAATGTTCATAGTTAGCATGGCATGTTGTCTGAATAACAGAGAACCCATAGGAATAAAGCTAGTAACAGAGCATGATAATCAATGGCCATAAATGTAATATCCTTCTTGTATAGGAATTAGTGCATGAGCAATTTGAGGTTGATAGTGAACAAATCAGATCCAAGTGTATATGTGCCTCTAAGAGTACACAGCATGATCAAATCTACAGGCTCTCATGGTGATCAACAATGCAATAATAGGGCATGATAAACAAAAACAATGCTATGATCCCCTATTCTTTCATGGATGTAACAACACATGGCATGACATCATTTTAATGGAGAGGCTTAGCATTACAATGAAAAGAAAGATTCATCAAAGATAAAATGAGCAAGTGCAGTGACCATCAAATGAATTTCCCTTGTGTGCTCCAGCCCATGGTATGCAACAACAAGATAGTGCCATAAGCGTTAGGTTCTCGGGCCTTTCAAATAGAGGAAACTTATGTATGATAGCAATCAGTGCTATATCTCAGGCTAGGTTGATAACAGTGGCAATCCAATTCATATAATGCCCTAGCCTATGTTTCTTAGGCTATGTAATATTCAGTGGCATCAATGCCATAGTGCCATACCTCAAACACACAGAAGGAGTTGAATAGAAAGTATATAATAGGTATCACAAACAAAGAAATGTGGAGTCATAGTACACATCATAGCACCCTAAAGTTCTTGGGCCACATGTATCATTACCAACAGCAATATGGTAATACTTTCATAGGCTTAAATAATAGTGGTGTCAATTGCCATAACAGAATTCAATGCAAACTAATGCAATACCCAGTGAAGGCTTGGGCTATGTAAACAGTCCACTATACTTGGCACTTGATAGATGCAAGAGGAAATAAAATATAGCATAGCATGATGTCTTGTTTCATACCATATGCTATCAAATGCAAAGGCAATGATATGTCTTCAATGCCGAAAACGTGGAAGTATTGTGACACCAGTGTGCTTGAACAGAAATGCAACCAAAGTGAATATGGAATGCATCGAATCAACAATCACAATGCCCTTGAATGTGATCTAACGGCTTCACGGTGCCATAGCCTTAAGTTTCTTAGGCTTATTCAAACAGAGCAATTCAATAACCATTCCCTAAGCTTAAAACAAAACAAGATAAACCGTGCCCTGGTCAGGATGCAATATAATGTACAGAGGGACTTCAAATGTAATAGTGCCCATAGATACAAGTAAAAATCAAATACAAATATAACATGCTTCATAGTTCTCGACCCACATGCAATGAAAAGAAAGAAAATTCAATAGTGCCATCAAAGCCACATTCAACGTTGAATAGAGAATACACAGCAAATTCAACACAAGTTTGCCCTATCTTTCACAACAAATCAAATACAAAATGCAATGCACAATCAAGAAGAAATTGTAATACCCCAAAAATGGGCTATAAGTTCATTAACCTCCTACATCTACAAATCGAATGAAATCAATGTCGAAGTCCTAATCTAAGGCACATCTAAACATCATCGAATCATAATTGATTATCTTAAATTCTACATCGGGGAATATTCCTAGCAATATTCCTAATTATCTTAATTATCTTTAATTTAATGATTATTTGGCAATAAATCACATTTATCCTAAGTTTGATTAATTGAATATTTTCATATTTAATTAATTAGATTTAATATCTTGCCACTTAATTGTGTAATTAAATTTAATTCTATCTATTATTAATTGTATTATTTAATTTTGACAATAAATCCAATATCCTATGAATAATTGATTAAATTTTTATTTAATTAATTAAAGCAAGTTGTCATTATTTAATAATATAGTTTTTAATAAAAGTTTGATTAAATAATTGATTAACCCATAAATCAATTATTTATTGTCAAAAATCAGTTAAGTTGAGCATAAATCGCTTTATTTATTTAATTAATTCATAATTATTATGCACATTCAAAAGAAACAGTTAAACTCCAAATTAGAAAATCAATGCAAAGTGTTGACTTTTTAGAACTCAACATCCTTTTGGAATTCAAAAAGCTGATCTAAACTCTAATTTGAGTTAAAAAGCTATTTTTGCATGATTTGCATGTTTTTTTGAATTAAATTATCTTTATTATTAGATAACTCAAAAATCAAGCTGAGTTAATCTGAGTGATTTATGGCTTTTATCCATGCACCTCCAAACCCCTGGATTTCTATAAATTAAGGCTTCAACTCATGCCAAATCATCTCATAATTGTGCAAACTTATGCTGGAGAATCGACATCTGGAGAATCAAAGCTTATTACGAATCAAGGCTACTGTGAGATCAATTTGGTTTTTTTTACATTCATTTAGATTCATTTTCATATCATTGTTAGATCATTTAGCATATCATAGATCAATTTTCATTTTAGCATAGATTCATATCATTTTTCATCTTATTGCATAGAAAATACCAAAAAAATAGATTAATTGCATTCATATTTCATATTAGTTTTGCATTCAAATCCTTCATTTAGGTGTCGTCTAGGTCACTGATCTCGATAGCAATCTGAGAACATCAATCTCACACCTATTAGAAGGAAGTAAATCGCTTGGTTAGATTAGATTTCAATTTTGCATGATTTGATTATAGCTAACCTCTAATGTTTTACTGAAGTGTTATGTCTATAGATCAGGTACAATTTTCACACACACAGAAATAAGTGCAAGACCCATAATCGAGTGATGCCTCAGGTTTTCCCTTGAAATGTAGAGATACATTATTCAAATGCAGAGATACAATTCTAAACAAAATAATAATTGCAGAGATCATATGTATATTGTTGTTCCCTAGTTTCCATCATGGGCTATGGCCAATAGTGCTACAATGCATTGAATTAACAGTGAAACCAAATTGATGATGCCCTTAAAGAAAATATAGATAGGGCTCAAGATCTAGTACTACAATGCAATGAGTGATAAAAAAAATTGACACCTACCTCAACCATAATGTCAAAGATGTATTTGTTGTTTCTATTACAGAATGGAAGGTTGCCATCCGAGCTGCAGTGGAGTTTTAGTATGTGCTAGTTGCCGAGTGTAAAATCCATAATTACAAGAAGATGCCATTTTCGAATGAGGGTTTCATAATAGCATATCATTCTTTTTGTCTCCCCTTTTTTAGGGTCAAGCATATACTTCAACTCCCTTTGATATTTTTCCACGGGCATGGATATATTTTGTAAAGATATTAATATAATTATCTTTTTGAAGGTAATTATATTAATTTTTTTTTTATGCCTTAGGTTCCATAGTAGTCATGTTTGACTTAGGTGATAGATGTTATCAAAATCATGTTTAATGTATGGGGGGGTGGGGCTATTATTTTTAGAATATTTATATGTAATGCGGATTTGATCATAATGTAAATATTTTAGATTTTCTCCTCATCATTGTGTTGAGACTATCTTAAAATATATATTTAGGATCCACATTTTTAGTGAGTGGGGTTATGTTTTTATTGTTATAAGTCATTTCTCATATTATTGTATGATTTTTGACATGTGGTGTTCCTATAAACCACTGTCAGAATATCAGTTACAGCATGACTTTGTGGGTTTTGGGTCTCCCTTTTGACTATCTATTTTAGGGACCCCACTTTTTCCGTCCCCCTAGATTCTTAGGAATTGGGCATCTAAATTTTAGAGTGATGTGATCATGGTCCTAGTGGCAGAATCTTCTATTCTTGGTGAAGTAGTGGACTTCAATGCAGATTCTACTGATTTTCTATATATGCCTCTCACCTTTGGTGATTGAAGGCTAGTTCTTCCTTCCCTCATTTTCACGAGGTGAATGTTGTAGCTCTAGGAGAAGGAAATTGATATTTTGACTCCTTTTATTCTAGCTAATAGAAATTGTCCTTGTTTTTCTATAGCTTTATGAGTTGATTTAATGGATTTGATGTCATGTATTGTGATTGAAAATTGATCCTTTACTTGATATTTTGTTCATTTTGATGTTTACAAGCACTGGTTTTTCTTAAAGTTTCAATCTGTGTGCATTATATGTGTTTGAGTTGTGGAATCTCTTTTCCCTTTTCATTTACAACCATCACCTAATTATTTTCTAAGGGAAGAATTGGATTAGGGAAGAGTTGTGATATTCATGTTATATGCTAGATTACATTGTGAGTTTGTTTTTCAGTTTGTGGATCTATCCAGTTTGGTGAATCACCTAAGTTGGATTTTAGTTATCTCAATTTTATGCAATCTCTCTCCCTTTCCCTTTCAAGTTTAGTATAGTTCAGGTGATACAAATGGGGAAGGCAGCCCTTAATCCAGAGGTCTATTCTCAGTGAAGCAGTCCCACATCTTGAGAGTATTCCCATGTTTCACGGGATTGCTAGGTTTCATACTTAGCCATCACGGGTGCAATCCCTAGTGACAACAGTAACCTAAGATGACAAAGAGTAATTAAAATTAAAATTCTTGAGTGTTATGATCTTATAATTATATAATTTTATATTTAATAGAATTATACTTAATAAAATATAATAATTTTTTTTGATGAATAGTGCCTTCTCTATTAATTTAATATTAAAGTTTCATATTAAAAAAAAAGGGGTCAGAGGGCATAAAAATCACCCTGTAGAGTTCACATGGCCAAGCTAGAAACAACAAAAACTATTCATAAAAAAAAATAGGCATAAAGCCATCAAGCTGCAAGAGTGATGCCAAAAGGAGGAGGATCTTTATCATCCGAACCCCAAACATTGTTGGGATTGACACAGGGTCAGGAATCAGCCAACCATCATCTTCTGCATCTTTCTCTTTCTCATCCACTCAGGGCAAAGAAATGGCTAGAGTGAGGCGGGGAAACTTGGAGGAGGTGGCAGGAGGCCAATTAAAGCCATGACGGGTACCAGGAGCATCAAGAGGGGGAGACTGAGTTGGAGTTGGAGACCACCCAAAATTATGGTGAGCTAGAGAAGCCAAGTGGCACCACCAACCATCATCACTACCTCTAGGAGAGTGGTGGTAGGGAGCCTGTGGCCATGGGGTACGAGAGCGGCAAGCCAACGAGCTACACCCATGGCACCGACCTCTGGGAGGGGTACCTTCAACAAAAATGGCATCAAGAGGGACTCAAGAAATAATGCAAGGAGTGTTTCCCCAATGATTGAGAAACTCCTAAAGGTGAGCCACCTCCAGAGCCACTTTATTAGCTTGAACCTGAATCTGCATCATAACATTATTACATATGCAAGCCTTTTTATATAGAGCAATATTCGTATCAAGAAAGTTGTGAGAAAAAATAACATCATTCCTATCTTTCCAAAGAGTGAACAAAATCTCCATCCTGAAACTATGCCAAATCAAGGTAAACTTGGAAGGAAGTATAGGAGAATCCCCTAGGATAATCATATGCCAAGTGAAAGGCTTGGGCCTCAAGGGTTTGAAAAAATCATGGATCCACTACCAATATTATTGAGCTCTCCTACAGAACTAGAAGATGTACAAGAAAGTCTCAGGGTGACCATATAAGGGACACCGAGGGTCATGAACACCTAGATGTTTGAGCCTAGGTCCCACAAGAAGCCCTTGGAAAAGAAGATACCAAGAAAAGAGAGCCATCTTGGTCTCCGTAATGGCAGCCCAGAGAGTCTGAAAGTGAAAGCTCAAGTGATATGTGGAAGATTAAAGATGCCATCTTTGGTTAAGAATGTCCACCATGGGAAGATGGGGAGACAAATATCTATAGCCTAGCCTTAGCTTATAATTATTGAAAGGAGTGGCAAGATACCATTTCCAATCCTTCCACCAGGGTTGAATAGTTTGAATACCAAGCTTATGAAGAAAATTAACAAGAAGCGCAAAAACCAACAGATCAAAAGTCTAACAATCTGTGCGAGCCAAGTGGAATTTCACCTGCATATCATCCCAAAAGCGGAGACTCATAGTGGCTCTAGAGAAGAGGTCCTTGGGAGTCCAAATGCCTCATTTGAAAAAATGCAGAGCACTGGCCCCTTGAGTCTTAGCCAGAGGGATGCCTTGAATAGAAAACAACGGGGACCACCAAAGGTTCTGCTGATTGAAAGAAAGTCCATTGTGAAATCCATCACCATCCCATCGAAGCTAGGGATTAATAGCTTACAGGCTTTCCAAATGCTCTTAATGATGAAAGTACCCTAAATCTGAATAGGCTCCTTCATAATGAGAAGGTTCTGTAGACAAATTCCCTTCCAAGTTGGCCTATGAATAGGGAATCTTGAAGAGATGCAGGGCCTGACAAGGATCTTCCAGGCCTCATCACCAGTAAGAGCACAAATAATCCACTTGGCACACAGAGAAAGACCTTGCTTCTGAATGGAGAGAAGGCCAAGGCTGCCAGAGTCTCTGGGGAGACAACAATAATCCCAAGAAACTCTATAGAACCCATAGCTATCATCTCCAGAGGCCCAGAGAAAGTCTCTAAGAAGGCATTCTATCTTGAGATGTGAGGCTTTAGAAGGAGCCCAACAAGATGAGTAATAAACATGAGTAGAAGCTAGAACTTTAGAGAAAATCTGGAATTTCCCTGCAAGGGAGAGGGGCTTGCAGATCCAATATTGCAAATTTTTCTCGATCTTGGTAATCAAAAAATTCTATAAGTCCACAGCAGATCCATGGAATGTAAAGGGAATGCCCAGGAAGAATAAGACTTCCCCATGTTGGACCCATTTCCAGTCTAACTTAGCAAGCTAGGGAGGGGCTGGAAGGAAAGACTGTCTGAAGCAAAGGGTCTTATGCCACTGAATAGAAGATCCAGAGGCTTGACAAATAGTGTCCAGGCACTGTAAGTCATTAGAGATATTTTCCTCATCCTCAATAAGGGTGAGAAAGGAGTCATCAGCAAAGTGACCATTGACAAGCTGGGAAGAAGAATCAAGTAGATAAATGCCCTGAACCAAACTAGAGGAAATAGAATTTCCAAGAAAATAACCAAATCCTTCAACAACAAGCACATATAACAAAGGAGCCAGTGGACAACCTTTCCAGATGGATCTAAAAATCCCAAAGGTATTAGATTGAGACCCATTGATAGTAATGCATGTAGAGGCATCACCAAAAAGAATCTCCACAGGTTGCAAGAAATTAGGACCAAAGCCAAGAGCTTGCAGCATGGCAAGAATGAATGACCATTCAATGTCATCATACTATTTAGAAAAATCAATCTTGAGAAATAAAGTGGGCTTCTTAGACCGACGAGCCCATTCCATCCCTTCCTAGACAACAATAACATTTTCAAGAATATACCTAGACTTAATAAAGCCAGTTTTCTTGGGGCAAACAATAAGTGGAAGGAGATGTTTGATTTTGAGAGCTAAAGCCTTAGTAGTTATCTTGTAGGAGACATTCAGCAAGGTAATGGGTCTCCAATTGTAGATATCCTTAGGATCACCAAATTTAGGTATGAATTTGATGTTCCCTTTATTTATGATAGCACCTAAACTTTTATTATGGAAGGCCTCGAGGTAAAATTTATGTGGGTCAGGTCCTATAGCATTCCATAAGTGTTTGTAGAACTCGTAGGGGAAGCCAACACATCTTGGGGATTTGTCATTGGCCATAGAAAAGATAGCTTCTTTAAGATCACTAATGGTAAGAAGTTTCTCACAAAAGGCCCACTGCTCAACTGCTACATGGGTTGGAGTAACAACAATACAAGCCCTAAGAGCCTCCTCCCGAGAAATAGAATTTCCCTATGAAGAAAACACTTTTTCATAGTTTTGAACAAAAGCTTGAAGAATGGTAGGAAGCTCAATAAGGGTTTCAGGTCCTTGTTTGATCTTTTGAATACCAACATTGGTATTTCGGGCCTTGAGAGCATGAAAAATATCCTTAGAGAGGCTTTATCGCCCACCTCCAACCAGTGGAGCCGAGCTTTGATTTGAGCTCCACAAGCAATATAGACATCTACAATTTTCTTCTCATGTTGAAGCTGGACAAGCTTAAGTTGAAGCTTAGTGTCAAAGGGGTTCAACACAAGCACATCAGAAGCATTACAAAGAGCCTTAGTGTTAGCTTCATATGCACATTTCTTGTAGCAATCCAATTGACAGCCATAAATGCAGAGAAATCTCATAGTACAGTTGATGGCATCATTCCATCATTGTATCCAACCAAGGTGATTGTGGGGCCAAGGCTCTAAATTCCAGACCTAAAGGATGTGAGAAATAGTGGAAGCATGTGTCAGCATAGATGTGTTGAGAAAAAATTGAGTGCAAGTAGCCCACCTAGCAGAGGAATGCCAAGTGATGGAAAAGGAAATGGGGAAGTGGTATGACAAGGTCACATCTATCAAAGGAGTGACAAGTAGGCCCCAATCTTTAGAGAAAGAGAAAAATAATTGAGCAATTATCATAGCATGATCTAATCTCTTAAATATATGGTCAGAACCAGCTCTAAAATTAGATGAAGTATGCCAGACCCCACCCTGTTGGCGGCAGTTAGCATTGGGATAAAAAAGGCCCAATTTATTACGTATATGATATCATGCTTCTCTCTCCCTATTTTTTCATTGAAAAGGAAAAATCCCTTCCTTATTAGAGGCCAGCTCAACCATATTAAAGTCCCTACACATCACCCAAGTATAGGAGGCAAGTTTTCTACTAGCCAGCACCAAAGCTGAGATCTTTCCACAGCATCATTGGGAGCATAAACATTAATGATGCCAAAAAAATGGTTGTGAAAAGACAACAAGATCCAAGTGACATGCTGCATTGGATCAGATCCATGCGCAATAATAGAAGAATGAAGGTGAGGTGATAAGATAGTAATGACACCACCCTTGCTAGCTTTATGATGAGTAGAAAAAATAATGTTGTGTAGCCAAATGATGTGACATGCAAAATTAAGAAGGAAACCAAAAATTTTCACTTCCTATAAACACAAAACATCCAAATTGTGAAGTTTTCCACAAGTATCACGAACATAGTACTTTCTGGAGAGGTCAATTAGACCTCGCACATTCCAGGACAAAAAATTCATAAAAACTCTTGCATGATTTCCTCATCCCCAAGAGAGGAGAAAATATTTTGCAAGAGAGTTGGTACTGAACCAAAGCTAGGAAGTAATTCTCCAGAAGAGATAAACCATTATTTTTCTAGGTCATTCACACGTCCATCAGGGCTGCAAAACCAACACAGAGACTGAGAAGAAGTAGATGGTACAGCTTGTGGTGTAAGCACCACCTCCAAAGTGGTAGGCCGTGCAACAGGAGCTTTCCACTAAATAATAGGGTGTGAAGTAGGTGGAGCAACTGGTGGCATTTTGGCAGAAATATGGTATTCTCTAGTGGGAGGCTCTAGAGGTGACACAACTGCAAAAGTAGTGTGTGCCATCTTATATACTAAGGCATTCTTGCCTTTTTGCGTGATTGTAGTCCATTCTTCTTTTTTCCTAGCTTCCATGTTTTTGATAGTCACTTCCTTTAGCGATGGCTTCACCCTAGGGGTGACCAGAGGGCAATCCTTAATCTTGTGTTCCGTCGATTGGCACCTATAACTGGTGTTTGGCAGGTTCAAATAAAGCACTTTTTGAGAGATGGTGAGGGAACCAACCTCGATCTCAACAGTGTCTTTGAGGTCCCTAGAAAGGTCAACCTCAACACAAACATGCTTCTGAGGGTGGGCATTAAAAAACTTGTCATGCTCCATGACAATGACCTTGCCAAGTGTTTTGACAATAGACTTAATAAATGGCTAGCATGGAAAAGGGAGATGAGGAAACTCAACCCAAATAGGAACCCTAAGTTTCTTGTTGTCCGAAACAGTGAAGTCTCGAGACCACCTTTGAAAAACAAGCAGGGAGGACCTAACCGTCTAGGGCCTACGGCTAAAAATAGCTTCTGCCTAGGAAGGGTTAGCAAAACAAAATAGGAAAATACCTTTGGTGAGGTTTTGCACACCGTCAAGGTGGACCCCATGAGGGGTCCAACTCTTATTTACCCAATCTTTGAAGATACTTTCAGGAGGAGCGCGACCCACAAAATATCCAATCAAAGTATGCTTTTCTAACCATTCACATGAAGAATCAAACTCTTGTAGATTAAGAACAATTTCAGGGTTACCTCGTGAAAGACCTTTGGGATGAACTTGTGAGGACATTTGTTTAGAGGAGGGGCCATGGCTTTTCAAAGCTTCAACTCAAGCACCAACATCAACTGTTGGGTTGAAGTTGGCCGGAGCCATACTAAAAGCTAACCCTAATGCAAAAATCCCGCGGTAAATGCGGTATGACATATGGAAAGCTCAGAGCAAAGACACAAATAGGAATTCGTACGCATGAAACCCTAGCAGAGCCAAAAAATCCCCCGATTTTTTATTTTTAAATAACCATAATCTATTATTTCCAATATAATAAATTTATTAAAATTCTAATTATATATTTCACATTATAATTGCACTTGATTACTAAACTAACAGGGAAGTACTAGCCACTATGTGGCACTTGTTTAACATGGTTTGATATAAGCCCCTTCTATTCAAAGGGATTACATTAAAAAGAGAAAGAAAGAAAGATATTTTTATAGTCCATAATATTGTGTGATTTTTATAGGGTCTATAAATGAGTTATAGTAATACATGTGACTAACTTGTACTCATTGTAGGAGACATCTAACTATGCTATGAATGATCCATGCATACCTTACCCCATATAGTTATTTAGTATTTTATTCTTTGGTCCAAATCTTATAATTTTTAAACAAAAAAAATTGTCATAAACAACCCTCAAAACCATCCTTTTAAATTAGAATATATTGAATATATATATTTTTAAACATTATATTTATTTGTTCATTTTATAAATATTTGATATAACCATATAAAAATAAATACATCTATTAAGTATATTTAAAAATAATAATCTATATAAAATATAATTTAAAAAGTACATTACATTGCATATTAATATATTTATTTTTAAAAATATACTGGCATTGATTGATAAAAATATAATTAAAGATAAAATAATGTTTGAATTTCTATATAGAATCTTTATATATTTGTTAGTTAGATTCATTGAGTATCTATAAATCTAAAATAGCATGATTGTACTCTTGAGTACCCTCAATAAATAAGACAATCATATTAATCTAGAAGACAAATGACATGGCATAGAAAAACAAAATCAAATATTAATTTGATCAGTGGACTCAATAAATAAGGATCATGAGTTTAGAAAGAATTAAACCCATTATAAGATTGTTTAGTATTAGGAATTATAAGATAAAATTTTTAAAATGATAGAGTAAGATTTAGGTACTCAATAAATAAGACAATCATATTAATCTAGAAGACAAATGACATGGCATAGAAAAACAAAATCAAATATTAATTTGATCAGTGGACTCAATAAATAAGGATCACGAGTTTAGAAAGAATTAAACCCATTATAAGATTGTTTAGTATTAGGAATTATAAGATAAAATTTTAAAAATGATAGAGTAAGATTTATAATTTTTGAACATTTTTTTGGTTGGTTTATGTGACTTTTGTGATTTAATGTTTTCTTTCAGAAGTTGTATTTTTTTTTATAAATGTTAGTTGACAATTTTATGTGACTAGGTCATCCGCTAATTATTTCAATAAAAATAGAACCTTATAAAATTTAAGTCAACTTTATAACCATGAAATTCTTACTCTTCTTCAACTTGGATTATTATTATAAAATATTTTATTAATCGATAAAATTATTAATAAAAATATGGCGAGATAGCCATTGGAGTGATGTTGTAGAGAGCCATTAAAATGACACTAGAAAGAGTCATTGGAGAGCACTGGGATGGCACTGGACACAACCAAAAGACTCATTTGGAGTGGCTAACTAGATTAATAGAGTTTAGATGATGGTTTGAAAGTTATAATCGCCAAAAAAATGGGCAATTGGATACAGGGGTGGAGGAGGAATGGGAAGGATAGTAAATGGAATTATTTCACTAATAAATAATTTTTTGAAAGAGAAAAAAAGCTATTCTAATAGGGGAACTTTCTGGTGGCGCTCATCAAATGCAATATTTTCAAGATAAAGACCAAGCAAGAAAAGAAATATTTCAAATCCATCTATTAACAAGAAGGTATGGGATCCTGGAAAAAATGGTGAATTCTATAGAGTAAACATAGGAGTTAGAAATAGGGAACGAGATAGTCTTTGGAAAAGATAAAACAAAAAAAACTATTGGAGAAAAGGATGAAATAATGAGAGAGGATCTTGGTGTATAGGAGAGGGGGTTCAATGAGTGACACAAAGATGAAAAATTGGTTCGGACAATCATAAAGGAGAGTTCCCAAAAAATTTGGATTCAATCTTAGAGAGAGCTTTATCAAAAGTAAGGAAGAAATGTATGGTGTGGAGGTAAAAGGTGGATGTTAGAAACATAGACAATCTCACCAGTTAGGGTACCCATGGAGAATAGAGAATAGATGATAGATTATCTCTATAGGGCCCTAATGGAGATAAGTAATTCAAAGACACTTCAAAGGTCAAAATATTTAGCGAGTAGGAACAACTTTCACTTTAAGGAAAGCCAAAATAAATTCATCAAATTCTCAGAATTATAGTTGAAGTATAGATTAGAGACACTTCAAAATATGGGGCTGATATGTAAGTTTTGGAAAATCTTAAATTCTTCTTAGAATTTGAATCATTGGGTTAAGAGGATGTGGGGAGATTGTTTAGAGGCTTCATTTCTAGATGACTCTCATGATTTTTTCATGGCTCTATTTGATTCAAAAGAAGCTAGGGATAAGACCTTTAGGAATGAAGGATGGTTTTACAAGAACTCTAAAATCCACATTTAGTTATGGAATACCAATTTTACCTGAGAATAGAGTAATATTAAATTCATTCCTTTTCTGATACAGTTCCAAAGTCTACCTCTAGAATATAGATATGTGTCCATCTTAGAGTTGATTGGAAATATGTTAGAAATAAATTCTTAAAAGTGTATGTCTCATCATTGGAGGACATTCTCTTTCCTATCAAACTTTGTTTACTATTTAATAAGAAAAAAGTATTTCCCTCTTCTTTTGAGATTAACACAAAAAATGAAATTTGGATTCAAAGCATTGTGTGTGAAGATCAAAATAATACAAAATTAGTAGAAGAATAATTAAGGGGGTGGATCACTATAAAGCCTAAGAAAGTGGCATAAAAATAGGATTTAGATTTGGATCTTGTATGCGATCAAAAAATTAGATTTTAAAGAGCCATTATTACATTTATGATCTATTTCTAGAAGGTTATTTTCAAAGGTGCCTTTCATTGATGCTTTCTAATGTGTCATCTAGTATCCTGGAGGAGGGGCTTGGATTTAAAGAAGCCATTTATTTCTTCCTTTGGATTCTCTATTGGGGACTATGGTTTATTTTTAATAAATGAGGGGTAAGAATTTTCTATTACAATTACAAAATTTGATTATTGGGATTCAAGAGTCAAAGACTGAGACTCAACATAGAAATTTTTTCTCTCTTCATGAGATGGATATGTTTGTCTAGAAATGCCTTTTTGAAATGAAAATGAAGATCATCGAGGAAACAATAGATCAAGTTATAGCTAGAAAGATGTGGGAATGAAAAATGATAGAATCAGTGAAAGAAAAGAAAATGTACTTCAAGTTATGATTGTAAATGAGAGAATGGAGTTAGATCATAATGATATTGGACTAGTTAGCATGTGCAAAAAATTTCATGGCTCTAGCTCTTTCCCCTGGTCTCTGTATCATTTTTCATGTCTCCAGCTAAAACCCTTTGCAAATTTTTTTTAAAAATCTAGCTGTTGGGTCCTTAAATTTAAAATTTCCCTGGCCCTATTTTATTTTCACGTTACCTTTTTGCGGGTCACTTAAAACCTTATATTTTGTATGTGTCATTTAAAATGACCAACTTTACCATGTCGCGCGATTAGGTTTCATGTGTTGGCGGGTCCCCTTTAAATATTTCCTAAGTCACTGGTTAATTTTTTCTAAGTTTCGAGCGCCCTGCAAGTTTTAAATTTTCCTAAGTCCTGAGCCTTAATTTTTCCTAAGTTCTCGACTTCATTTTTCCCTTGGGCCCCCCTCTGATAGATTTTCCATCTAACGGTTGGCATATCTTCTCATGCGATGTGTCAGAGGCTTGCGAACATGCACCCGCCATTGATTTCCTTTCATGACATAACCTTTCAATGCAGGTGGGTCCACTGCCACATAAGCACATTTGGTGATCTATTGGCCAAATGAATCAATGACTTGGTAGGGATGTCAGAATGTCCTTTTGAGAGAAGAAAATTGGTTTGTCCATTTGCTAGATTTTGTGATGTGGCAGTCTTTGGTTGGTTGGCATGGATGATGTAGCACAGTAGGGTCGGGCTTTACATCAATAGAAAAAGATTCAAGATCTACGATGGATACATGATCTCAAAGAATCTTTTGAACCCTTGAGATTATGCGCCAGCTGTCTGATTATCTAGGTGTTCAGGTCAACATAAATGGTGGGTCCAAAATGACACGTAGGTACAATTGGCAATTTTTGATTGGTCCACAAGGTAATGACTTAGCATGTGTCAGTGGGACCTAATTTTCTGATGGATCAGTGGGTCCTAACATCCATAATCCATCCAATGATGGGCGTAAGTTCTCATGGAATTTGTCAGAGGTTTGAGATCTTACGCCAGCCATTGATCTCATTTGACTCAAACATATCTTTGGCAGTGGTCCCGGTGTTAGGTGGAGCTGATTTGGAGGTTTTTTGTTAGTCCACATTGTGTGAGCTAGACGTGTTGTCAGGCAGCCCCGATATCTCTATCAAATGATTCATGATCGACGGTTGGCATGTAAGCACATAGAATATTTTGAGCCTTTCAAATCTTCCACCAGGTGTTTGATCTTCCTGACGGCTTAATATTCTCAGTGGGGCCATTTTCCAGGTGGTGTAGAATAGTTCAAATTTTATTGGTCAACATGGATGATGCGATAGGGTGGGGTCATTATCAGAGAGATCAGTGATGAGGACATGATCTACAGTCGGCATAAGTTCTCATGAGTTTTGTCAAAGCTATGAGATCTTATGCCTGCCATCTGATTATAAGGCTTGCAGAAGGTGGGTCCTTTGTTAGTGTGACTGAGCATGAGCCATGAATGACATGATGACAAGTGGCATAAAGAGGGCCCAAGTGGGGGTCTAAAGTATAGCGGTCCTGATAAATATGTTTAGCGGCCTGACAAGTTTCAATGGGTTTCACTCGTTCACAAAGAAAAGTGGTGGTGCTCCAAGTTGACTGGTGATTTAGCGAACAAGCATTCATGGAAATGTTAAACTAAATGGTGGAGAGATAAAGTTTTTTGCGAACTAGAAAAGGTCTTCAGTTGCCAATTCGCTAAATGTGGCTGGGGTCTCTCAAAAGGTAAATCATAAAGACTGCAAAAAGAAAGATCAGACGATTAGGACTTAAAGTTGATCAAGATTCAAATTTTGACTGTCGATTTACTGCAAGCACCATAAAGTAGCCATTGTTTTTCAAATTTGAATTTGCAGAAGATTTTCCGCAATAGAAAGGATTGAAATTTATTGATCAAATGACCGAAGTTGGTGGAAAATGACTTTCAAAATTTTGTAGAGTGGTCTAGGATGCCATGATAGATTGCTGGGGTTTCTATTGTATCGTCAAGTGTAGTTTTGTGCTCAAAAAGTGTTTGCAGGTGGCTGATTTGACTAGTGTTCATGGCAATTCCTTGGTTTACTGTGCTATCCTCATAGATTTTCATGATTGCAGATCTTTCTAGATCTTTTTCTTTGAGATTGCATGGTTTCTTGCCCCTGTAGTAATTTTTGTTGTAATTAGGGTTGGTGTAGTTGTTGAAACCCTAACCCTAGCTGTCTGAAGCTTGTTGCATCCTAAATTCTTTTGGGATTCCAAGGTAGCTAGTGGTATAAATGATCAAATTTTTGATTCTGTAAGGGTTCCTTCTTTGGCAAAATTTTTGAGGAGAAGTGGTTCCATGAAGGGGCCTTTTCTTGTAGATTTTCTCTACTTCTCTGCATATAGAGTGTTATTTTATCCTTTGTTGGCTCAGATAATATGATATGTATTGTAACTGATTTGTCTTATGTATGAGGATTCAGTATATTCTTACTGTCATCAGACTATCTCCATTTGAATCTTGAATTCATTAATCATACATCAAGGGTGTTTGATTTTTCTATTTGCATTGCCTATGTGTTTGCAAGTGGAGTTGTCTTCACAAAGATAACTAGTTTAGGATTAGTTTTCATGTATGTATGAGCTGAGGTATCAAAGATATGTCATGCTTGTCTTCCAGTGGATGCTGGTTAATGTATTATCTATTTATAGGTCTCTTCTAAGGGGAGGGTTAAAATCCTTTGAATGGGTAATAACATACTTGGATACACAAGTGGGTTGTTAAAGTGAGGTTTGGTCATGGTGTGTGATTGATGTTAGGCATCAACACATTGAGTATACTATTTTCTTGTTTCATAGTTGTCTTTTGCAATAGGGTTTTTAACTCTTTGGCCCATTGGACAAGGCACTAGTCTATGAGAGACTTAGGGTGTCTCAGGGGTCTCTTCAACCCAACATTAAAATCATCAAATCAAATACCTTTCCCTTTCATGTTGGTAGTAGTAGTAGGAGGTCCTTTCTAGTCTTCAGACTCATTCTATGCAAGTAGGGATATTGCATAAGAATTACTTTCATTGGGGTACAGGATACCTAAAGGGGTTTGAAGACTATTTCACAATAATCTATCTGCAGGCCTATTGTTTATCATGAGGTGTCTTGAGTGTGCAGATAAGGCAATACCTGCCTAAGTGATGTGGAGCTCAAAGCAGAAGGTGGATTTCTTTCAATCCTCATCAATTGGACTATTTTCTTGTCAAACTTGAGTGCCTACTATGAGAATCAAGCTCATCTATTGATTCAAGTTTGGTCCTGCAAGGAAAAACCCCAACAAAATGGTGACTCTGCTGGGGAGAACAACAATGAAGCAGTACATCTGTTATGATCTTTGGTTGGGCTTATATTGTAATATTCAAAATCTTTTGTTGACTAAATTGATTTACCCATCTGAGTCACCAAAAAACTGGCAACTCTACTGGGGATAGAATAAATGATAGCAAGTTTTTCTGAATCATCCCAGAGTTTGGTTAAATGATCAAAGAGTCAAATAGACAAAAAACATTTGTAACATCTTCTCACTGCATGCTGAGTGGTGACTTTGAGTCTCTGTTTGATCAGTGCATCTTTTGATAAACAATGCATAATCTTGGTGAAGTTTTGGTTGATTGGAAGAGGTACAAAGAAAAGTAAAAAAATTTCCTCTTCAAGGAGGTGGTGAGTCTACTAAAGATTAGAACCTGATGGAGCTGCATGGTGAGCTCTAGATTTGCCTTGCCTTCTAGTCAACAAGTCATTTTTCAGAGCTTCCAGGTATTTTGATTTTTGTATGTCCCGTTTTTATGAAAATCAGTTGTAAAGAATGTTTCCTTATCAAGTCTTAAGCACTACATAAAGGGATGAGTTGTAGTGGGCAGTTCCTTATGGAGGAATATAGGCCCTTTTGTTTTGATGTCATAGAAGGTACCCCACATGACTTTTCTACTGAGGATGGAAGGTGCTTGCCTAGATTCATGATTGATGAATCTGTTTTGGTAAGCCAACATGTTTTTATTATCATGGGTCTGTTTGGTGAAATGGATATTGAACATGAAGATGTTTCTATGAAGCTTTTTGTAAAGACATTTTTTGATAGTGCAAGGAAGTGGCTCCTCTCCTTGCCTTCATGTTCAATCCCTTCTTTGGATGTGTTGAGAGCTAAGTTTGTTGAGCATTTTGATAAAGTTGCTGCTCTCAAGAAGGAATTAGCAAGATTGAAAATGGTGAACTGGCAGTTAGCAGAGGACATAAGATTGCTAAGACTAGTGGTTCCTAATGATGATCATGAGGAGGCCAGGAGTTCTGATGTTGATTCTCATTATGTGGAAGGTGTTGATTATGAAGCTAATATTGAGGTCAATGCATATGAGAATGTTGAAGATGAGTCTGAGGTTGACAACATTTCTATTTTGTCTATAGATTTTTCTTCTTTTCAATATTAGAGTTCTTGTTTCTTGTCCCAGTTTGATGATGTTTCATGTAAGTGGCAAGAATATGAATATGATGCAGATGATGATTCCTTCATTGGTTTATCCACACAAGATGCTCTAAGGCCAGAGGTCTCCTTTCTTGTCTTGGACAAGGAAGGTGTTTGCAATAGGGGTGAGGCCGAGGAAGATGAAAGTATGGCCCAAAGTCCATTAAGCACTAAAGAGATTTCAGCACTCTTGGCTAATGAATTTCAAAGGTATGAACCTATTGTGGATTTTGATTTGTAAATCCCCTATCATTTGTCCTTTGATACTGATAATGAGGTCATTGTTCAAAGTGACCCTGTGGACCCATGTATATTACAGTTCCCCTCTTGTGGTGACTCTGCAGAAGAAGAAGTTGAAGGTCATGACAGTGTGTTGTCCTGTCATAAGAAATGTATTGATGAACAAGTTTCTTGTTCAAACCCTTTTCCTTCTTTTGCTAAATATGACAATGATGGTGACAGTGTTGAGGACTTAGTCTTCAATAATTGGGACAAAACATTTTTTGATGCACATGACTATGCAGATCAGTTGCTCCCCTATCACAATGTTTATGAAATTGACGGTCACTTGGTTCATAATCCAGTTCATGATGACATCATAGAGGAACCAAGTTTCTCAATGGCTGAGGCAGTGTGTGAAGGTGAGCCTAAGGATCCAAGTCCTTTTCAGCTAGGTAATCATATCGTAGTGCATGATAATCAATATGGCTTATTTTTTGAGGCATTACTAGATCAATTTTTTGTTTCTAGTCATCAAGGAGAAGTAGATGATGTTCCCTACTTCTTAGAATTTGAATATGAATGTAATGATTATGATAGGAAAAATAGGGGCAGTGATCACTATAGTTTCATTTTTTCACCCATGGTTATTCACATATGTTGGCAGAAGGATGGTTATGAAATTTGCAAGTGTCTGGTTACATATGTAGATGAGAATCAGATTTTTGATTCAGGAGGGTCATTAATTTTCTTTTGGTAGCCTAGGGCCACTAAGTAAATTTGTAAAATTTTGTAAATATTTGTAGATATCCTTCCTTTCCTATTGTGTGCTTCCCTTTCTGTCTTACTGGTTCGGTTGCCAGTTTTTGGGGTCCCTATTTTTGTTTTGTGGGTGGTCTGCTCTCCCAGAGATCTAATTTCTTGCATGGACACAAGTTACCCATCATCCCCAACCAGAGCCACTGTTAGCATGTGCCAAAAATTTCATGGCTCTAGCTCTTTCCCCTGGTCTCTATATCATTTTTCATGTCTTCGGCTAAAAGCCTTGGCAAATTTTTTTTTAAAATCTAGCCGTTGGGTCCTTAAATTTAAAATTGCCCTGGCCGTATTTTATTTTTGTGTTACCTTTTTTTGGGTCACTTAAAACCTTATATTTTGCATGTGTCATTTAAAATGACCAACTTTACCATGTCATGCGGTTAGGTTTCACATGTCGGTGGTTCCCCTTTAAATATTTCCTAAGTCAGCGATTAATTTTTCCTAAGTTCCCAGTGCCCTACAAGTGTTAAATTTTCCTAAGTCTTGAGCTTTAATTTTTCCTAAGTTCTCAACTTCATTTTTCCATTGGACCCCCCTCTGACAGATTTTCCATCTAACGATTGGAGTATCTTCTCATGCGATGTGTCAGAGGCTTGCAAACATGCACCCATCATTGATTTTGTTTCCTGACATAACCTTTCAATGGAGGTGGGTCCACTACCACATAAGCACATTTGGCACTCCCCTATTGGCTGAAAGAATCAATGACTTGGCAGGGATGTCTGAATGTCCTTTTGAGCAAAGAAAATTGGTCTATCTTTTTGCTCAATTTTGTGACATGGTAGTCTCTGGTTGGTCAGCATGGATGAAGTAGCATGGTGGGGTTAGGCTTTACGTTAGCAAAAAAAGATTCAAGATCTATGGTGAGCGCATGATCTCAAAGAATCTTTTGAACCCTTGAGATTATGCACCAGCTGTCTGATTATCCAGGTGTTCAGGTCAGCATAAACGGTGGGTCCAAAATGACACGTAGGTACAATTGACAATTTTTTATTAGTCCACAAGGTAATGACTCGGCATGTGTTAGTGGGACCTAATTTTCTGATGGGTCAGTGGGTCCTGACATCCGTAATCCATCCAATGACGGGCATAAGTTCTCATGGAATTTGTTAGAGGTTTGAGATCTTATGCCAACCGTTGATCTCATTTGTCTCAAACGTATCTTTGGCGGTGGTCCCGGTGTTAGGTGGAGCTGATTTGGAGGTTTTTTATTGTTCCACATTGTGTGAGTTGGACGTGTTGTTAGGCAGGCCTGGTATCTCAATCAGATGATTCATGATCGATGGTTGGCGTGTAAGCACATAGAATCTTTTGAGCCTTTCAGATCTTGCACTAGCCGTCTGATCTTCCTAACGGCTTAATGTTCTCAGTGGGGCCATTTTCCAAATGGTGCAGGATTGTTCAAATTTTATTAGTCGACATGGATTATGTGGTAGGGTGGGGTCATTATCAGAGAGATCAGTGATGAGGACATGATCTACAGTCAGCGTAAGTTGTCATGAGTTTTGTCAGAGCTATGAGATTTTACGCCTACCATCCGATTATAAGGCTTGTAGAAGGTGGGTCCTTTGTTAGTGTGACTGAGCATGAGCCATGAATGACATGATGACAAGTGGCATAAAGAGGTCCCAAGCGGGGGTCTAAAGTATAGCAGTCCTGATAAATATGTTTAGCGGCCCGACAAGTTTCAATGGGTTTCGCTCATTCGCAAAGAAAAGTGGCGGTGCTCCAAGTTGACTGGCGATTCAGTGAACAAGCATTCATGAAACCACTAAACTAAATGGCAGAGAGATAAATTTTTAAGCAAACTGGAAAAGGTCTTCGGTCACCAATTCGCTAAATGTGGCTAGCGTCTTGTAAAAGGTAAATCATAAAGACCACGAAAAGAAAGATCGGACGATCAAGACTTAAAGTTGATCAAGATTCAAATTTTGACTGTCGATTTACTACAAGTGCCATAAAGTAGCTGTTGTTTCTCAAATTTGAATTTGTAGAAGATTTTCCATGACAGAAAGGATTGAAATTTATTGATCAAATGACCAAAGTTGGTGGAAAATGAGTTTCAGACTATTGCAGAGTGGTCCAAGGTGCCATGATCGATTGGTGGAGTTTCTGTTGTATCATGAAGTGTGGTTTTGTGCTCGAAAAGTGTTTGCAGGTGGCTGATTTGACTGGTGTTCATGGAAATTCCTTGGTTTATTGTGTTGTCCTCACATATTTTCATGATTGTAGATCTTTTTGGATCTTTTTCCTTGAGATTGCATGGTTTCTTGCCCCTGTAGTAATTTTTGTTGTAATTAGGGTTGGTGTATTTGTTGAAACCCTCACCCTAGCTATCTAAAGCTTGTTGGATCCTAAATTCTTTTGGGATTCCAAGGTAGCTAGTGGTATAAATGATCAATGTTTTGATTCTGTAAGGGTTCCTTCTTCGACAAAATTTTTTAGGAGAAGTGGTTCCATGAAGGGTCCTTTTCCTATAGATTTTCTCTACTTCTCTACATATAGAGTGTTCTTTTCTCCTTTTTTTGGCTCAGAGAATATGATATGTATTGTAACTAATTTGTCTTATGTATGAGGATTCAGTATATTCTTACTGTCATCAAACTATCTCCATTTGAATCTTGAATTCATTAATCATACATCAAGGTTGTTTGATTTTTCTATTTGCATTGCCTATGTGTTTGCAAGTGGATTTGTCTTCATAGAGATAATTGGTTTAGGATTATTTTTCAAGTATGTATGAGCTAAGGTATCAAAGATATGTCATGCTTGTCTTCTAGTGGATGCTGGTTAATGTATTATCTATTTATAGGTCTCTTCTAAGGGGAGGGTTAAAATCCTTTGAATGGATAATAACATACTTGGATACACAAGTGGGTTGTTAAAGTGAGGTTTGGTCATGGTGTGTGATTGATGTTAGGCATCAACACATTGAGTATACTATGTTCTTGTTTCATAGCTATCTTTTGCAATAGGGTTTTTGACTCTTTGGCCCATTGGACAAGGCACTAGTCTATGAGAGACTTAGGGTGTCTCAGGGGTCTCTTCAACCCAACATTAAAATCATCAAATCAAATACCTTTCCCTTTCATGTTGGTAGTAGTAGTAGTAGGTCCTTTCTAGTCTTCAGACTCATTCTATGCAAGTAGGGCTATTGCATAAGAATTTCTTTCATTGGGGTACATGATACCTAAAGGGGTTTGAAGACTATTCCACAATAATCTATCTACAGGCCTATTGTTTATCATGAGGTGTCTTGAGTGTGTAGATAAGGCAATACCCACCTAAGTGATGTGGAACTCAAAGAAGAAGGAGGATTCCTTTCAATCCTCATCAATTGGACTATTTTCTTGTCAAACTTGAGTGCCTACCCTGAGAATCAAGCCCATCTATTGATTCAAGTTTGGTCTTGCAAGGAAAAGCTCCAACAGGAATATTAGGAGAAATTAATTTTAAGGTAAATAAAATTAAAGTGTAACACTAACACCATCAACCTTTCATCCTTCATTGGTTTGAATAAACTCTAGTTGATCTGCGTCCTATTTGAGTCTTACTAGCTCCTAAACATGTTCAACAGTTTTCTCCATCTCTGTATCCTTGAGCATACCAAAGTATTTGATCAAAATTTATTTAGTCCCATATTGTTGTAAGATGAAAAATATGGATGGGGTCTAGCACAATAGGAGTGTATCCATCAAAGAGACCCCAAAATTGACATTTTACACAAACATGAAATTCTAATGATATGGAAATTAAATATAGAAGACTAATATTCAAATAAAGAAATAAAAGGTACTTACCTCTGAAAATGAATTGGTTGAAAACCCTGTCAGATGGTCTCAGAAACTGTTAGTTTTCATGATCTTGAGCCGAAACTGCGAGATCTACAAAACCCAGATATATTTTTGTTTTTAGAGGAAGGTCACCCTTGACTCAAATGCAGGGTAAGATCTTACCCAGAAAAGTCAACCTTGACCTGCACTGCTCTGACAGAAATTATGTTCGTAGATCCTGAATGTTTGATGAAAAGGTATCTAAATCTGTAGTAATATTCATTGTCCTACACCTGTACCTACAAGAAATTAGTTTGTTTGTTGGGGGGAGGGGTTTGGCTTATTCAAACCCCAATTTAGGAATTAACCTTGAAATTGAATTGAAATTGCAGAGATAAACAAAGTAAATGGAACAATTCACCTTTGCTTATGTTGAAACCCTTGTGGAGGATTCAAATCCTTGAATCCACAAGAATGGATGCTCCAAATGAATGTAGAATTAGATGTAGGATGTCTCAAATAAATTTTCTTAGATCTTCAACACCAATCTTGAATGGATCTTGGAATAGGAAGAGGCTTGGATGAATGTGGATGGAGAGATCTTCTACAAGAGGGCTCCATAGAGATTGAATCCTTCAATGGCTAACAATGGATCTCCTTGATTGATTGGATCTTGAATGCTTGAATGCTTGAAGATGAATCAATTCTTGAATGATTTCCTTCTCATTCTTGCTTGCTTCTTTATTTTTTGATTTTGCTTGCTTGAGTGCTTGAGAGATTATGAAAAGAGATTGATTGAAATGAGAGAGGAAGGCTTCTTTTTATAGAGATCTAGAGAAAAAACTTCTAGAGAGGTTGACATATGAGAAATAAATTCTCATTGGGCCCATACCCCTAGAAATGGACCTAGATTAAATGCAATTTAAGAGTTTTTCATTTTGGAGATCAAAGAAGCTGACCCGGAAGCAGGAACACAATTCTTTCTGAAACCCAACATCCATAAATCATGGAACCTTGAAATTTGGACCTTGGGTCAAGGTTGAGATCAACTTTTACCTAGGTCAAGGTAGAGGTCATCCTTGATCTAGGTCAGCATCGATGTCGACTATGCCCCTGAGGTAAACAATCTTAGGATCTTAGTCCAGAATGCCATAAAAATGTAGAAAGAAAGTGGAAAAGGGGCCAAAATCAAGGGAAAAGGCCAGATCTAAGTCAAGGACCCATTCAAGGTTCTTGATATGACCCCAAACCACTTACTCAAAGGAATAAACCAATTCTAAATGGAAGTGCTTCCATTTTTTGATGATACATTTAGTCCCCACTTTAGCAATAGTATGGACTCGATGCAAACTCTTGGTAAAGGAGATCACAAAGAAAAAGATAATCTTATTGAAATAAAAGGGACAAAGAAATCCTCAAGACCCTAGGGACTCAAGTCTTCATCAACTCCAAGATTGCAATAAGAGAAACATCACTAGAAAAGAGAGAAAAGGGGGGAGAGGAGTGGCTAGCTCACCCAGTAAGATGTGTGTATATCACTGTGAACCACAATAAGGATAGGATGGATCACCAAGAAAGCACTTGATAGTCACCCATAAATTTTTGCACCTTCTGATGGCTTTGTACATGTATTTAGTATGTCTACTTATGGCTTTTATGAAGTAACCATGGATCCATATCATCATATCACCATAGAATACATTTGTAAAATGTATATCTCTTTAGGATTTAGAAACTTATGTGCGTTACCTTTGGAGGATTTAGCATATTTAAAATTGGAAATGTGCGTCTCTTCAGGATTTACCAACTTATGTTTGTTACCTTTTGAGGATTTAGCATGCTGCAAAACAAAAGGTTGAAACAAAAATGCATAATATAGAATGAGGGAGGCCATATATATGAACCCCTCCTTAAGATGGAAAAATACATTCCATTTTGACATGTTAAGGAAAGAAAAGAACAAGGATAACGCCTTCTTCAACATCAAGACAATATCCATAGACAACACCCAGTCCAAGACAAGAAGGTCACAACTCCTATGAGGCCATGGAAGGGGTGAATACAAAGAGATATCATGCAAGAAGGGAAAAAGTAACCCTTGTGAGGGATAGAACACTATTAAGCTTCCAAGGTGAGAGATTTATCAACCATGGAAACCCAATGTCAAACAAATAAATAGGTTATGATCCAGGATAGAGATCCTCAATGTAAACCCAAATTTTCATTTATGATTAGATATCACATAATAGATAGATACTGCTTAACCAAGGGAAAAGTGGATCCCAGAAAGACATAAAAGGAGGAGATGGCATCCTTGCCCCCAAGCATAGGAACAAGGATGGAAGGGGACCTATAATATTTCTCGTAACACTATCCAAGACAACGAGCCCCTAGGGTATGTATAGGATCATGGTATGTCAAAAAGTGGTGATGTGAAAAAGAAGTCTTGATTGATAGACTCTTTGAAAAAAAAAAAACTTTCAAACAATATAACATTTTTAAAATCTAAAATATACATCACATTCTATGCTTCAACTAATACAATAATAATAAACAATTCTTTCAATTTTATGAAATTTACACTAGGTTGAGGTGGTCAGACATGAGAGTTTTTATATGCAGGGAAATTTGTAGCAGAAAAATCATAATTAATTATTTACTTACAAAAAAAATACAAAAAAATATGTATCACATCTGGACATGATTCTACTATTCTTATCTAGAATCTTATAAAAATATATTATCATTTGATTTTGTTTAATATGGTTAGACATACACCTACTTGTTATCTTTCTAGTCCTGATTGATAGACTTATTGAAAAATAGCTATAACTTTCAAAATGTATAACATTTTTGAAATCCAAAATATGTGTCACATTCTATGATTTTCCTACTAGAAGAATTTTTTTTAAAAATTTCAATTTGATAAAGTTTAGACTAAGTTAACATGGTTAGACATGAGAGTTTTTATATTTTGGAAAAGTTATAGAAGAAAAATCATAATTAATTATTTACTTGGAAAAAGCTTACAAAAAAAATGTGTCACATCCGGACATGAGTCTACTACTTATATCTAGAATCTTGTAAAAAATAATTATCATTTGATTATATTTAAGGTGGTCAAACAGACACCTACTTATTTTTTCTTGAAATTTTCATACTACTATATTGAAATTTAAAATTTTCAACATAGAGAATAATCATTTTTCAAAAAAGGCCTAGAATCTTAGAAACTAAATCAATTTTCTATAGATTCTCTTGTTACATATTTTTCATATAATATTTTTAACTTGTTCATTTTTTTATGTCAATTTGTCGAAACCTGATTTTTTGAATTTTCATTGCCACATAAAGGCCTAGTTTGGCATACCATGATCCTGCACATACCCTGCAAGGATTAGGCTAACATTGTTTATATAATGTGGAGCTCCATAATAGGAACATAAGTGTTATTTAAAGAAAACATGATAAAAATACAACTAATTGAAACATGATATATAAATAACCTTACTATCAATGAGCTTCCTAGTCTTATAATGTAAATCTTGACATTCATTAGTAGAGTGATCATGAAATCTATGATACAAACAAAAAGGAAGAGTCTTCAAATGTGGACTACATTTTTTTTTCATTTAGGTCTAGTAATCATCTTAGCACAAAGGAGTTTAGGGAAAAGAACTTCTTGGTCAAATTCCTTCATAGTTTCATCATGTTTTGAAGTGTTATTTGAGATGTTATTAACATTGATTTGTTGTTGAGGATTAAATCCCAAGCCATAAAAATTCTCATGCCCCCCATTCTATAAGGGAATTTGAATTCCCAATTTATGCTTACCACTTCCTTGACTATTGAATCATTTTTTAACTAGGAAATGATAACTAGGACCATAATGAGAAACCATATCAGGAGGAGTCAATGGAACTTCAATAGTCACTATGTTATCACTAGTAGGTTTGACATGTTCATTGTGGGTAGAAGTATCGGAATTTTTTTTACAAAGGAATTAGAAGTATAATAAAAAAACTTGTTTAAATTCTCTTTGTTGCTTCATAAAATCAAGATCAGAAACTTTATACTATCCAATAAAGGTAGGATTAAAATCCAAGGTTCCCCAATCATTGTTAGGAAGATCATTAGAGGAAGAAGGATTACCATTAGGAGTAGGATTAGTGTAAGTCTAAAAATTCAAACAAGGATTAGGTGCATCATCCACATGAAGTGTATACATCATTTTTTTATGTATAAACTTGACTTTACGATGAAGGGTGGAAGGGATAGCATGCATTTCATGCAACCAAGGTCTACCCAAAAGAAGGCTATAATTGAGAGGTCTAGGTATAACATGAATAGGTGTATTCAAGATAACCAGACCTACTTTGATAGGTAAGTTAGTGATGCCTAAAGTGTTCTTAGCAATGTTATCAAAGCCATGTATAGGAACATTGTTAGGTTGAATAGTTCAAAGATTGACCTTAATCGCTTTGAGAATGTCCATGCTACAAATATTAAGCCCAAATCCATTATCAATCAAGGTCCTACGAATGATGCTTTTATTGATAGTAACAAAAACTAGAAGAACATCATATTGATTTTGAACTTCTTTAGAAGGTAAATCCTTTTGAGTAAATACAATGTTAGGAGCACCCAGGGTATCATGCATGCATTGTAAGAAGGTGTTGATGTTCTCTTGATTAGGAGATGGAGTGGCAAGAGTTTCTAGAGCTTTTTGCAAGGCTTCATAGTAGGTAGGTGAAGTTTGAAGAAGCTCCCATAAAGAAATCTTGGTAGGGGTATTTTGCAATTGGTTTATCACATCATACTCCTTACTAGGAAGACGGGGTGGAGGAGGAAGAATGGGCTGAGAAGGTAGTAAAGAAGTAGAAACCACCGGATTAGGTTGAGGGTTATTTCTTGTATGATATGTTTGATCTATCAAATCTTGATCATTGAGAGACTCTAAAGAGTCCATAGGTTTACCTTTGATATTAATGTGAGGACAACCTTTGATAGTCAACAAGGGTTCTGGATAAACCATGTTAGTTGTCTCAACACTACAAACATATTCATAAGAAGGAAGAATAGAAGACATCGTAGGAGGAGCTGAAGTAGGATCTTGATTCTCCATAAGATCATCACTAAGAGGGGGAGCATTAAGGGAATTCATATCATTTTCCACTAATGCCTCATCACTAGAAGGAATTTGAAATAGAGGTGAAGCATCTATAATGACATCTTCTTTTGTTAAAATGATTGCATAAGGGGAGCGCATTTTAGAAAAAGAGTCACCTTCATGTATTAATATGGCATCCATTAATAAATCACCCTCTTGCATCAAAAATTATTCATGAGGAGGGGATAAATCAATGTCTTTATCCAAGGGATCATCTAGAATGGTTTCATGAGGAAGAGAGTAATCAACATCCAAATCCAAAGGTTCATCTCAAATAGGAGGATTATCATCCCTACCAATAAAGAACATTGTAGGATCACCATAAGTCACTAAAGATTTATCCCTAAAGGGGAAAGAAGGTAAATTATATTCTAAAGTAGGCTCATTAGGAGAATAATTAACATCAATCCTTAACTCATCTCCATAAAGAGAAATATGATGAAGAGATAGATTAAAGTCATCTTCTTTTTTTAATATATCCTTACAAGGTAATACAAGAGAGGACAAAGAAACACCACATACACTAGATAAAGTATTTCTAGGTGTAACACCATGAAATGGTAAGGTAAGAGGAGGATGTTGTGTAATCCCAAAAGTTATAGAAGAATATGTGGAAAACACTTGAAACAATTTGTGCAACATGATAAAAAAATAAAGAAATGCATAGAAAATAGATCTAGTTATATCCAAATGCATTCAAATGAGATTTATAAGCATGAAAAGGAAATCGAGCAACACAAACACAATAGAGTATCTAATTCCACAAAAGATAGGGGTAAGCTTGTAGATATTTTTGAATTTAAAAAAAAAAAATTGCAATTTTTTTTGTTTTTTTTAAATATAAATGCAAGAGCATAAAATAAATCTACTTTTGTAAGCATGTAAGATATAACACAAAATGTAGATCTAACTCCAAAAAGAAAGAGTTATCTATTGCAGGTTCACCAGAAGGTAAGATGAAGGTGAACCCATGAGATAATACAAAGGGAAATCTAACACAATAGGGCATCTAATTCCACAAAAGATAGGGGATAAGCTTGTCAGGTTCACCAAAATGTAAGATAAAAAATATGGATGGGGTCTAGCACAATAGGAGTTTTCCTATAAAAGAGACCCCAAAACTAATATTTTACACATACATGAAATTTTAATGATATAGAAAGTAAATATAGAAGACTAATATTGAAATGAAGAAATGAAATGTGCTTACCTCTGAAAATGAATCGGCTGAAAACCCTATCAGATGGTCTCGAAAACTATTGATTTTCAAAAACCTTTAGCTGAAACTGCGAGATCTACAAAACCCAGAAATATTTTTCTTTTCAGAGGAAGGTCATCCTTGACCCAAATGGGGGTTAAGATCTTACCTTGAAAAGTCAACCTTGACCTAGACTGCTCTGATGGAAATTATGCTCACGGATCCTGAGAGTTTGGTGAAAAGGGTATCCAGATCTGTAATGATATTTGTCATCCTGCACCTGTACCTATAAGAAAAATGGTATTGTTTGTTGGGGGGGGGGGGAGGGGTTTTCCTTAGTCAAACCCCAATTTAGGAATTAACCTTGAGATTGAATTGAAATTGCATAGATAAAGAAAGTAAATGTAACAATTGACCTTGCTTATGTTGAAACCCTTGTGGAGGATTCAAATCCTTGAATCCACAAGTATGGATGCTCCAAATGAATGTAGAATTAGATGTAGGATGTTTCAAATCAATTGTCTTAGATCTTCAACACCAATCTTGAATGGATCTTGGAATAGGAAGATGCTTGGATGAATGTGGATGGATAAATCTTCAACAAGAGGGCTCTATAGAGATTGAATCCTTCAATGGCTAACAATGGATCTCCTTGATGAATTGGATCTTGAATACTTGAATGCATGAAGATGAATGAATTCTTGAATGCTTTCCTTCTCCTTCTTTCTTTCTTCTTGATTTTTTTATTTCTCTTGCTTGAGTGCTTGAGAGATTATGAAAAGAGATTGATCGAAATGAGAGAGAAAGGGTTCATTTTATAGAGGTCTAGGGCACAAACTCCTAGAGAGGCCGACATATGAGAAATAAATTCTCATTGGGAAATTACCACTAGAAATGGACCTGGATTAAATGCAATTTAGGAGTTTACCATTTTGGAGATCAAAACAGCCGACCTGAAAGCAGGAACATAATTTTTTCCAAAACCTGACATTCAAAAATCATGGAACCTTGAAACTTGGACCTTGGGTCAAGGTCGAGGTTGACTTTGACCTAGGTCAAGGTTGAGCTCATCCTTGACCTAGGTTAGGGTCACGGTCAACATTGAACTAAAAGGTTGACCTTGACCTTGAGGTCAGAAATCTTAGGATCTCAGTCCAGAATGCTAGAAAAATGTAACCAACTGTCATCTACTTTAGTAACAAAACAACTTGCTTTAGGATTAAGTTGAAAAACATTACCTTTAGTCTTTGAACCTGATGCAATCATTTCTCCTTTTTATTAATGATGCACTTTTTGTCTTTGAATTCTAACTAATATCCTTTGTCAAGCAATTGTCCAACACTTAGTAAGTTATACTGCAAACCATCAACATAAAGAACATCATCAGTGATGTTCTTTCCATCCAAGGTGATAGCTCCTCTACCTATGATAGGTTTAGGAGTGTTTTCTCCAAATCTAACCATGCTACCTTTGTATCTATCTAGATGTACAAATATATCCTTGTCTCATGTCATGTGATGTGAGAAATCATTGTCAATGATCCAATCTATCCTGATGTCAGCTTGTGAAATTAGTGTTAACTCTTGTGCTTTCTTTTCATCTTCAAGGTCCATTTCATAAAACATTTTCTCCATGTCTTCAAGATAAATGAATCCAATTTCATCTTCTGTTGACTCTTCATCTAATACTCCATCTCCAACATAGTAACATTCTTTCGTATACTTGGACTTGTAGTTATTTTTGAACTTCTTGACTCTAGTACGAAACTTAGATGCAAAGTGCCCAATCTTGTTACATGAAAATCATTTGAATGGTAACTGACCTTCATATTTTCCTTTTCCTTTCCTTTCTTTCTTAGTAATCAAAGAAATGAAATCATCTAGTTCTTTCTCTTCATCATCATTATCATCAAAATTACTAGAAGTGTTCAAGGATTTCTTACCATGGACTAAAGCTTTGAAGGTTGTCTCACTTTTAGGCTCTGTCTTCAAACTTGATATCTTAAAAGATAAAATATTATTGATTAAGGTCTCTCTTTTGATGTCTTTTGAAAATTCCATAGTCTCATCTAGGATGTTTATCTTGGTCTCATATTCTGATGTCAAAGTAGTCATTAATTTATCCATTATGTCTTCTTTCGAGATCTCTCCACCATTATTTCAAATTCCTGCAACTACTTCATTAATCATTTTATTGTAGGCTCTAATGTTCTCTTTAGGTAGCATCTCCAATGTATTGTACTTTTTCTTCCATGTCTTTCTATGCACATTCTTGGCTTGGCCATCTCCTTCAAACATGTCTTCTAGATACTTCCATATCTTGTAGGCTTTATCTACTTTCTTGATCTCTGAAAACTCACTGTCAGACAATGCACTGATGAGGGATTCTTTGGAAATATCATTTTGAGTGAACATCTCCTTCTGCTTAAGAGTTGCATCATCCTTTACAAGATCTACAAGAGAGGGAATCTGAACTTCTTTGGTAGCTACTTCAAAAATCTCAAAGGCAATGCACTGCAAGTGTGTCATCATTTTTTTCTTCCAATCTAGATAGTTCTCTCCATCAAACTTAGGACTTTCTTTTCCAAAGAATGCCATCTAATCAACCTTAGGCTATTAAACTTTCTCTCTGATTCACTTGGTTCTTATACCAATTGTTAGGAATAGTCCCAGGAGATAACTGAGAGGGGGGGGGGAGGGGGGTTAATCAGTTATCTACAAGATTCAATTATTTATCCAATTAAGTACAAAAGAACATTAAGAATAAACATAGTATGGGAACACTTAACACAACACCATAATTTTGGTTATGGGGAAACCCAAATAGGTAAAAACCCCTGTGGGAATTAGCACCAACTCTAAACTGCACTAGAATATTATGATCCTCGTTAGAAGATCTTAAAACCATGTTAGGAGTTGATCTTTACAATGCATTAAGTACAATGACCTAGTTAAAGGTTGGACCCTATTATGAGTCTTTTACAATTAACCCTCTTAGGGGTTAGGACACACTATCCAGGAGCACACTGCTCAAAGGGGTGAAGGCTGCAATGCTCTTTTTAAAGATACACACTATATCCAGATCTTGGTGAACTATGAGTAGACCTACTATCTTGATCAGTTCCAATGGATAGCATACACTCTCTACTTTGTCACATAGACCTTCTATTGATCGATCAATACTTTGAAATTTCTACTCTGCTTTTATCTTTCAACTATCTACCATACTTAGCAATCACAAATGACTACCTATAAATATCTTTCTCCAAATGATATAATCAAGTTGGCCTATTAGAACCATCTTGAAATCATATTAGAGAAACAATAAAATGCTCCAATAACATCTAAGTCAACTCTACTAAGTAGGCAACACAAATTATATCGTGCAGCTCTATATGAGTGGACGCGTCGCCTCACACTATCAGCTCCACCAAATTAATTGATATTTTCTTCTTATGTTAAATTACATCATGCAATCTTAACAAAACATACTTAACTCTTCTCCAAACACTATTCTAAGCATGCATATCAAAATGATAAGCGCAACTACTACAATAATATATACATTTTTAGCTCTACTAGATAAACTTAGGAAACTGTGACTATTAACTGGAGACTTTATAACTCAACTTGTACTACGTATCTAAATTTGCATCCATGATCATAACATCATACACATGTCTACAACATAAATATAAACATGCAAGGCTTCATTGAAACCATACTGTAAATCACATATAGAGCTCTTCCTAGGACCTGTCAGGAATAATTACTGATACAGACTACTGTATTATTGTCTTCACTTACAATCAACCTCTGTGTCTATGATATCATCCTAATAACATATCTAGGAAACATATACTCAAGGCTCTCTTCATCAAGATTCCACACATACTTCTTACCATATGTTTTCATCAATGACAAACATACAATCAACATTTTGGCTTGCTGGCAAATATCCAACACTTGGAGGGAAACATTTGTTTTAGAAAAGTGGTTTGTTTGAGAGCTGAGAGGGAAGGTGACAACCACAAGCCCAAAACCATGGCAATTTCTGATCACACCTCTACTTCTTTCCTTACCCAAATTTCCTTTGGCCGCACCATCAAAGTTAGCCTTGGACATACCGTTCAGGGGATAGCTTCAGGTGCAATTCTATCTTTTCTCTAGATACTCTTCTTAGGGACATCAGTCTGGTCTTTTCCTACAAAAGGGTTAGAACAACCACAAAAAATAAAGATTTCTTTTAAAGAAAAGCTGATCTTTTCAAATATTATTGTAGGAAGAGCACAACAATCATAGAAGATGAGATTATTGCATTCTCTCCACACTCCTCAATAGAGATGTGAGAGAATCCAAGAGTAGAATTTGTGAGAATCTATATTTTTAAAAGGAAGGGCCCGTTGGGTAAAAAGGTCTTGAAAAGATAGGAGAAAGCACCAGGATAACTATAGAGCAGAAAGAAGAAACCACCATATCTTTCTAACATAGGTGCAATGGATAAACACATGGTCCATAGATTCAGCTTGGCATCTACATAAAACACACCTATTGGGGATCTCAAAACCTCTCTTTTTAAGATTATCAATCGTAAGAATTTGGTTCTAAAACAAAAGCTAGAAGAAGATGTTAATTTTAGGAGTAAGGCCATGGAACCAAGATTTTTCCCAAATAGGAGTGACTTCTTGATACAACTGAAAAGAATAAGAAAAATCCACTAAGAAGACCCCATCATGAGAACCTTCCCAAATTAACACATCCTTAGAAGGGGACAGGGAGACCACATTAAGGAAAATCATAAGAGGAATCGAGTCCTAAGAAACAGAGGAAAGGTCCACCCAAGCATTGTCCACTCTATAGTTATAGACTCAAGAACCATAATTCTAGATGCACTCCTCCATCTAGATATTGAAAGGCTAACAGTCTCTCAAGGGTCCCATCTGAAGCCAGTTGTCACTCCAAAAGTTGATAGAATGACCATTCCCAATTTTCCATTTAGCCTTAGATTTAAAAATATCCTTTGCATTGAGAAAGCCATTCCAAATGTAAGAACCTTTCAAAATATCATTAGCACCAAAGAAATGGTTTATGGAGTTGTTACTATGATACTTATCTTCAAAAGTGTCATGTCATTCCCCCATGCAATTTAAAATGTCCCATATTTGTTTAGCTTGGAGAGCTTTGTTGAAAGGTTTGATCCTCCTTATCCCTAATCCACCATCTCTCTTTGGATGAAAAAATTTGTCCTTGGCAATAAGAGGGAGTCTCTTGTCTTCTTCAGTCCCTGACTAGAGAAATCTTCTTTGAATTCATTCCATAACCTCCACATCTTTAACTGGAATAGAGAAGAGACTAAAGGCATAGGTAGGAAGATTTTGTAGAGTAGATTTAACCAACTAGATTTTTCCAACCAAACTTAGAGTGATCCCTTTCCATCTATTCAACTTCCTATTGAATCTATCAATGAGTTTGTTCCAGAATGCCTCTAAGGGTTTAACACCTAAAGGAAGACCCAAGTAATTGGAAGGAAAAGAGTCGATGTTGCATCCCAGGATATCTGCAATTCTCCTTTGTCTCTCCTTAGGAATGTTAATAAAGAAGATTGAGATTTTATTCCAATTAATGGATTGGCTAGTAGCCCAAGTGTAGGAATTAACTTGAAATACTTCACCACTCTGGATTCACCCACCGAAGCCTCACCACCTAAAATGGTATCATCAATGAACTACTGGTGGGAGAAGACATAGGTACCAGAAGATGGTTTGATACCTTTCAAAGCCCTAGAGCTCCTAGAGGTAGTAATGAGTCTCCTGAGGCATTCAACAAGAATAATAAAGAGAATGGGGGAAAGGGGGCCCCCTTATCTCAAACCCCTAGAGGATTTGAAAAATGCCGATGTGGAACCATTAACCAAAACTACTAGAGATGGAGTGGAGATGATTTGATGAATAATCTTACAGGTGTTATAATTGAAACCAAAGGCTCCAATAACCCTAAGCAAGAACTACCAATCAACACGGTCATAAGACTTGGACAAGTCAAGCTTGAGAAGGAAACGTTCCCTTTTTCTAGCATCTAAGGAATGAATCACTTCATGCATTGCCATAATAGAATCAAGAACTTGTCTTCTAGGAACAAAACTAGACTATTAAGAAGCTATAATAGAAGGAAGCACCTTGATAATTTTGGAGGTAATAAATTTAGAGATAATCTTAAAGAAGGAGTTGCATAGACTAATGGGTCTGAAAAGCTCCATCGAGTCCACCCCTGGGGTCTTACAAATAAGCACCAGAAAAGTTTCATTAAGTGGTTTGAGGAGGTTCTTAGAACCAAATAATTCCTGTACCACTTTGACCACATCAAATTTCACCACATCCCAAAAAAGATGAAATAAAAACATTGGGAAGCCATCAGGACCAGGGTATTTATCACCAGGAAGAGAATCCAAAGCTTTCTTAACTTCAGCCAAATTTGGGATAGAACATAAGACTTTTTTTTATCTTCAGAGATGATTTTAGGAATGTTTTTAAGGAGAATTTCTTGATCCCCCTCCAATAGCTCATGATATTTGGACAAGAGAGAAGAGAAGAAAGCCATAGCTTCCTTAGCTATGTCCTTTTCCTTATGTAACAACTAGTCTCACTTCTTAATACAAATTATTCTATTGACCGCTTTGTGTTTCAAAGTAGATAAGTGGAAGAAATGAGTGTTTTGATCTCCTTCCCTTAGCTAGATAGACCTTAATCTCTACTTTTAGAATATCTCCTCCTTCCCTATTATATTATGATACTCAGACATCATAGTTTTCTCCTTGAGAAATCTGATCTCAACGTAGCCCTCTCTTTGGGTTTCTTCTTGAATGAGGTTTAGTTCAAAGATATCCTTGTCTTTAGAGGAGAAGATATTATTGTTTGATGTTCAATTTTATGTTTCTAAGATTTTTAGCCACCCTGAACATGGTCATACCCTTAACATCTATATTCCACCAGTCTTTAATTTTGTTTTTCAGGTTAGGATGAGTGGTCAACATGTTTTCAAATCTGAAGGGGAAATTTATTTTCTTAACAATCATGTATAGAGAAAGAGAAATGAGAGAGTGATCCAAGCCAATCCTCACCAAGGCCGATAGGTTACAATTATAAAGATTCAGCCAGTCAACTATGATCAAAGCACCATCTAGCTAGACTCGAATGCACTCCCTTCCTATTCTCCTATTGGACTAGGTTAGTCTAGTAGCCTAGAGGTCCACATCTAGGAGGACGTGGTCATTGATGAAGTCCATGAGATCTTTCCTACTTTCTAGATCAGGGGAAATACCTCCCTATTTTTCCCCTTCTTTGAGGGGGGTATTGAAATCCCCCATGATAATCCCCTTGGTAAGATTATAACTAGAAACAATACTTTTGATTTTTTCCCAAAAAGACCTTCTACCTTTTTTGGAGTTAGGAGCATAAATATTCAAAATATACTAGCTTTCATTATCCTTTATCCTAGTAAAATTCATGAGAAGTAAATTACCTTCTTCATGAAGGACTTAAGCCTTAAGTTTAAAGGAATTCCACATAGTCATTAGGCCTCTAGAAGCTCCTTCAGAACTAGAAGCCCTAATATCCATAGATTTACAAAATATTTTTCCCTCTAGCTTTTCCTTTTTCATCTTGGTTTCCTGGATTAACATAATATCTAGTCTGTCATCCCTCATCATATTCCTAATAATGTCCTACTTATGTGAGCTATTTAGCCCATGAATATTCCAAGAGATGAATTCCATTTCTTTTTTGAAGTGTGGACTTCCTGAATGGTCTTCTAGCTAGCTTTCTTTCTACCTGGATATTTTGATTTGGCCCCTACATTATTTTTATTTCTACTTCTAGTTGCTACTGACGAGACCGGAGAAGGATCCCTACTTTTAATTTTCTTCTTTCTTCAGACCTTACTCCACTCTCCCTCCTCTCCTTCTTTATATTTCACAAAGAGCTCTTCTATTTTACCGAACTTCCTTGGGGAAGCTGATTTTAGTAGTTCTTCCATCTTTAATACCTGTCTAGAAGATGCTCTCTTAGAGAAAGGCTTGGATTCCTATGAGGGGATGCCTTGATGCATATTCTTCTTAGGACTAGAGTACTCTTCATCCAATGAAGGTTTGACAGAGTCCAGGACAAAGGAGATTTGGGCCATCCCTGGGCAAGAATCCCCTCCTTAAGCTAATTCATCTTCCTTAACATTGACCTCTCCCAAACATCTTGTAGGATATTAACTTCCAAAAAAAAATTTAATCACATCTAGGGGAAGAAACTCCCCCCTATCCTCTAAACATTATTTCTGAGGCTGCAAGATGTCCCTAGAGTCTTTATTGTTATTATTTGCAATACCCTCTTGGTTTATGTTTATTTTTGGGCTCACCTCTACTAAATCCTTTTTCTTCCACACTCTTTGGGCATTAGCCTCAAAACCCCCTTGGGACTTAGTGTTTTTCTCCCTTTTTGGGCCTACCAGTTCTCGGTCTGTGGTTTTTCTAGCTTTTCTTAGGGCATTATGTGCTTTCCTTTCTTTCTCCAAACCCAGGAACACATGACAATATTTGGCATAGTGTCCTGCTTTCTTGCAATGAAAACAAGAAAAACACTAGTACATTTGACCCACTTTTCATACCAAAATTTCCATCCAAGCATTAAAATGATTTTCCTTGGTTGGTTTATAGAAGGAAAATTTTGATTTTTAATCTATTCCCATTTTGGTCAAAATTATGACCATGAGAGGTGGTCGTATTATGACCAACATGGGAATATAACTTTAAAAAATAGACATGGTTTCATTTTATTTCATTCTGCAATTAATTCACGTGTAAAGAAGAGTTGAAATAGGGAAGGAGGGAAGGAGGTTGAATTCAATCAATAACATGCTTTTTCGATCATCTCTTCACTAGTTTCATCTCTTAACCCTAACCTTACAAATGCTTATTAAAATCATTGGGAAAACAATGTTTATTAATCTTTATTTTTGAACATTCAGTAGATAATGGCATTGGAAGACTTAGAGGAACTCTAGATTATCATTTTTGTGGGCACTGCCATCAGTGCCCAAAATGTTCAATTTGAGCTCTTTTAGTTTATTTCTCTGGTAAACAAATCTACAAAATTGAATTGGAAAAAACCATGTTTTTTAACATTTTTTTGAGTCATGTTTGATTTCTCTTGAACCCGTGCGAATTACTATTGAAAAAATAGCTTCATAGGAAGTTTGTGAGATGTCTTAGCTTCCTGTTACAATAAATATGAGGTTATTTGGTTGATAAATTGAAGATAAATTGGGTGACAGTTAATAACAGACCATTTTTGCACATAAACTAGGGTTGTTGACTTTGTTGTATTAGACAAACTCATATCCATTCACAAGAACCATAGAGAAGCATGTAAAGTTAGTGTATTCTACCAAGCATAATCTGTGAGGGTACAGTTAGAGGATTTGATGGTAAAAATTCTTCTTTGTGGTTCTTGTGAATGGATATGAGTTTGTCTAATACATTTTGTTCTTTCCCTCATTATTTTAAACTATACTATGGACCATAGAAGATGTAAGGTAACTCATTTCTCTATGGTTCTTGTGAATGGATATGAGTTTGTCTGATACATTTTTTTGTGAGCCATCCTACTCATTTATACCTGGCGTGGAGGATCATACCAATCCAATATTGCAACAATCCAAGTGACTGTGACCCCTGCTCACTATTTAGGGACAGTTAACACAAAAATGGAAGGTTTACATCTTCTATGGTCCATAGTATAGTTTAAAATAATGAGGTTTTACATCTTCTATGGTCCATAGTATAGTTTATAAACTAAGGATTTTGACTTTGTTGTATTAGACAAACTCATATCCATTCACAAGAACCATAGAGAAGCATGTAAACTTAGTGTATTCTACCAAGCATAACCCATGAGGGTATAGTAAGAGGATTTTATGGTAAAAATGCTTCTCTATGGTTATTATGAATGGATATGAGGCTTTTTGATACATTTTTTTCTTTCCCTCATTATTTTAAACTACACTATGGACCATATAAGATGTAAAGTAACTCATTTCTCTATGGTTCTTGTGAATGGATATGATTTTTTCTGATACATTTAGTTCGGATCCATCCTACTTATTTATACCTAGAGTGGAGGATCATACCAATCAAATATTGCAACAATCCAAGTGACTGTGACAAAATGTATCAGACAAACTCATATCCATTCACAAGAACCATAGAGAAGCATTTTTACCATCAAATCCTGTGACTGTACCCTCACGGGTTATGCCTAGTAGAATACACAAACTTTACATTTTTATTTCTTCAAAGTGGATTACATTGATCTTCATGATCTGGGATTGATTATCTAACCCATCTTCGCTCTCTCCCCTTCGAAACACACCCTTATTTCTATTAAATAAGCCTCTCAAGGCTAGTATAACCCCTGCTAAGCATAACAATCAGTTATAGGATTGTTGACAGTTAGTTGTTTTAGACTAAAATACATACAACATACTTCTTATTAATGTTCCTCTAACAATCCATTGTCATCTTTCTTTGTTTTGAATGAATGACTACACATATGTTGCAAATGCCCTCTACAATATATTAAAAACTACCAATGAAATGTATATGAAAAAATAAAACTTAACGATACAATATTATACAATTCCTTCTCTTTTTATTTATTACAATGTGTTAAAAGGTTTTGCATTACATCACTACATAGGAAAGAGAAAACTATGTCTAAAGTATATCTAGGATTGTGCCACAAATATATTGCTCTACATCTTGTATATTGTCTCTGTCACTAAGGTTTCAATGGCCAACAACAATGGAAAAGCTAAGAAGATTTCTTCTTTCTTTTGTTTTTGCACATTTGGTAGGGTTAAACCAAAGCAATTGAATCCCTAAGCCATCATTATCAAGGTTCTCTATCTTCTAGTTAACTCCCTTAGAGAAGGAAAATTATTGTTACAACCATCTAGATCCTCCACTAATAATACCAGTGGAGCCCTATAAACAAGAAAAAGCACTTAGTGTTATAATAATATGGCAATGACAACAATGGTGGCATTGAGGAGGCAATTACTAATTGAAGTGCACCAGCATTTTCATTTCACTGAGTGCTTGTACACTGAAGCTAGGTAGAGATATTGACAAACTAGATATCACCATATCAGATTATCATGATCCCAATATTTAAGCCATTTTCATCATTCACAGCCATAGAAATTGAACATAATTTTTTATAGAACAATCAAATTCATATCTATAGTATCACACACACACACACACACACACACATACACACACACACACACACACACACACACACACACACACACACACACACACACACACACACACACACACACACACACACACACACACACACACACACACACACACACACACAAACACACGCACGCACAGGTGTGTGTGTGTGTGGGGTCTTAAAATAGAAGCACCCATGTTGAAGGTGTCTACTAAGAATAATGTAGGAAAGGACATCCATTAAATTTAGAATTCCAATCAGTATAATATATTAATAGATTTGATAATATATTAAAAAAAAACAAAAACTAGTCAATCCTACTTCATACTCCATACAAGTCCACCCCTCAACCAATAGGGTTCCAGTAGCCAAATACATGGACCTTATTTACAAGGTGATTCTAACTTCCTAAGGATTTGAACATGCTTCATTCATCTTCACACAAACATTTAAAGTCCTCCTTGCAAGCTATATGTCCCTCTTCTCCAAACTGCCCAGTTTAGCACAGTCCTACTAGTACAGTAGCGAGGGTTTTCAAATGTTTTCTCAAACCTTTCCCAAACAACTATGAAAACCAATCACATATTCCAATACCCTTTTTTAATCTTTACCACATACCCAAAAATCAACCATAGGTGCTTTGGACCAATCATCTCAAATCTAACACTGTCCCTGAACTAGGAGGGCTAATTTGACTCATTTTACAAAGAAACCCCTAATAGGTATTCATCCTATGCCTTGAGTCTTTTAGAAGAGTTACCAAATTCTCCCAAACCATGTATTTTATAACCAATTTGGTCCTCAAATCTCTCGATATACAAAATGCCTAATTTTCTCCTCTACAACCCCTATAATCTAGGGCTTGGTGAATGTATGACCTCCCAATGCTAAAATTTCAAATAAAGGGATGATTCACCATCCTTAGGCCATAACTAAGTGGATTCAACCACAAAAAAACCCCCTCCAATAGCGTGAAATCCTACTGCATTTACCATGCACCATGCATGTAACCCTCCAATACTGTCCATTCGGCTCTCCAACATTAATCACTGCAAACTTCCTCTTGTTTCTACATTATTCATGTTAGAAATACATGCTAGAAATGTGGATCCATCCCCAAGTTACAATATGTACAAAAAGGGGATGGATCTTACAAATCCATGGTGGAAACCAAAGCAAATTTGTGAACTTCTACAAAACAATCAACTCTAAATCAATACAATAAAGCTATAGAGGTCCAAACTTGATCTAATATGTCTTAAAACCTATCATGCAACCATAACCGAGCTTATGGTTGATATCAAATCAAGAAAACTTCAAAAAATTGCCAGAAATCAATTTTTTATTGCTTCCAAATAGACATAGTTTGTACATGGCATGCCCACAAGGGAACCAGGGAAGAGAATAAAGATTCTCTTTGTAAAAGAAAAACCTAAGTAATGATTTATGAAAAATTTTGAAATTTTAAAAATAATTATATGAACAAAACTTAAACTTAGTTTCCTCCCAAGGTTCCCTTCTATTTAAATGCATGATTCATTTAAGTCCATTAAGTAAACTAACAACAAGATATACTTCTCAAAGAAAATTACATCATATCACTATAAGATTCTTTATTAAGAACTACAAAGTACTTTCATTTCAATTTTCCATTTAAAATCATCTATATTCCTAAGTATCCTTTATGAACAATATAACTTTTAAATCAAATAGAATCATCTAAATCATTTGATATATTGCAAGTAATACATTTGTTTTTCAATAGCCTTTCCTTGAATCATCACTAATTAAAATCATACTACTTAACTAAAAATCATTTTCTTTTCCAACATACATCTTATACATAAAGTTCACATCTCCCTTTTCCCTTTTCCTAAGTCTACCCATTCCAAATACTTCATTTTGAATTACATTAATGATTTCATTACATTCATCTCTGCTTGGGAGGTAACAATAACTTTACATCACGATAGATAATTACAAAGCCTTCATTCTTCAAAAACTGGTACATAAGCAAGCATGAATCTTCAAACACTGCATCCGCAAAAGATACCTCGATAAAAATATTTACCACCCAACCATGTGGATACCCAAAGGACCACTCCCCCATGCTAGGAGATAAACACCAAGGTCCACAAAGAAGGAATAGCTAGGCCAAACCTAGGGTCGAGTTACCTTTCCCAAATAGCAAATGAAAAGAAAGCCAAAGTATAAATCTTTCCCCAAACAGGTTCTAAAGCTTGGTAGAAACTCTAAGCAACAACCTAAGTGAGTGTCATCGCATAGCCCTCACTTCTTGGGTTGTCCTGGTACTAGCCACTCCAGGCCTCGGCCCCCAAGTAGGCACATGCGGGATCGAATGCCTTTCATACAGACAAGTGCCATTCGATCATACCTACTCATAGGTACCTTCTCCCACTCCCATCCATAGCCTTTACTAGCACTAATGGCATGGGTGAGGCACTTTTAATCTTTTTTAATGTTTGAACCCATTCCCATAAGTTTAATTAAGTTTTCACTTTGTTAAATAACTCTTCAATCGGTTATCCTGGTTCTAGCCACTTAGGGCCCTAGCCCCGCACTAAGAGCCACTCACTAGGTGTCGTTAGGTTTTCTACCCTTAACCCACATATCACAATCACATCATACACATACTAAAAACATACCATAAACACATTTGTAAGACTGCATCAAAGAGTAGAAAATAATAAGATAGTTTATGGATATATAGAGAAATTAGGAATGTTTATGGATTTTTAGAATGATCCTGATCTTCTTAGACAACCCTAAACCCTAAACTACTTCCTACACACATCCTAACCCTATTAAGGCATCTAAATGCACTAAACATAACCTCCACCAAGCAAGGAATGAACAAATTTAAGGTTTACACAAAGTTCCATACACCAAAGGATAATGCTCCATGAACTTCATTCTAAGCCTAAAATTTGACTAAGCCTGAAATTTGACTAAGTCTGATTTTATTAAAAATCTAAAATTTAGAAGTTACAACTTAACTCCTAGGAAGTTGAAACCTATCTCAATCAATCCAAAAGGTACCTAATCCCTTTATACAAGTATAACTTAAAGTATAATTATTGTACTAATTGGTTTAAATATTAAACTTGTTCAACTTCAAGCCTGATATAAACGCAACAACTAAACATGCGTAAACAACATAAGTAAAAACTATTATTTGGCCAAATGACAGAGAGCCAAAAAATGAGAATAAAACTATGTTCAAACTCGGGATTCTATAAACTTCTACAAATGGCTAGCTGGCATAACAAAATGATAGAATAAAAGCAATGACAGAATGTTATAAACGGCTAGAATAATACATATAAAATAAAAAATGGAAAGCATGGTACAATAATACAGCAACTTGTATTTATATAAATGTTTATGCAATAATAATGTACAAATGTTTCTACAATAATACAATAATACATATTGCAATAATGCATAAATGTCTTGCATTAATACATTAATACATAATATAATAATACAAAATATAATAAAGTATAAACGACACAAAATAAATTATTATTAAAATGACAAAATTCTGCAATAATATAGCATTTGAAATACAACAATATATCATTTGTATAATGTATAGATGGCTGGAAAAATAATACAATAATATATATATATATATATATATATATATATATATATATATATATATATATATATATATATATATATATATATATATATATATATATATATATATATATATATATATATATATATATATATATATATATATCTATGTGTGTGTGTGTGACCAACAATAATACAATAATGTATTAACATACAAAATACATTACTGCATTATTACATAATATATTAATGTATCAACACCATGTAATAATAATACACAATACAATAATAATACAAATAGTACACAAACACAGAAACTTTCAAACAAATCTCAAAACAACAATTCATATTATAAAATAGATTTATTTCTCAGGATGGATTCCAACCTGGAGTCCTATGAAGATCGGTTGATGAAGAAGAATACAAGCTTCTAAATCTCTTCCAGCACTCCTTTGAATTCCTCCTATAGGCAAGCTCCAATCTCCTTCACCTCCTCTCAAAGATAAATCAATTTTCTCTCCTTTCTAAACTATAGAAATATCCTAAAATTAAAGCCTCAAAACAAGATTTCCTTTCCAACTCCCACACACAGGAAAGTCTTTCCTGTAAATAGAATGGAGGAGGTGGTTGCACAGGTAATCCAACTGATGCAACCATCTCAAATATCCATCCATTAATAGTTAATGAGATGGTTTGCAAAACCATTCCTGTAAAGGGAGAATAATTTTAAAATAAAACTATAATCCATGTTCCCTAAATTTAAGGGAGTCAAAATAAATAATATAATCTTAAAATAATTTACTAATTTATTTAACTATGGTAATAGAATCTACTAATCCTATTTACCATTTATAAGAATAACTTAGATTTATATTTATCCAAAATAATTTTCCTTCACACTATTAATTTAATTATATAATATTAATATATATATGTATTCATAGGCATGTGTGTGCACCCACATTCTTATGGTACATATATCATAAGTAAGACACACTATTACAAATATTAAATATTTAAGAATAACATTATTATTAAATATATTATTTATTTATACACTAATCCACATTCTAAAATATATATTAGGTAGCTACTAACATAAGTTAGATTTTACCACTATTTATTTAAAACATTTTATTATTAATATTGCCATAGACACTTTGTTATTATGAGTATTATAAAATAATAACATAAAATTATTCATTATTATAAATATTAAAATCACATGATTTAATCACATACCAACTCGTTCCTAACAAGATATGCTAGTATAATAGTAGCTACTAATTAAGATAAATTAATAAATCATACCTTCAAATAAATCACATCAATAATCTACTAACAAAATTGAGCATACCAAGAAGTAAAACTACCATACTCAAAACCTCATTCTCAATGAATACAAAAGACAAGAAACTAACTACAAGATCCACCAAACCAATAAACTGAGAGATCACATAATACATCCACACAAGGGACTCACTTGGCACTTCCCACCTAAGGATAAAAGGATCAAAGGTGAAGTTTCTTCCTATGGAACCTGGTGATATCTCCATAACAACAACAATGATTGAGGATTTTGAGGGATCGCTCGAACCTATGAAGCTAGGTGGAGATGATACCTGGTACCTGCAATCCTGCATCACCAAGAAGAGATACATATATATACATATGGAGATACAAATCAGATATATGCAAGCAAATGACCAAGATCGATACATCATGTGTACCTCAACTAAATGAGTAACTACGACTTCATCCTGAGTCATGAAAACACATCAGACACATATCCATGAAACATAAAACATCATGATAATGGTTAGATTCAAATCCTTGGGTTAGATCCATAAAACATATAAAAATAGATGGTTTTCTAATCTCATAAACATATAAATGATAACCATAAATGAGCATATCCATCATATCATCATCCACAAAATATAAATGTAAATGTATAGTTCTAACCATCATAATAGAATGTCCAAGTCAAAAAATCCAAGTATCACCATAGGAGAGGTATTACAGTACAAATGAAATCTGAAACATCAACTAACTATTTTTTTAATTATTCCTAAATAGTCTAAACTGATTGTCAACAAAATAAACCAAATATTTTTGTCAAGTTGAAATCTTGACAAATAGTTATGAAAGATATGAAGTAGAGAAGAATTTATGAGAGGAATTGTAAAAATAAAAACTAAAGTAGCAAGCTTGTTGAACATTCTCATGTTGCAATCTGATTTGAGATTTTGTCTACATTAGTATGTTACTTTTTATTGCAATTATAATTAGTTCCTTGGTTCCTTAGTAATTTCTTTTTATTGCATGGTTGTCTTTGGTTTACCATTTTTGTTTTGAGTGTCTAGTGATTTAAACCAAAGACTTCGACTTAGCCAAAAATGTGCAAGTCTACATTAGTATGTTTCTTTTTATTCCAATTATAATTAGTATGAATGAACAAAATAATGACAATACATTATTTGTGATAATGCAATATTTTTTGAAATAGCATCGATGACTTTGGTCAATGTGGTATTGGCCCATGCATGTTGAAGACATCACACACAACAAGTAATCCTAGATGTCAATTTTGGGGTTGCCCCAATAGGAAAAAGGTCTGGATATGTAATTATATTTTATGTTTAAAAATAATGTGACAACTAATCATTTTAGGAAGAACTGATGTACATTTGGTATTGCAAGAAAATAGTGGATGTCAATACTTTCGGTGGGTCGATGAAACCATATTTACATCTACCCCATCTACATCTATACCTGATGTAGGAAATGAGTGCAACTTGTGCAAGGCTCAAGAGGCAGCTAGTGCTGCCAACATTGCTTCAATGGCGAAAGCAGAAATCATAATTTTGTGATGCCTTCTTTGTGTAGTTTGTGCACTACTTTGTTGGGACCATATGCATAAATGTGGTTAACAAAGGGCTATTGTAGATACTAAAAGTTTTTTAAAGTTTCAAGTAGATATGTTGGACATATTTTGATAAACTCATGAACTTTTTTGTTGTTTATGACTTCGTTATGATTTTCAATATAAAATTAAAAATTAACCTTATTAAAAAAAATTTGAAAAATTATAACATTTTTTAAAAATTATGATTTTCAATATAAAATTAAATACAATAAAAAAATAAATTATAATAATTTATTATTATATTAAAAAATATTAAAACAATTCAAAAAAAAAAAAAAATCATAGTGGAGAAGAAGTTATGAGAGGAATTGCAACATGAGAATGTTCAACAAGCTTGTAACATAGCTTTGGGTGGTTCCACAATAGTGAGTCCCACTTTTTGGCCAACTTTGACATAGAGTTCAACATTCTAAGAAAAAACTTCACTTTCAAACATCTGTTGCCGCAAAACTATTAGAAATTTGAAGATGATGTAAACTAGAGTCTTTTAGAATTTTCTATCTAGTTTCTATATATATATATATATATATATATATATATATATATATATATATATATATATATATATATATATTAAAAAAAAATTATTTAAATTCATTTTTCCTTCTCCTTCGAAAAGTGGTTTGTGTGAAAAAACTATGTTTTTAAGGAGTAACTGTCACTTGGATCAGCATAACTTTTTTTTTAAACATGATAACGATGTAATTCTTTTGAGATTATATTTTTAACTTCAATATCTAAAGGATGCAATTGATTTTATTCATTTTGGATCAATATTTCATAGTTTATTAACTTTTAAAGTGACAATAACTGTAATTTAGACATAAGGTCACTTGGATCTCTCTAACTTGATCTATGTATATCAAAATTCATTTTTTCTTTTTTTGATAGAAAGGTAACACAAATACGCTTTTCCTACACATTTTTTATAATTTACTATTTTTCCCGAAGTCTTGAAGAGACAGGTTGTTGAATGACCAAACAACCTATGTTTAGTTAAAATAATATTTAAAAGTGATAATGAACTCAATATGTATTAAAATTATATTAATTAGAAAGCTTGTTCCGAATAGCATCATTTTACATCATCTGTTTGAAAAAATCTTCTTATTTAGTCCTTGTTTCAAGCCTCCAAAGGTCATTTTTTGAAGTTCAATTATTTTATGAGGGCAACTTTTCAGTTTTGGGGTCTTCATGCGAAGACCCCCTTCGCACGAAGACACTTGGGGGTCTTCGTGTGAAGACCCTTCGCATGAAGACCCCCAAGTGAAAATCCTGATAGTAAAACACAACATCAAAATTTCAAATGGAGTACTTCGCACGAAGTATGTACTTCGTGAGAAGTTGGCTAGTAATATTATTTTGTAAAATAAAAATTAAATTGTATAAAAGTAAAACATTTTTTTTCTATTTTACATCGAATTGCAATTAATAAATCTGCATTTTCTATTATTGAAGGTATTTTTTGAAGGAGGATTGGTATTTTTATTTTTTCAAAGGTATAATTTTGGAGAGGAAAAATATTAGATTAAAGTATTTTTTTAAGAAGAAAATTTTTGTTGACGATCTTGTGGAAGACATTTTTTGGAGCTCAAAGAAATTGGGAACAAGAAGGGAAGACAAAGTAAATCTTCTAGAAAAAAGTCACTTGGTACTGAACAAAGAAATCATGAAGCTACATTGACATATTATCATAAAACTAAAGAAGCTGAAAGACAAGCTGAAGTAGGAGGGTCAAGTCAAGTCGAAGAATTGCACATTGAAGAAGGGTCAGGATTACTCCTTATGGAAGCTCAAACAATTGATGTTGGATAAGGGTCAACATCACATGCTCCTACTGGTATGGATGAACTTTTAAATTTATCTCAAACTGTAAAGAAAAATATTAATTATAGAAAATTAGATCATTTACTTATAATGAATGTGGAGAATTTGAGATCACTTGCTAATGTTCAACACTTAAGTCTTGCTAAGAAGAGATCAATGAATATGATAGCAAGAGAAATATTAGGTAAATTTGAAAATTTTGAAACACTTGAACAAGCTCAATTGCTTTCACTTATACTTACAAACAAAAAGTTGGAAGGAGCATTAAAATTATTGGGTATAAACACATCATCAAAGAAGAGAAAAGTTGTTGACATGCAAACTGATATGATTGAAAATCTTAAGAAAGGTTTGAACCAGCTAGGGAAATGATCTCAAACTATAGATAAATCCATTACAAGAAAAGTTATGTTGACATCCATTGTAGATAACACTATGGGACAAAAAAGATAGATATCTTCAGTTTCATCTCAGTTTGGTTTTAATATAAAAAAAATATCACAATATGTTAATACGAGAATACTTTTGGATGATAGCACCTTGGAAGGCAATTGGGAAATCATGTGTAGAGATCCTTCTTCTGATAGGATTGATGAAGGAACAAAAAATTTGGTCACATCATTTTAGAATGATAATACACATCCTTCATCAAACACTAGAGATGTTATCAGACATATAATTTCAGCTAATCAATATGGGTATCATACAAAACATTGGTTGGACACAACACAACATGAAATATATGTGTCATTTTGTAGTTAAAATCTTAATATAAAGATTGAGAAAACATTTTTTGAAAGATTGAAGCCATATTATATCAGGACAAATAAAGTGTTTGAAACTTGTTGTCATTATCATATTGAATTTGATCTCCACTATCAGGTTTTTCAAAAGTTTGTAGAAGACACTTATGGTTTTGAAAAGGCTCCTCCTACTAGACATAGTGAGTTCATCTCATCCATTTTATGTCACAAAAGAGATGATGTAGCTGGACAAATAAATTACATAAAAGGAATATGCCAAACATATGTCGATTTGTCTCTTTTTCCTTTGAAAAATGAAAATATTGAAGTAACAAAGATGGTAAATTGCAAGAGTTACAAATATGTAAAGAATGAAATAAAATTTGGGAAATAATCCAAAAGGTTAGAATATGTTGAAGAGGAGATAAATGTTGGATTATTTATGGAAAAATTTAAAAAATTAACTCAACCCTACATTCATCATGCTTTTTTTTCAAAGTGACAAGCACAATAATTTCAAACACTGAGAGACAATTTCCCAATTGGAACTATTGTATCAGTTGTTGATTTTGTAGAAAATTATTCTTTTGTTCATCAAAAGGCAATTTAGTCAAAATACTATTTTTCAGAGAAAATTACTATCATGGTACATGTGTGTTATCGACAAACATAATTAGATTTAGATGGTATTCAGAGCACATTTGAAGCACAGGTCATCAAGAAGGAATATCATTTTTTTATAAGCGATGATAGAGAGCATGACATTCATTATGTGGAACACTGCTTCAAGATGTTTTTTGAAAATTTGAAAGAAAGATGTATAAAAATTGATAAACATTATGTTTGGTCAGATGGATGTGCTACATGATTCAAATCATCGAGACCATTTTATGCACTATGTAGATATCATCGTAATGAAAACATACCACATGTCTGGAGTTTCTTTGAGAGTGGACATGGAAAAGGTGAACATGATGGTGTCAGAGCTTGCATCAAATGTGCTATACGAAAGTATCAAATGAATTATAAGGGAGTGCATATAAAAAATGCACATGATGTGGTTGAATGGTGCAAGACACATTTCACACCAAATGAGAATGACACATCATGAGGATTGACTCAGGCGGTGCCATATAGAAAATTTTGGGAGATAAAAGGTATGCACACATTTTTTAATTATTTGAAAGTGTTTAAAATTTTTATGATATTTTTTATTCAAATTATATTAATATAGAATGTATTATATATGCATTTGTTCAGGTGTGGATAGAAAAATTATGCATGGTTGCAATAGGATAGAAAATATGTGATCTTTTCATTTAGTTATGAGTACAAATTGTTGCAATTGGATGTTGAACACTAGGGACTACTCATGATTTTGTTGTCACTACATTGCTGACAATTATGAGGAATGTATCAATCAAGACCATGGATATGTAGGCACATGGAATCTAGTGCCACTATTTATTACTGATACATTTGATAGAGATGAAGATGAAAACTTTGATGATGTTCCTTTGATTTCTACTGATTATGATCATATCTCAAGATTGGTCAAAATTGATAAGTATATATATTTCACATTATATGGTACATTGAGTTGCATGTATAGATAAATAGATAAATATATAGATTGAACTAAGTATTTATTTTAAGATCTCACACATGTATATATAAATTTATTGTGTAGGAGATGTCTTTGGAATGATTGCTGAGCATGGAAATGTAGAAGGAGTTGGTTATTATTTACTGCATTGTAGTGCAGAGAGGATGAAGTTACTAGAACCTGAAGAAAGTGATGGAATAATGTTCCCCATAGGTTTTTATATGGTTTACATCAATATATTGAGCTCAATTTGTAAATTTTAAATTTCAACCTTTTAACAAATTTCAAATTGACTTTGTTTATATTTATATATTGTTAAAATTTGTGACTTGTAGGTTCAATTGTTTTAGAGGGAACATATTTCAAGAAAATCAAAGTAATTCAACATGGTATTCACTTTGTTGATTACGGACCAGATATTAAGGTGTTTCAATATAGTCACCTAGTAGTTGCCACGTCCATTTGTCTTCATACAGTTAAAATCTCAACATGGATGTTGTAAGTGGAGACTAGATAGTGAGGATCATGAGATAATATTACATGTTCTCCATGAAAAGTCTGAACCACTTGAGTTGGTCTAAAAAGTATAATATGTATACTTATTTCTTGTGTTAGGACCTACTTGATATCTTTGGATTAAATTTCATTATACTTTTTTTATATTTAAACATATGATGGACTATAATTTGTTGATATATGACGAACCTATTTGATGGTTCAATGGTTTTAATATATAGAATTCTATATATATACTTTGATTATTCAATGATTTTTATAGATTGCATATTAGTTAACGATTTTATGTATGCTTTGATGAAATTAGTTATATTACTTATGACATGTGTTAGTTCTAGAATTAGTTAGAATAGTTATTATCCATTAGTTACATGTATTAAATAGTTATATTTTATGATATTAATTCTAGATCCCCTTAAGACCTCCCCTTAAGACACTAAAAAATGATGAAATTAGTTATATTACTTATGACATGTGTTAGTTCTAGAATTAGTTAGAATAGTTAATATCCATTAGTTACATGTATTAACTAGTTATCTTTTAAGATATTGATTCTAGATCCCCTTAAGACCTCCCCTTAACACACTAAAGAATGATGAAATTAGTTGTATTACTTATCATATCTAAACAAATAATATCATATAATCAAATAAAACCATGTAATCAAATCATATATCATCAAATAAAATTCTCTAATCAAATCATCTTTAATCAAATCATATCAAATCATATTGATCTAATCATATCATCTAATCAAATAAAACCATCTAATCAAATCATATATCATCAAATAAAATTATCTAATCAAATCATCTAATCAAATCATATCAAATCATTAAATATATGTCTTGAATCATATGTCTCTAATCAAATATATGTGTCGAATCAAATATAAGTACATCTAATCAAATATATATGTTTCCAATCAAATATATGTCTTAAATCATAAATTGAGTCTCAAATAAAAGATATGTTCAACATGTCCTAAACTAGGGAGTCATCTAGGTGCATGCGAACAAAGTGACCCTCTAAGCGATTGCCATGAGCATCCTCCAGCTGTGAGACAATGACTAATCCTTATGAATATAAATGCATGTATATATGATCAAAATCTAAAATAATTAAAATATTATAAATACATGTTTAAACTTACATATTTTTAAAACTTACTTGACCACTACTAGGTGTCACATCTGCTGGATCACTCCTATGAAAAGCATCATCTAGATGTAAAGCAGAAAATGACCCCTACGAATTTAGTGTAGAACAGTTGGTTATATACATGTATATATATTATGTAAAGTACTTGAAATATATAAATACATGTGTACACATGCATGCTTAAACATACATATATCTAAAACTTACCTAACCACTAGTAGGTGTCACATCATGTGGATCTCTCATAGGAAGATGCTCTGAGCCCACACTAGAGGTAACATGCTTTGCTAACTATGCCTAAAAAATAGTATACATTGAAAAAACATCAATACACATGTCTAAAATTAATTGTTCACTAAAACTCCTAATAAAAAAGAAAAGAAAATTTTATATCTACCTGGGTCTAAGGAGCAGGAGGATCATGAACACATTGTACCATCGTATCATCAACTAAAACTGCATCACCCACACCACCTAAGGTCCTGAACCTTTGTAGTAATGAGGAGTGTAGGGGTGACACTAGCTAAGAGGGGAGTGATGTAGAACCTAAACCATCTGGATGCAATAACATATCCATAAATAACCTACCAACATCCACTTGACCCAACCCACACAACTACTCATCAAAAGCATCTAGGCCCTTAGTGGTGATGCGTACATCTCCAATCTGTATTCCTGGCTTTATAGCTATAGAGTGATCTATGGGTGCACGATGCTCTACACTATGTTGTGCCTGACTAGTAGATGGTGCATCTTGTGTTGGTGGAACTACAGGACCCTGTGCAAGTGCAATGAAATCCTTGACTAAATGTATTGGGATCCTGTGTGTGTCGGCAATATGAGAATAGGCCTGCAGGAGATCTTCCAAAAAGTAAAGGGCCATATCTAAAGTACTCTGATGACCTGATAGTTCTTGTATCTCTCCAAGTATAGGAAGACCCTATAGCTCTATATGTCTCCTCAGTCACACCTGTAGTAGTACTAGATGAATCCTCAGAAGATGATCTAGCTCTACTCCGTCTAGTCAAAATGTATCTACCCACTAAATCTAAAGTGATGGATGTGGCTGCAGAAGAAATCTCTCCTATACTATCCACAACTCCCCTCTGAGAAGAAATGGTGACTGTATCTATAGTAGTAGCCATCATCAGTGCCACTACCGAAGTCCTGTCCCCAACTAGCTATCTACAAGGCTGCACAACTTGATCATCCCTACGATACTGATCATGGTCTACAACCCTACCAAGCCCCTGACTATAATATGATGGGAGATCTAAATAGTTGACCCTGAGTCCCAAAAGGAACTCAGCGTACAACTATTGTGCAAAATATAATGGAATCTAGTTGTAATTTGGATAATGACCATGTGCAGTAAGAAATCAAGGTTAAATCATACATGCGATCTGAGGTATCACACACCGTGTGACCTGATATGCCTTCACCATTGTCTTCCCCTCATAATGTGGGAAAACCTCTTGTTTGATGGTTTCCTTGGGGACAAGGCTCTGAAACATCACCAAGGAAACATTGCCCGAGATCTCCTCCCTCAACTCTCTAAAAACATCTCAACTACTTGAGGCATGAAGCAGGAGTGAGACCTTAATCTAGAAATCATAGTCTCCAAACTAGACAATATAGTAGCACACATATCTCTATATATACAATCCCCTACATATGTATGGATATACTCTCTAAGTTGAGCTATCTTTGTATCAGCAATATGAAAAATAGTATGCATATCAGGAGTCTGAGGTGCACCCTGAGCAGCCATCTAGACACATAACATGTGAAACCTAACTGTTAATAATTAAGTACCTGATTAAATTCTATAACTACATGTAAAATAGAAACAAAAATCTAAATATATAAAATTATAGGTCTTATTAGGTCACATAAGTGGTCTTATTAGGTCTTAAGGGTCCTAAGATGTACTAATTAGGTCTTAAGGGGTTGTAGATAACATAAGAGGTCTTATTAGGTCTTAAGTGGTTGTGGGTAACATAAGTGGTCCTAGAGTGTCTTAAGGAGTCATGGGTAACATAAGATGTCAAAAGCTATAGATAAAGGTCCTAGAGTGTCTTAAGGGGTCATGGGTAACATAAGTGGGCTTATTAGGTCTTAAGGGTCCTAAGATATACTAATTAGGTCTTAAGGGGTTGTAGATAACATAAGAGGTCTTATTAGGTCTTTAGGGGTCATGGGTAACATAAGTGGTCCAAGAGTGTCTTAAGGAGTCGTGGGTAACATAAGATTTCATAAGCTATAGATAAAGGTCCTAGAGTGTCTTAAGGGGTCACAGGTAACATAAGTGGTCTTATTAGGTCTTAAGGGTCCTAAGATGTACTAATTAGGTCTTAAGGGGTTGTAGATAACATAAGAGGTCTTATTAGGTCTTAAGGGGTCGTGGGTAACATAAGTGGTCCTAGAGTGTCTTAACGAGTCGTGGGTAAAATAAGATGTCATAAGCTATAGATAAAGGTCCTAGAGTGTCTTAAGGGGTCATGGGTAACATAAGTGGTCTTATTAGGTCTTAAGGGTCCTAAGATGTACTAATTAGGTCTTAAGGGGTTGTAGATAACATAAGAGGTCTTATTAGGTCTTAAGGGGTCGTGGGTGACATAAGTGGTCCTAGAGTGTCTTAAGGAGTCCTGGGTAACATAAGATGTCATAAGCTATAGATAAAGGTCCTAGAGTGTCTTAAGGGGTCGTGGGTAACATAAGTGGTCTTATTAGGTCTTAAGGGTCCTAAGATGTACTAATTAGGTCTTAAGGGGTCCTAGATAACATAAGAGGTTATTAGGTCTTAAGGGGTCGTGGGTAACATAAGTGGTCCTAGAGTGTCTTAAGGAGTCATGGGTAACATAAGATGTCATAAGCTATAGATAAAGGTCCTAGAGTGTCTTAAGGGGTCGTGGGTAACATAGGTGGTATTCTTAGGTCTTAAGGGTCCTAAGATGTACTAATTAGGTCTTAAGGGGTCATAGATAACATAAGAGGTCTTATTAGGTCTTAAGGGGTCGTGGGTAACATAAGTGGTCCTAGAGTGTCTTAAGGAGTCGTGGGTAACATAAGATGTCATAAGCTATAGATAAAGGTCCTATAATGTCTTAAGGGTTCATGGGTAACATAAGTGGTCTTATTAGGTCTTAAGGGTCCTACAATATACTAATTAGATCTTAAGGGGTCGTAGATAACATAAGAGGTCTTATTAGGTCTTAAGGGGTCGTGGGTGACATAAGTGGTCCTAGAGTGTCTTAAGGAGTCATGGGTAACATAAGATGTCATAAGCTATAGATAAAGGTCTTAGAGTGTCTTAAGGGGTCATGGATAACATAAGTGGTCTTATTAGGTCTTAAGGGTCCTAAGATGTACTAATTAGGTCTTAACGGGTCATAGATAAGATAAGAAGTCTTATTAGGTCTTAAGGGGTCGTGGGTAACATAAGTGATCCTAGAGTGTCTTAAGGAGTCATGGGTAACATAAAATGTCATAAGCTATAGATAAAGGTCCTAGAGTGTCTTAAGGGGTCGTGGGTAAGATAAGTGGTTGTATTAGGTCTTAAGGGTCCTAAGATGTACTAATTAGGTCTTAAGGGGTTGTAGATAACATAAGAGGTCTTATCAGGTCTTAAGGGGTTGTGGGTAACATAAGTGGTCCTAGATTGTCTTAAGGAGTCGTGGATAATATAAGATGTCATAATCTATAGATAAAGGTCCTAGAGTGTCTTAAGGGGTCATGGGTAACATAAGTGGTCGTAGAGTGTCTTAAGTGGTTCTAATTAGGTCATAATTGGTTCTAATTGAGTCTAGTTACCTGTCTAATTGGTCCTAATAGGTCTAGATTGGTTTAGTTAGGTCTATTTGGACCTAATAGGTCCTAATACATCTAATTGGTCAAACTAATGTTGGTTAAAGACCTAATAGGTCCTAGTTAGGTCTACTTGGTCCTAATAGGTCTAGTTATGTCTTTAAGTAGAGAAACAACTTAGACATACCTTGTTTCCTAATATGACCTAATATGACCTAGTTAGCACCTAATACATCTAATTGGTTAGACTAATGTTGGTTAAAGACCTAATAGGTCTAATTGGTCCTAATAGGTTCTCGTTAGGTCTACTTGGTACTAATAGGTCTAGTTAGGTCTTTAAGTAAAGAAACAACTTAGACACACCTTGTTTCCTAATATGACCTAATATGACCTAGAGTGTCTTAAGGGGTCGTGGGTAACATAAGAGGTCCTAACATATAGATAAGAGTCATAGAGTGTCTTAAGGGGTCGTGGGTAACATAAGTGGTCATAGACTATCTTAAGGGGTCGTGGGTAACTTAAGTGGTCCTAGACTATCTTAAGTGGTCCTAATAGGTCTAATTGGTCATAATAGGTCCTAGTTAGGTCTACTTGGTCCTAATAGGTCTAGTGGGTAACATAAGAGGTTCTAACGTATAGATAAGAGTCATAGAGTGTCTTAAGGGGTCATGGGTAACATAAGTGTCTTAATTGGTCGTAGATGTGATAAGTGGTCTAAGTGGTCCTAGGACATCCTAAGATTCTTTAATGGGTCTTGGGGGTCCTAAGGTTTCATATTTGTTTTAAGATTTCATAAGGGATCTGGATAAAAGTCCTAGAATGTTAATGATTCGTAGGTGCAATAAGGTGTCCTAGAGTGTCTTAAGGGGTCTTGGGTAACATAAGAGGTCCTAAGGTATAGATAAGGGTCCTAGAGTGTCTTAAGGGGTCGTATGTAACATAAGAGGTCTTAAGGGATCTAGATAAGAGTCCTAGAATGTTAATGGGTCGTAGGTGCAATATAAGTGGTCCTAGACTTTCTTAAGGGGCTGTGAGTAACAATGAGTCCTAGATGTGTCTTAAGATAATGTAAGGGATGGATAAGGGTCAGGTAGAGTGTCTTAAGGGGTTAGGGGTAACATAAGAGGTCCTAAGGGGTCCCATGTTTTATTAGTGGATCCTTGTATGATATTAATTGAATCTAAGATGCATAAATGTGTCCTAAGACAACCTAAGATATGTTAATGGGTCTTGATGATCTGAATGGGCCATATATGTCTTAAAATGTCATAAGGGATGTATAATGGTCCAACAATGTTAATGGGTCGTAGATGTGATAAGTGATCTAAGGGATCTTAGGTTACATTAATTGATAGTAGTATGTCTTAAGGGTTCTTGTAGGCAATGATGGGTTCACATATGTATTAACAAAAGCTAAGATAGATGAATGTGTCCTAGGACATTTTAAGATATAATAATGGGTCGTATGGGTCCTAAGGGGTCCTATTTGTTAGGTAAGATGTCATAAGTGATACGCAATGGTCCTAGAATGTTTTAAGGGGTTGTAGGCCTCATAATAGGTCATAGGACATCCTAATATGTATTATAAGATCTTGAGATTCCTAAGGGATCCTAAGTGTCTTAATATTTCGTAAGGGATGAATAAGGATCCTAGAAACTTACGGTACTACAATTTTTTAACATTTTCTAACATACTACTAGATCATTTTCAAAATTTAACTACAATTTTCTAAGATTTTTACAAACTAAAAATTATTTAAAATAAATAACTAACTTTAATATTTACTAAAAATGCATGTACATGTGAGAGAGAGAGAGAGATTCCTAATATTTACAACTTTAAACTTAAAATGTAACATTTTCTAACATTTCTAACTTTAAACTTAAAATTTAACATTTTCTAACTTTAATCTTAATGTTTTCTAACATTTTCTAACATTTCTACTACAGTTTCTAATGTTTTGTAAATATTTTCTAATAGTTGCTAACAAACTACTATGATTTGCTACCATTTTCTAACATATTCTAACATTTATACTATGATTTTTAATATTTCTATCATTTTCTAATATTTAATTATGATTTTCTAACATTCTACTATTAATTTCTAACATATTAGATAATATTTAACTAAAAATTTCTAACATTTCTACAAATAAAAAATTATTTAAAACAAATAACTAACTAAAATAAATACAAAACATATTATTTACAATAAAAAATGAGAAAAATGCGTGTACCTAATACTGCTAAAAAATTGAAGATGTCGAAGAAGCTCGGGAGGCACTGGCATGCTGGCATGCTAAGGTACTTCACTCCAAGGCCTAGGGTTTGCAAATAGTGTTAGTGATAATGATGTTAAAAAATAGAAACCACCAAAAATTTATAAAAAAATCTGGTCCAAAGGGGCTTTGTGCGAAGCCCCTCTTCACACGAAGACCCCCTCGTAGGGGTCTTCGTGTGAAGAGGGGTCTTTGCATGAAGCCTCTTGTTTGGGGTACTTCGTGCGAAGTGGGTCCACCACTTCGAATGAAGTATTTACTTCAGACGAAGGCCCCCCAAAAAAAATTTCTCCAACTCCACGATTTTGTTCGTCCCTAAAAGTGGGACACAGCTTCGTGGGAGAACCCCTCTATGAAACCTTCACAAATATCTCTTCTTTGGCCTCAACTCATACCTCTTCTCAGAATTTGGAAACTTTTCAAAGAAATAGGTGATGAACATGTAGATTTTCCTAAGCACTATTGGGAGTTGACCCAGCAACACATGTACTATTGTGAAAATCATCACAAGTCCATTTGTTTTTGAGTCTAGTTTCTAGTAATGCTTGGTCCAATTTGCATGTTTTTCAAATGTAAATGGAATACACCAAGAAGTAATAAATGATGAATGCTCAATTGTTGTAATGGAAAAGCCTTAGAACCCTCCATTTCTATAGTCCTAATGATTTTTCTTATTTTTTTGTCTTTTGTCCCTTTTTAATTTCCTATGTCTGTGCTTGGTGATAGTATTTTGAACATTGTTGACAAAGCATGTTTCTTTTTTTGATTGTCATAGGGTTCTGCATTGTTTGTTTCTCTTGATAAATTAGGCCTTGAATTTTAAATTTTTGTTCACTATTTTATTTCAGCTTGATATTTCATTCATTTTTCATATACATAGAGACTACACATGTTGATGGTACTGCTTGGTGTATTCCATTTAAAAATATTCATGTTTCTATGGCTATGATAAGTGTCCCTCTTTGTTGAGAAAATTAGATTTGACAAAATGGTTGTTCAGCGACTGTATCTGCTATTAGAGCCATTTCATATGCACAAGTGATGAACATGCAGATTTGCATAAGAAATATTGGGAGCTTACCCTGCAACATATGTACTATTGTGAAAAATCATCACAAGTCCATTTGTTGCAGGGTCTAGCTCCTAGTAATGCTTGGTCAACAAATATGCATGTTTTTCACATGTACATATACCTTCTCTGATCAACTCTTATATGCACATGTACTATTGTGAATATGTAAATTTTCCGAAGCACTACTAGGAGCTTACCTAACAATACATGTACTATTTTGAAAATCATATCACAAGTCCATTTGCTATTGGGTCAAGATCCTAGTAATGCTTGGTCAAATCTGCATGTTTGTTGAATCTAAATGGAATACTTTGTGTTTGACATACTTAAATGGAATACACAATACCAAATGATGAATTCTCAATTGTTGTAATGGAAAAGCATCAGAACATCCATTTATAGAATTTGATTTTCTATAGTCTTAATGATTTTTCTATATTCCTAATAATTTTGAACATTTTTGACAAAGAGTGTTTCTTTTTGTGATTATAGTCTTAATGATTCTTCTATAGTCTTAATGATTTTCCTTATTTCTTGTCTTTTGTCCCTTTTTGATTTCCTATGTCTATGCTTGGTGATGGGATTTTTTCACCTTCTTTTGATGGTATATTTCATTCACTCTATGTGGAATACTATTTTTTTCACTATTTTATTTCAGCTTGATATTTCATTCATTTTTCATATACACAAAGATTGTTGATATTGTGGCGACTAATCATGTAGTGGGTGTTGATATTGTGACTGATTATGTTTCACAGGTTCTGATTCTGCTCTGAGTGGATTTGTTGACTATGATATGGCAGGAGATATTGATACAAGGAGGAGTACTACAAGGTATCTTTTCACTATAGGGGGTACTTTAGTTAGTTGGATTTCTAGATTGCCGAAGGTTAATGTACTTTCAACCACTAAAGCTGAGTATGTAGCTGCTATGGAAGCTAGCAAGGAGATGATTTGGTTACAATATTTTCTAGAGGAATTGGGTCAAAAGTAGGAAGATCACCCATTATACAATGATATCTAGAGTGCCATTCATCTTGCAAAGAATTCTTCTTTTCATTTAAGGAAAAAGCACATACAAATCAAGTACCATTTTATAAGGTCTGTTTTGGAGGATGGCTAATTACGGCTTGAGAAGTGAATAGTGGTAAAATAGAATCACACCTATTCAAATGTATATGATGTATGTGTATGGGGGAAATATGAGATCCACTCCTAAATCTAAATTCCCAAAGGAGAGATCCAATTTGATCAACCAAAAGGCTAATGCACAATCGAATCAATCTATGGAGAATATGAAAGAGAGAGAAAAATCCTATATTTTCCTATGGAGAGTTATGCTTAAAATCTAAAATAATTGAAATACAAGTACTAACCTCAAATTAGGGAAAACCTAGAAAATGCCAATTTCTGATGTCTGTGTGTACTTTCAGGCAATTCTACAACTTGTTTCAGACTGGAAATGTTGAGACAAAGAAAACCCATAAATATTTTGTCTTTCCGATGACAGGTAGTCTTTGACCCTCATAAAAGGTTAAAGGCTACATTTTTTATTTGAAGGTTGATTCTGACCTTGTTTGTAGATCTCAAAAGTTGACCAAAAAGGGTATCCAAATCCACTCTCAAATCCAAAATTTTGCACCTGTACCTGCAACAAAATGGGGGTTTTGTTTGTATGGGGGGTTTGCCTTGGTCAAACCCCAATTTAGGAATTAACCTTGAAATTGAATTGAAATGTAGTGTGCATAAACAAAGCAATTGAAACAATTCACCTCGCTTATGATGAAGTCCTTGTAGAGGATTCAAATCCTCAAATCCACAAGTAGAAATGCTTCAATGGATCTAGAATGATTGTAGGATTTCTCCAATCAATGACATTTGATCTTCAACACTAATCTTGAATTGATCTTTGCATATGAGGAGTCTTGGATGAATGTAGAAGGATGGATCTTCAAGGGGGCTTGAAAGACATTGAATCCTTCAATGGCTAACAATGGATCTCCTTGATGGATGAATTCTTGAAGGCTATCTTGAATTCACTTTCTTTCTCTTGAGAGCTTGAGAGATGAAAACTTGATTGAGTGATGGATAATGGATGGAGAAAATGAGAGAGGAAGGCCTCCTTTTATAGTGAGCTAGGGCACAATCCTCTAGAGGGGCCACCTTAGAGAATTAAATCCAAATTAGGTCCTAACCTTTAGAAAATATACCTAGATTAAATGTACTTTAACGATTTACCATTCTGAAACCCAAAATGGCTGACCCAAAGGTGGGAAAAAAAATATCCCCAAAACCCAATACCCAGAAATCAAGGAAACTTGAAATCTGGACAAGAGGTCAAGGATGAGGTTGGAACTGACTAGGTGAGGGCCAAGTTCAATTCGGACCAAGTCAGGATCAAGGTCAAATTTGACCCCATAAGGTCAACTTTAACCTTATTGTCAAAAACCTTAGGATCCAGACCTAGAATGTTATGAAATGCAGACATGAAGTGGAAATCAGGTGCAGAGGAAAGCAAAATAGGGGGAAAATCTAGATACATGCAAAGACCTGATCAAGGCACTTAACATGACCCCTAACCACTTACTCGTAGGGCTAAATTCTCTTATCATGGAAGTGCTTCCGTTTTAAGATGATACATTAAGCCCCCAATTTAGTAAGAGTATGGACTCGATGCAAACTCTTGGTAAAGGAGATCAGAATGAAAAGATAATCTTATCATAATCCAAGGGACAAAGAGAAACCTTAAGCCCCTAGGGACTCAAGTCTTCATCAACTCCTAGATCACAATAAGAGAGACATCTCTAGAGAGACAAAGAAAGGGTGTGATTACCTCACACAATGAAAACTTATGTCCCATTGTGAACCACACAAGGAAATAGTGCAACTAAAAAGATGGAATTGAACTGCCTAGTGAATGTGGCTACTCACTAGTCAATCCATCAAGTATTAACCCTTAGGAATATTCTATTCTATAAGAATAAAACCAAAAAACTAAAAGGAGATCCAGTCTTAAGGACACCTCCAACCTTAAGGGATCAAAATATATGTATGTTTGAAACTAGAGGGATCAAGAGATCCTAAAATATAAATCCATGCTTTAAGGATTAGTTACTAATCCAAAAAGGGAAAATAGAGTATTTTGAAAAATATGTGCATATCAAAAAGTGCATGTGTGCAATAGGTGAGCAGAGCGTATGCCCCCACATTAAAGTCATTATTGACACTTTAACAAGAGCAATGACCTTAATGGAAACATAAACAACTCCACTGATTATGCTTCCACGTCAAGATGCTGTTAGAGTAGTCTTATGTTAGCTAATAATTAAATCATTTAATTATTAGTTTATCATACTCTAGGCTTAAGTTTCACTTAGGCGCTTTATAATTCTTTAGGGTTTTAGCCTTTAGGGTTTCGTGTTTCTTTTTATAAGGATTCACTTCTTTCATTTCAATAAGGAGATTGTATTGTAATTTCATTTTGTTAATAGAAGCTTTTTCTATCACAATGATTTTCCTGTCTCTGGCCTTTTGGCCGCCATAGCTTTCTATCTTTTTGCTTCTTCTTTGTGACAGTCTTGCATGCAGGTGTTCTTGGGATGATTTGCATTTGTCAAATCTAACATGGTATCAGAGCTCTCCTGTTGTTCGCTGTTCGAGTTTCGTTGAAGCATGCCAGAAGCAGAAGGTTTTCAAGGGTTTCAGAAGTTTTTTTGTGGATCTGGGGGGGAGCTGAAATTTGGCTCACCTTGGGCAAAAACGGACACCACCATTGTGTCCGGAAGGCCCAAGAACCCCTAAATCCATATAAAACTTATCCATTTTGGACACAGTGGCATCCGAGGCAAAAATTTTTTGCATACCAGGGCCATACGGCCCTGGCACGCACTTCGAGGTGGGTACAAACGGCGATTTTTTTTTTAAAAAAAATATTTTGGGGGCGCCGCCCAGCGGCCACCCCCGCGCCGCCCAGCAGCAACCGCAGCCGTGGCCACCGCCCGAGCGGCCACCGCAGCCGCGGCCCCTGCCACTGCAGCAGCCACGGCCCCCACCACCGCGCCACCCGCGGCCCGCCCAGCTGCCACCCACCCCGGCTCCGCCACCGCTCCGCCACCCTCCGCGGCCCCCGCTCCGCTCTGCGGCTCCGACCCCGCTCCGCCGCCCTCCGCGGCCCCGCTCCGCTCTGCGGCTCCGGCCCCGCTCCGCCGGCCGCCCGGCGGGTTTTTAAGCCCCGCGGGCCCTAGCGGCGGTCACATGGGTGACCGGGAGCTCCGGCTCCAGCCCCCTGTGCGCGCCATGCGCCCAGGGGGTCATCTTTTTCAGCCCCTGGGGCTTAAAACATTTCTTTTTTGCCTTTTGGGGGTCCTTGGACGTTTTTCTCTCTATAGGGAGCATCCGGGGGTCTTTTTCTGACTTCTTTATATCGTCGGAAAGCTCTTTCCGAGCTCTTTCTGATGATGGAGGTTAGGATTTTGGGTTCTGCCATTTCAATAGCATTTTTTTCTGTTGAAGTCTGATGCCTTTTTTTGCCTTCCGGGAGTCATATCTGGCTCATTCGGACTCCTTTTTCGGCAAACGAGATATCGTTGGAAAGCTGGTTCTGTGTACTATTCAGTGGTAGAGGTATTTCTTCCAGATTCTGCTCCAAGTTTTCACTCCTCCGAGTTATGCAGTTTATGCCCTCTGGTGGTGTGCTTGGTTCTACAGGTCCGGGGATCTCTTCTTCTGGTTTCTTAGTGCACTCTTGTTTCTGACTTCTGAGCTTGCATGCTCTTTCTGATGTATCTTTGTTCTGTAAACGCACTAAGATAAAGTGCCCTCTTCTGCATTTCTGGGATCTTTATCACCTGGTTCAGTTTTAGTATTCGCACTCAGTTATAAAGTGCCATGGGGGGATTCTGATGCATTTGCCACTATAGGCGCATCCACTCTTGTCAAGTGAGCGTACCTTCCATGACATTAGCCCATGTAGACTGTTTCTATGACACCGCCCTTTATCCTGTGTGTGTGCTTCTGTTGCACTGTTGGTGTTCCTGGTTCTTCTTCTGCAGCTATTTTTGGCACCGCATTTCAGTGTTCCTGTCACCTCTCCCAGTTCAGCATTATGGGGGGGTTCACCTGTTGGTTCTATTGCTTCCTGGTTCGATTGATCAGCTCTTCAGACACTTGTCTTCTCTACCTGGTCATGCACTTCAGTGGGGGTTCCAGCAGTATCTTCTGACAGAGTTTTCAGACATGCTTCGGAGGAGCTTCTTGCTCTCTTCTTGTTCCTTTCTCTGGGACATCTTTTGCTTTATGTTTTGGGTACCTGATCAGGCCTAGTTGCCGGGACCCATCTTTCCTGCTTTCTGCAGTAGTTTAGCTTTTTTTGCTTCTCCCTAAGTTACACTTAAGGGGGGGTGTTAGAGTAGTCTTATGTTAGCTAATAATTAAATCATTTAATTATTAGTTTATCATACTCTAGGCTTAAGTTTCACTTAGGCGCTTTATAATTCTTTAGGGTTTTAGCCTTTAGGGTTTCGTGTTTCCTTTTATAAGGATTCACTTCTTTCATTTCAATAAGGAGATTGTATTGTAATTTCATTTTGTTAATAGAAGCTTTTTCTATCACAATGATTTACCTGTCTCTGGCCTTTTGGCCGCCATAGCTTTCTGTCTTTTTGCTTCTTCTTTGTGACAGTCTTGTATGCAGGTGTTCTTGGGATGATTTGCGTTTGTCAAATCTAACAGATGCCCCTAGATGAAGAAAAATCAAGGGAAATATCACAGAAACATATAGAGCACATAGAAGGGATGTACCTACCATGGGGTTTATATGATCATAAGATAATATATATATGATATTATTGCAAATGAATTGACATCATTCCCCAAATAAAGTAGAACTACGATCACAAAGGAGGAAAGATCACATAAGATATATGAAGGAGAATCTTTTCAGACCATGACATGGAGACCAAAAAGAATTTAGTGCTACCATATCTCGAATCCAAGAAAATTACACAAGGAAAAATTTATGAATAATAGCACAATTACAACATAACATTGAACAACGCATAGAAGAATAGAGATACATATAGAGGAATTGGAACAACAGTTTTGATTCCTTTATCACCTTGCACCAACTGAGTAACAAGGATCATATAAAACAATCTAACAACATTTAGCAAACACATTACAAGAGAAGCACAATATAGAAGGAAAACACACAACAAATTTACCATGAAGGACAAGCCGATCAAGCATGCGACCTACTCTCCCCATCTTGTTGTATATCATTTAGAGAAGGTGGGTAACTCACAAGAGGGACTATATCCAACACAGTAGGAATGATAGCTAGTTCCAAACAAGGATCCTCTTGAGAATCACAATGTTTGACACTAGGTGTAAGAGTTAATTGTGATGAAAGCATATTAGGTAAATCAAGTCAATGTCAATAGTCTCATATTCATCATTAACATCATTAGTATTATCAAGAGTATCTTCTTCATCAAAATTAATCAAAATACAATCTAAGATATGAATAGAATCATCATAATCATGCATATTAACATCATTTTTAGTAACAACTTTTTCTAACACATCATGCATATATTTATTTGAAGAAGGTAGAGATCTTTGAAGAATACAATTACGAGCTTTAGCATGAGCATGACGCTTCTTATGACATTCATTAGTAGATCGATTATGTTTTGATTTATTTGAAATAGGTTGAGAACTAGGAGGAACAATCATAGGATCCTTCATAGGTTCTTTAGGAAGATCAATAGGATTATCAACAATAGGAGGAACAATCACAAGATCTTTGATAGGTTCGATAGAAGGAACTTGATTAACAAATCTAGAAGCCATAGTTAAAAGAGGTATAGAAGGTGTAGGCAAAAGACTATGATTAAGATCCATAGGAGGATTTCTTAATTCAAGAATCTTACAATGTTTATAAGCTTGATATGAATGAAAAATATTATCAGGTCAAGGAGGACATGAATTAGATAATGAAGGCCAAAAGAAATCAAGAAAAGCACAATCTCTAGGCCTAGAAGGTTGGTATAAACTATGACTAATCCTCTTCACTTATTCATCATGAATGAACTTAAGACACTTATGGATAGGTGAAGCAACAACATGCATGGAATTCAACCAAGGAAAACCTAGTTTAACTTGAAATTGATCAGAAGTAGGAACAACAACAAAGGTATTGTTCACAATTTTTCCACAGAGTTCAACCAGTTAAGTAATAGAACCAAATGATGGATAAAGAAAACCATTACAAGTTTGAATCCACACATCTGATGTATCATAAGAATCACATTGTAAGCTTTTCATAAAAATATTTTCTTCAGTTATAACATTGACTAAGGATGTAGGATCAACAAGACAACCACGAGTATGTTTTTGAGAAATCCTATTAGCAATGTAAAGGGGACCATCAGGAGCCTTAATAGTCATAGAGTCATCGAAGGTAATCAAAAGTTTTTGAGGTCTTTTATTCTTAGGTTGTTTTTGAGGTTTAGGTTGAGTTTTCAATTTAGGTTTAGGTTTTGGTCGAGGTTGAGATTGAACTCGAGATTGAATCTCAGGTTGAGGTTGAGGTTGAGATGGAGATATAGATTGACCAACATGCTCCACTTGATTAACAACATGATTGAGATCATCCATCTTTGAATCATACATGATTTCCATAGCAAATGGTTGAGCAATTGTATAAAGGATTCGTATAAATTTGAAGTTTTTGATTAGGAGGAGAGACAAAGTTGTTTCCACTACCATCAATATTATCAATGGATAAGGAATTAGAGTTAATTAAGTCTTGAACCTTATGTTTTAAAGAATAAAATTTCTCATTATCATGACCATTCTGATGATGATATTGACAAAAAGCATTTTTATCAAAAGATTTAGAGGTAATCGTAATAGGTAAAAGAGGTCGAATAGGAGGTAACGTAATCATATTAGCAACTAACAACCTATTCATAATAGCATGTAAAGGTTTAGAAAGAGGAGTAAACATATGATTTACTCGAAAAGTAGTGGATGCAGAAGTGGCATTGTGAGATGCAACAACAACTTGATCAGCAACTGCATTCGCTTGTTTGTTTATCTTGACATAGTTGTTGAATTTTTTAAATTTGTTTGGATTAGAAGCAGCATCACTCTTATCAACTAGAACAGGAGCCATTGGAGTGTTGCTCTTAAATTGACTCACTTGTAATTGATAATGATGAAGTGCTGCACAAAGTTGTTGAAAAGAGGTAAATTTAGTAAGCATAATCTTATCTCTAATATCCTTTTACAAATTTGAAATAAGCATACTTTGAATATCAATATCAGGAACATGATAGGAAATATGAGCATACAAATGCTTAAATCTACCAATAAATTTAGTTAATTTTTCTTTAGCACTTTGTTTACAATGCATCAAATTAGTCAAAGACACTTGCGGGCCAATGTTGTTTTGAAATTGATGAATAAAGGCATTAGCATGTTTTGGAAAGGAATCAATAGAATAAGGAGGCAAGGAACAATACCATTGTAAGGCCTTGTCATGGAAAGTTCTAGCAAATAGTTTGGTTAAAATCCTATGGTCATGAGCATAATCACTACAAAGGATTTGGAATGTTTTAACATGATGAACAAGATCTCCTTTTCCATTATAATTTTGAAGATGAGGCATATTGACTTGCTAAGGAATAAAGAAAAAAAATAATATCCAAGGACAAAGGACTTCCCATGTCACATGTAGGGATACTAAACTTGTTTTGAGTTAAAGAACAAAGTTTTTGTTGTAAGGATGACACAGTTTGAGCCAAATAGATGATTGTTGAATCATTAGAAGAAATAGTAGGAGTATCAACATTAGACACACTAGGTAAAGTGTAAGAAGCTGCAGGAATAGAAGACACAACTAGACAAACACTAGGAACTATAGTTGGAAGTGGATTGGAATAAGTAAAAAGAACATTATGATATGACGGTTGTGATGTAGGAAGGGACATAGGAGGAACACTAGAGGGAACCGTCACAGTCACCAAAGAAGGGGTATAGGTAGGAATACTAGGTAAAGGATTAGAAGGAGGTCCTACACTAGTGATAGGAGTAATCAATCCTAAATCTTGAGCTTCTTGAGCTAAAGGATTAACATTTGAATGGACAAAGTGAGTAATACCACACAAGAGGTTAACACCTTGATCACTATCATGGAGAACTTTCTTAAGAGCCTCTATAGCTTGAATAGAATCTTGATTATGGTTCTCTTGAATAAGCCAATTACCCATTTTATCAAGTTCAGTTGAAAGTTTTTGAACTTGTTCAGGAGGAACTCTTAGAGTGTCATCCTCATCATGAGATGAGTGAGAAGAGTTTTTCTCCATAGTAGGATTGGAATCATGAAGAATCAAATTATCATCTAGGATCCTAAGGAAAGGAGAAGAAGATTCAGGATCAAAGGCACCCATGAGTCTGTGACTTCTTCTAACTAGAATGTTATAAGTAGGACTAGTAGTAGTAAAGCTCATAAACCAATGTAATGCAAATGAACTAAACTAAAACCACATAAAGTATGAATATTTTTGTATTTTTGAAATCTAATTAGCATGCAAGATCTAACACAAAGGAGAACTCTAATACTAACAAGATAAAAGGAAATCTAACACCAAAAAACACAATAAGGCATCCAATTCCATAAAAAGAAATGAGAGTAAGTACATCAGGTTCACCAAAATGAATACTGGTAAAATAGAATCACACCTATTCAAATGTATATGATGTATGTGTATGGGGGAAATATGAGATCCACTCCTAAATCCAAATTTCCAAAGGAGAGATCCAATTTGATCAACCAAAAGGCTAATGTACAATCGAATCAATCTATGGAGAATATGAAAGAGAGAGAAAAACCCTATATTTCCCTATGGAGAGTTATGCTTAAAATCTAAAATAATTGAAATACAAGTACTAACCTCAAATTAGGGAAAATCTAGAAAATGCCAATTTCTAATGTATGTGTGTACTTTTAGGCAATTCTACAACCTATTTTGGACTGGAAATGCTAAGATGAAGAAAACCCAAAAATCTTTTGTCTTTTCGACGGCAGGTAGTCTTTGACCCTCATAAAAGGTGAAAGGCTACAGTCTTTATTTGAAGGTTGATTCTGACTTTATTCGCAGATCTCAAAAGTTCATCGAAAAGGGTATCCAAATCCACTCTCAAATCCAAAATTTTGTACTTGTCCCTACAACAAAATGGGTTTTTTGTTTGTATGGGGGGTTTGCCTTGGTCAAACCCCAATTTAAGAATTAACCTTGAAATTGAATTGAAATGTAGTGTGCATAAAGAAAGCAATTGAAATAATTCACCTCACTTATGTTGAAGTCCTTGTAGAGGATTTGAATCCTCAAATCCACAAGTAGGAATTCTTCAATGGATGTAGAATGAATGTAGGATGTCTCCAATCAATGACATTTTATCTTCAACACCAATCTTGAATTGATCTTTTCATATGAGGAGGCTTGGATGAATGTAGAAGGATGGATCTTCAAGGGGGCTCCAAAGATATTGAATCCTTCAATTGCTAACAATGGATCTCCTTGATGGATGAATGCTTGAACACTTTCTTGAATTCACTTGCTTGCACTTGAGAGCTTGAGAGATGAAAACTTGATTGAGTGATGGATAATGGATGGAGAAAATGAGAGAGGAAGACCTCCTTTTATAGTGAACTAGGGCACAATCCTCTAGAGGGGCCACCTTGGAGAATTAAATCCAAATTAGGTCCTAACCTTTAGAAAATATACCTAGATTAAATTCACTTTAAGGATTTACCATTCCAAAACCTGAAATGGCTGACCCGGAGGTGGGAAAACAAATATCCTGAAACCCGATACCCAGAAATCAAGGAAACTTGAAATCTAGATAGGGGGTCAAGGATGAAGTTGGAACTGACTAGGTTAGGGTTGAGGTCAATCTTGACCAGGTCAAGTTTGAGGTTGACTTTGACCCCATAAGGTCGAATTTGACCTTATGGTCAAAAATCTTAGGATCCAAACCCATAATGTTATGAAATGCAGTCATGAACTGAAAATCAAGTGCAGAGGAAAGAAGAATAGGGGGAGAAGCTAGATACATGAAAATACCTGATCAAGGTGCTTAACATGACCCTAGACCACTTACTCAAAGGGCTAAATGCTCTTATCATGGAAGTGCTTCCATTTTAAGATGATACAAGAAGATTCACATAAGTGAAAATCCTGTAGACATGTTCACGAAGATAGTCCCCAAGGAGAAGTTGGTTTCTTTCTCAGCTTCTATTGGGCTTCTTGACTGATTATCATGGAGATAATACATAGCCAAGTCTTTTATCTAGTGGGAGTTGCACATACTACATTATCATCTAGATTCAGCCTCCAAGTGGGAGATTATTTTGGTGTGGAGCTTGATCAGTATCCAAGTGGGATATTGTTGATATTGTGGTCATTGATCATGTAGTGGGTGTTGATATTGTGACAAACTCTCATGTAGTTACTAGAGGTGAGGGGTGCTAGCCCCAAACCTTTGGTAGGCACACAACGCCAAAATTTTTTTGTGCTTTTTGGGGAAAATATTGTGCTTTTTTGGAAAAAAGGAATACCGACATTGTAAAACCCTAAAATGGTCAATTTTAGAGGTTTCCCTAAGACATTGTTATAAGAAGCTGAGATATATAATGCATTGTAATGTTGGTGTATGTTTTTGCTGGATAATAAGAAAGGTTGGATGGCTGTGTAGGTGGACGTAGCCCAAGTTTTGGGTGAACCACATTAAATTTGTGTTATTTGTTTTGAGATTGTCTTCTTCTTTTGTTTTCTACATATAAATTTTAATTTTATATTGTTCTAGATATGTCAATCCCTAATAGAGACTACACATGCTGATAAAAAAATGAGCTATTTGATTTAGGTTTACTTTTCATGTTTGTAAATGGTTAATATTTTTGATGGTACTCCTTGGTGTATTCCATATAAAAATAATCAGGTTTATATGTCTATAATAAATGTCCCTTTGTGTTGAGAAAATTAGAGTTGAGAAAATGGTTGTTCACTGATGATTTATATCTGCAGGTTGCAAAAAATCATCCTTCTTCCACCAATGAGTCATTTCATACAAGAAAGACCATGTCTAACAATATCAACCCACAACAAAATAGGGAGACAATTGCTAGATTGTGGTCTAACTTTAAAAGAAAAGGTGATGGAAAATTTTATTGTCCCTACAAAATTTGTAAGGGCTTAAACAATCAAAGACATCTAATCAAAATAGTCGAGGAACATTGTAGGCAGCATGGTCACATTGAAGGGGGAAATGAATTTCGTCCATTGGTATGTATTTTAATAATTTATAAAATACATAAGACATGATTTGATGATGACATCATGGTCATGGTTAATTTAAGGTCATCATTTTGATATAGGTCAACCACCCTGGGTTTCATGTTATGGACCATGACAATCCGAAGAAATTGGATTTCCAAATGAGGGAACATGGAGGTGTGAATATCGTTCAGTAGAAGGTAATGATCCCATGGAAGAAGATCACGATGATCAAGAAGATCATGATGATCAAGAAGATCATTATGATCAAGAAGTTCATGATGATCAAGATGATGATGACACGGATGACCTTGGTGTACCTATACTTGAGAAGGCATACAAGCCCCTATACGAAGGCTTCCAAACAACTGTTCTTGTCATGGTATTGTTGTTGGTGAACTTGAAGGTTATGAATGGTTTATCCAACATAGCAATGAAATGTATGTTAAGGTATGCCATCTTTTTTCATTTTTTAGTCATAATTTCCTTACAGTTAACAAAGGGTGAATCATGTAGCAATCAATATTTTTTATATTAACAAATTATATTTTTGGTTGTAGGTTGATATGTCAGTGTTTGTTACCACCATCAAACATTATACCTCACTCGTACCAAGAATTATCTTCCATTATGAAATATATTGGAATGGAGTATTAAACAATACATGCATGTCTAAATTATCATATTATATATCATAAACAACATGAATTTGCAATAGAATACCATGAATGTCATATTACTAGATATCAATCAGATCATATAACAAAAAAGGTGCCTCGCAAGGTTCTTAGGTATACTCCCATTATTCCACGTCAGCAACAATTATTCAGGTGCAATAGCTTGGCACAATTTATAGATTACCATGAACACAATAGAAGTTGAGATGACATTATGTGAATGTCTATGGATGGTTTGGCATTTCAAAAAATGGAGGAAACTTGGCCACAATTTAAAGATGAACCTCGTAATCTCAAGCTTTCATTGGTAGCAAACAATGTCAATCCATTTGGAGAGATGAGATTTGTTTACTCGGTGTGGCCTATTTTTGTTATCAACAATAACATTCCTCCTTGGATGTCTATAAAGAGGGAGCACATAATATTGGAAATGATTGTTCCAGATATTTTTTCATTTAATAGTCATCTAAATTAATTTATTATAAATAATCCATCAAAATGGTCATAATAATTATGTAATGTTTTTGTTCAGTCAACTAGGTAAGTATCAAGTTAAAGATATGAATGTATATATTGAACCCCTTATTGACAAGTTGATGGTGTTATGGAATGGGTTCACTATGTATGAAATCTCTAGACCAACAGGACAAAGACAATTTCAATTCCATGTAATGATTGTATGGACAATACATGATTCCCTTGGGCTAACACATAGTTCTGGTATGGTCTCTTCTTAACACCTCTTTTTTGGTATGTTATAGTGCTAACACAAAATTAACATATTTAATCCAATTATACATGATCTTGTAGGGGGTACGTGCAAAAAGTTGGGTGCCAATTCCATGAAAATCTGCGACTTGGGAAAATGCACCGCTAGAAATGGGCACCCATTTTTTTTCAAATCAGTTGCCCATTTTGGTTTGGCACTCCGATCTTTAATAAAATGGGTGCCCGTTTCGGGTCAGTCAACCGAGCCAAAATGGGCACCCGATTTGACAAAAAATGGGTGCCCATTTTTTAAAAGTTTTTTTTTTTTGACAGTGTTTCCTGTCATTTTCTAGCGATAGGAGAATGGGATCTACGATTTTTCAACATCACTTGCTCAATTGTTAGACACCTGCCGACCCCACAAACACATTTTTTGAGTTCCAGGTACGTATTTATCATTTTGACTTGTTTTATTTTATTTTTTGTGTTCATTTTCAGTAGTAAAATGTTAAATTTTTGTTTTAAATAGCTATTTAAGATTGCATTTTAAAAATGAATGTATTTTCATAGATTATGAAATGTGTGTTTTTCTTTGTTATTCGATTTGTTTAGAAATAATGTGCAATTGAAAACAATTTAACCTAAAATGTAAGAAAGTATAAAACCAAAACCTGAACAGTAGAAAACTGAAAACAAAAACTTAAAATGGAGAAAATTGAAAATGAAAACCTAAAGCGTGGAAAACCGAAAATGAAAACTTAAAACGTGGAAAACTGAAAATGAAAACCGAAAATAAAATTGAAAAAGAAAACCTAAAACGTAGAAAACTGATAACAAAAACTAAAAATGAAACTGAAAACAAAAACTTAAAATGAAACTGAAAATGAAAACCTAAAATGAAACCTAAAACGAAATTGAAAACGAAAACCTAAAACGTAGAAAACTGAAAATGAAAACTTAAAATGAAACCAAAAATGAAAACAAAAAACAAAAACTTAAAATGAAACCGAAAATGAAAACCTAAAATGAAATTGAAAACAAAACCTAAAATGAAACTGAAAATGAAAACCTAAAACGTAGAAAACTGAAAACATATTTAAAATTGTAAATGAAAACCTAAAACATATAAAAAGTTAATTTTTGTTTTTAAATAGCATTATACGAATTTATTTTAAAAATGAATGTATGTTTATAGTTTTTCATTTATTTATGTTTTAATTTACTTTTCAATTTGTTTAGAAATCATGTATTTGTTAAAAACTAAAAATGAAAACTTAGAATGTATAAAATTGTATTTACGAAAACCTAAAATGTAGACAATTGTAAATGAAAACCTAATGTTCTCTCCTCTCTGATCATGTTCTCTCTCCTCTCTCTTTCTCTTATCTCTCTCCGTTTAACTCTCTTCTCTCTCTCCTCTCTCTTTCTCTCATCTCTCTCCCTTGAACTCTCTCTCTCTCTCTCTCTCCTCACCTGCTCACTCCTCTCTCTGATCTCTCTCTCTCCTCTCTCCTCATGTCCTCTCTCAGGTCTCTCCTCTCTTTGCTATCTCATCTCTCTCCCTTGAACTTTCTTCTCTCTATCTCCTCTCTTGTCATGTTCAATGTACTAAAAAGTAATTATTTTCAAATTGACCAATAAAGGAATACATTATATATCTTTAAACAAAGACATCGTAGCAAGTTTAGAATATTATATTAACAAACCAACTAAATCAATATAAAATATAACCTTATTGAAAAGAAATAAACATTTACAAAGTAAACTCTCTTTATAGGACCTAATATATACATAATATAACCCCTTAATAGTATCTAATAGGACCTAATAAGACCTAATATGAACCTTAAACCCTAGTATGTACCCTTAAAACCTAATATGACCCTTAAGACTTAGTATGTACCCTTAAGACCTAATATGACCCTTAAGACCTAGTATGTAACCTTAATACCTAATAGGACCTATTATGTACCCTTTAGACCTAATAGGAGCTAGTATGTACTTGTAAGACGTAATAGGACCTACTATCACCCTTAAGACCTAATATATTATGCATGTGTTTAAATACTTTTCATTTACATTTTCAAATACTTTATAAATGTGTACATGTGAAGATAGAGATATATATGTTTAGATTATTCATGTGTTTAAATACTTTTCATTTACACATTCAAATACTTTATATATGTATAGTTTACACATGATGGACGAGCATTCAAGAGGTCATCCCCCACCACCACCACCACCACCACCACCACCCCCACCTCCACCACCTCCTCGTACCATAGAGAATCTTAGAGAGGACATGAGGCATAATATCACCTCTATTGTTAGGGACATTGAGATGGTTAGACATGATCCCCACCCCTCCACACATCTACTACACCTTGCCAATACTATGCAAGGCATAGTAGATTCTGTCCAGTCCCTCGATGATGAGTTGGACAGCTATCGCTCATGGAGAGATTCCATGAGAACATTCTATGCTGATGGACTCACCTATAAAGAGGTGAAGGATCTTAAAATCACCAAAGTAGATTTTTCTCGGTGGTTTAAGAATCCGAAAATAGGTGAAGAAATAAACCCCAAAAAATCAAGAATATCTATTCACTGGTGCAAGCACCCGTTGATTTCACAACACTTTTGGGAGTGGTGGTGGATGGCATTTGACCATCCACCACACACAAATCATGAGGTCCCCATGTACTTTTTGAGAAAATTGTGGGCTGAGTTTGAATTGGGTAAAAAACCCAATTATTTTGACATGAGAGCATTTCAGGGGATCAGTACAGGCATGCCTCAGGATAGGCCTGGGGTGAAGCTGAGTGATAGAGTCAAAAATCATCCACATGAGGAGCCCCTTGTTTCTTATCTAGCTCCTATGATTCTAGCGCCAGTACACCACCGAGCAGTCACCTCTGCTCTTGGTTCATTGAGCGCCCTTTCAGGTGATTTAGCTGAGCAGTTCAGGATGGCTAGGGCACCCCAGAGCATAGCACATGTTTGCACCAGCTGTGGGGACATATGTACTGGTCCACAGAGTGAGGGGCTAGATGATGGATTTGATGATGTAGAGGGTGGACATGGAGGATATGATGACACAGAGGATCGACCTGCCGAGTTGTCATCATTTATTGACCTTCTATACGCAGTGGATTTATCTAGCGCAGAGGTAATCTATATAATAGTGATAAAATATTTTGTCTACATATATATGTACAGACACACAAACCATATCAACCAAAATATGTTGTTTTTGTCAGACAGGGGGTAGAGGAGACCATGACATCCATGGACTGTCAACATGTCCATTCGACTGCTTCAGATGTTGGTGCACCTTTCACTATATGTGTTTTTATCATATCTATTTGACCCCTAGAAATATTTACTGTTGAAACTTTACTTTAATAATGTTTGTTTTCAAAATATATATTGTAGGGTCACACTTCATACCACCCTGGCAGCAATTCGATGGGTACTCTGCCATCGGTCACAGAGGACACTCCCCATATACCGCTTGTATGTATATTGCATTTTAATTTAAATTTAACTATTTATACATGCTCACATATTTATGCGTATATTCTAATTCACTTCTATTTTTTACAATTATGTAGGCCTTTGCCACATCATTCCCTACTGATGTACCCTTGAAACCATTACTGAGTATAGTTTCACGTGGTCATGGTGTAGGACCCAGCCAGATGCAGGCCTCATCATCCTTTGAGGTCATAGTTATTAATATATTAAATTCCAATATTTTTGAATCATGATGCACATGTCATTTTTAGGAAATATTATTATAATAAATTTGCAATTTGTTTTGTACAGGACATTACCACAAGGACATTTTTTACTCTAGGTCCTCCTCCCACAGAGGAAACTACTCAGCAGGGTTCCACGGTAATTTATTTGATATATGTATATTCAATATTTATTTTTTTTGTAAGTGAATTATTTGTTTAAACCCACTTCTTATGTTATCTCTTCATAATTTATGTTTACAATCACTTGATGGTGTACAGCATGATGATACATCTCCGTCCTCTTCACATGGAGTGAAGAGGATGGCAGATCAGATGGGCGATCTAGGCTCTTAGATGTTACTTGTGTTTTCATGTTATATGGACTATTCAGATGTTATATGGACTATTTCTAGATGTTATATGGACTATGAACACATGTTTTATGGACCTGTTATATTTGGACTATTCACATGTTTTATGGACTTGTTATATTTGGACTATTCACATGTTTTATGGACTTGTTATATATGAACTTGTTTTATTTGGACCGATGATGTATGTTTTATGGACATGTTTTATTTGGACTAGTTATTTGGACATGTTATATATGGACTAGAGTGACATGTTATGTGGATTAGCTTTTTTTTGGTTGATCGATATATGCACATGTCATAGATTAAATTAGAATATTTGTTTTAGATCTAAGATTTTTTTAATAAGATGGATTGCATGTAAATACTCTACATGAATAAATGTAATGTGAATCAGATAAGTAGAGATAAAATAAGATAACTAGATAACTAGATAATGGATATCATTAATTAATATGTCACATCAAATTATTCAAGTTATATGTCACATCAAATTAATTGTAGAATTTGAATTAAAAAATGAACAAATTAATAATTATACATGAATCATAACACATGGTACATCAATAAATGATATTTTTATTTATATATATAACTAGTTCAAGGGCTCCATAGGGAAAGAACTAGTAAGAAAACCCCACTTCTTAGCCCAATTACAATATGATTAAAAATAAATAAACATTCAATGAAATAATTTAATGTATCATCTTCTAGGGCTCCTGAATATGACTATCACACGTGTGTAAAGTTGTACACTTTATACCTATTCAAATAAGAAATTAATTAGAAAAATTGTCTTTAATGCACAACTAACTATAAAATTGACATAATAAGATCTATCACTTGTACATGTCTAATGTCTAATATCTAACTAACTATAAACTTGACATAATTAAAAAACACTTACACATGTACACATGTGATTTATTAGAGTGTACCATCTGCATATGAGTGTCACACATGTGTAAAGTTGTAGTTGATACCTATTCAAACAAGAAATTAATTAGAACTAACTCCAAATTTGACATAATAATATATTGAACTTGTGCATGTCTAATGTCTAATAGAACTAACTATATAAACTTTCAACATAATTAAAAAGCACTCACATGTCTCTAAATCTGATTCAACCTAGTGTACCATCAGCATCCTCTCTTTTTTGTAATGCTTCTATGATTGCCTCATGCTCTTCCATCGAAAGGGTCCATAAGACTTTATTGGTGGGCCTCCCTTTGTATCTTTCTAATTTGATATTTGTTGCCACCACTAAATGACAATACTGCATAATTTTATTTTCTGATTGGTAGTCCTTAAACGTTGGTAACCCATTTCTTCTTGTTAGGTATTTTCATAGCCATGTACCAACAACCACAACAGACCCAATTGGATATTGAAAACCATCATCATCTACTTGATGACATATCAACTTTTTCTTAGGTTCCACACATCTAGCAAGCCAGTACTTAGTCTACTCATCATTATCCTCAGGTGCAACAACAACATACACATGCCCTGTAAAAATAATTAGTTTCATATGCATGTATGTAAAAAAACCTACACTTATAAATGTAAATTTGAATAAATAAATACCAGGTTGTATCAGATCTAAAACACGATCATAATCTTCTGATGCAAATGCATGATCTGGGTCTTCACTAGTTGAATCACCTGGAACTTGTGTCTCAGTAGGTGTTAAGGATCTTTGTTTCCATTCTTCAACCCATTCTGTACTCTCACATTGTTCCCATTCACCTACAACACAAAATTGACAAAAACATGCTAGCTCCCTAGTCCATATAGTCCAAGTGTTAGAATCAGAACTTCTAAATGAATGCCATTTTGCTAACCCATTTATCGTATCACACTCATATCTTGAAAGGATATAATTCTCTTCTACTAGCTAGAAGAAATGTTTGATTGTAGAATTATGATTTGATCCTGTAGATAAACTTGTACTACACCATTCAACAATTTCACGTGCATTTTTAAATTTGGATTTTTCTTCAAACTTGAGTTGTTCTCTTGAAAGGGCTCTCTTAACACATGCACCAGCACCATCATGTTCTCCTTTCCCATGTCCACCTTCAAAAAAACTCCAGATATGTTCGACATTGGTTTTCTTATGTGTCCTACTCAACCAATAAAACATTCTAGCATTCTTGAATTGACCTGTGCAATTATCTGACCATATTAGATGTTGTGTCATTTGAATTTGTCTCTCCTTTAAATTGTTGTAAAATGTCTCCATGTAGTATTGCACAAACTCTGATGAGTGTAGTTTATTATCACTCATATAGAAGTGGTACTCCCTCAAAAAAAAGTTATCCTCTTTTGTACTATCAGGTGCATGCCTATAGACAATATGAACAAAAATGGCTACTTGTACTGAATTATAATATTGAGATTGGATCTCATCTTGTGGTGCAAGAGTATAGTTCTCTGCAAAGTCAACTACTAAAAGTAAACTACCCACTGGGAATGTATTCTTGCACATGCGAAATTGTTCATCAAGCCATCTAGCATTATGAGAGTGTTTCACATATTTAGGTATGATCTTACACTTGAATTCATTCATGAATGCATGAACACTAATGCTTTCATTTATTAGGTCACATCGTCTTCCAACCTTTCCATCCTTCAATGGATATTCAATAGTTTTAAATCTTCGCACATCAATCATTTGTTATCCGAATTCAGTTGTAGGAGTTTCATGAAAACACTCATCTAATAATGCAAGATTGCCACATATATTGCTTACACCACAAACACATGCATTGAAAATAAAATATTGATCATTATGTGGGTTACAAAACAAACTTGAGATGAACTCCTTTATAACTTGAGGTGGAATTTGGATACCACATTCCTGTAACATTTCTTTAGTATGCATGGTACCATGTATAGTCGAAATAAATCATAATGGTAATGAAATTGGACTCTTTCCTTGTTTACCCTTACATACCAAAGTTTACACTTTTCAAATGATCTTTGACTTATGCTGATTGATAACACCTTTTCATCTACAAATTTTTTGTATAATTTAGTTTGAGTCATGTCCAAAAGGTGTTTTAGATGTGGTTCACAAATTTTTGAGCCAACTCTTCAGTTTAGAACATCCCTGGCATTTGGTGATACTCTTGTATTATCCTTCCAAAATCTTTCAATCAATGTTTTCACTTCACTAGTAAGTTTCATATCAGATCTCGGGAGTCTGCCACTATAGGTCCATAAGTTGTTAGCTGGATCACTTTCAAAGTCAACTCTTCTCTTCATAGCTTTTGCCAAAGTTTTACGATGAATATTAAGCTATCCACTTATGTTACTCATCATTCTTTTATCATGGGTTGATTTTTTTACTAAAGCTATTGTTATTGCTTGTCGTGCTGCATTTCTATCTTTAGAATGACTTTTCTTTCCAATTGTATCAAAGGCACTAGAAATAGTCAAAACAACTTGTTTCAAAGACTCATCCTTTTTTTTTTCTTTCACATTGACTCCTAACCTCTTCATCACTTTCCGCATCTTCATCATTTTCATTAATTGTAACATCAATTGACATTGAAACCCAAATTTCTTGTTATAAAAAAATTGTTTGAACAATTTGTTAGCATATGTCCTAATCTACCTCCATGAAACCAAGCCACAAAGATTGTCTAACACACCACTATTAAATTGAAAAAGATTACCCATTTCATTATCATTTAAACATGTTTCATTTTCAACTGGTATTTCCATGTCTACATCCACACTCTCAATTTTAGTTGTACTTTTATTTTCACCATCAGTTGGGGTTTGATTTTTAGTCATAGGTGGGGTTTCAATTTCTTTTTCAACTGGTGTTTGACTTTCATTTCTTACTGTACTTCCATGAATAAAATCCAAATCATTTATTTCGTAGCCCGCTTGAAAAAAATCACGAATTTCATTTTCAGAATATATGCAGGGTTGTGAAGACATACCAGTACCCAATACTGGGTTAGTAGATGCACCTAGATTTTCTTGATTTGTATTTCCTTCTTCTGGCTCTTCATCCATTACAGTGTTCTCAATGCTCTCTTCCTTTAAAGCTACTGTTGACTCGAAGCTCCGGCATTAATACCCTCTCTAATTCTTGCTCTTCTTTCTCTTTGATGTTTTGCTTCCTTTTCTTTATTTTCTATCCTTTGTCTCTTTCTACATTGCTTTGATCCCATATTTGGATGAATTTTTAATCCAACAAGTATCAAATCTAGAAAAAGACAAAACCAGGTCTAAATTAATTAAAACATTCTATCTGCACACGGGTACAGTCGTACAATGATTGAATAATGATTCAATCATTGGACCTCTATACTTCTGCACCTGTCAATTTCCAACAGATTCATTAGAAACGGGCACCCATTTTTTAATAAAATGGGTGCCCGTTTCGTTAATGGTTACTTTTGAAATGGGCACCCATTTTTTTAAATTTCAAATCGGGCACCTATTTCTAAAAGCTTGGGGCGGGAAAACTGAACTTGCCTCAGTTTTTGGTATGGGATAGGCATGCTTTAGGCTTGGTCCCACCAACCCTATGTCTTCACCTCCACAAATTTGACTAAGTTATTTTAACATTAATTTTCTATCTTCAATGAATTTTTTGAGCGTCTTTCAATTTGAATTTTTTGATGAAATGAAAACCCATTATAGATTTCGTTGTCCTGATTCTATAAATGTAAATTTTTTGACGATATAATAAATTTTACTATTTTTCCTATATTTATCAATAGAAAAAGGTATGAAAATGTGAAACACAGAGGTTTACTAAACTTTTAATAACTTTTTTGTTTTAAGGTTTCTGCAGGAAAAAAAAATTATATGGCATCAATCTACATTCTATTCTTTTCAAGATAAATTTTTTTGTTTTTGAAAAATATGAACATTTCATCAAATTATGGTGGTCGTACACTAGAGGTTTTGAAAATATACTTTATTGTCAATTAAAAATCAATTAAAAAAATATATACAAAAAAAAAAAAAGGAAAAATATACTCATCAATCTATAGTGTCTTAGGTATCTTTCTTAAAAAGGATTAACATATATTGATTTATTTGTGTCAAAAAAGGGTGGCCGTACACGGGTGAGGTATGGTCCTGAAACAGGCATTCTGAAAAAGTGGTTTTTAAATATGCCTACCAAAATTAATTTATGCAATGTGGGTATTGAAATAAATTACATATTTGAAAAGCTAACTCCGAGTACTATAATTTCTATTAGTGAAGTTTTTTGAGATTCAATCTCTAAGTGCCTCAATTTTTGACATCAATTGACACAAATTTTGAAAAACAGGAAAAACTCTTCCACTTTTTGCCAAAAATTGGCACCCAACTTCTTGCAGCCACCCTAGGTCTTCAGACAAAGGGAAAATTTACATGTCCAGTTTGTGGTCCAAAGATGAAATCTCGTCATTCAAAAATTTTAGGAAAATAGGTGTTCGATGAGCATAGAAACTTTCTCCATTAAAATTATAGGTACCGAATTACCAAAAAACATCTTTTCAATAGGAAAGAAGAGACTACATCAAAGCCACGGATAACGACACCTCCCCTATCAAAGTTGGAATATAGTAAAATAAATCATTGAGCTAATGTCATTCCATCTAATGGTTTTTGTTTAAAAATTCTATTTTGGTATTGTGTTTTGTTTACTAATGATGTAATTGATAATCGTGTTATACACTAAGTTTACACCCTTGTTTCAAGATCTTGTAGTCTTGATAACCTAGTATAACATGGGAATCATCTCCATGTTGTGGGACCTATGCTAACTAATATGAGACCTCCAGGTTCTAGGCTGGTTCCTCTTGGATAATCACCTTAATTTTCTTTTAGACATGAAAAGTAAATCTTTTGAGGGAAAGGGATAGAAGGAATTCTTGGAAAGGGAAATGACTGACATCAAACTACCTACTAGGTGATACACTAAAATTAGGGTTTGGATCTCAGTATAGAGCAATGGAATCAATGAAAGGCTTAGGTCTAGTAGGTCATAACTTACTGAATAGACTTGCATAAGTGTTTCATAGGAGGGCCTGAACATAAGACACAACTTATGACCTGCAAGAGACATTCACTTCTGCAACTTAGTGTAGGATCGAGACAAGACTGTTAGGGGGCTAAAGTATACCCACAAAAACATCTAAATCAGATCAAACACAATAACACACACAATTATAGAAAGTAAGAGGGATCAGGAACCCTAAGATATCACTGAAAACATCATATACTTTGATTCAATAAGAGATAATTCAGACAAGGAAGCATAGGGACATGAAGGATTGTCATAAAATACCTCTGTAATATCTAAATCATAATTGAAAGATTTACAAATGTAGAAGCCAGAGGGTAGAAATGATATCACAGATGACCCTTAATAAAGATGAATTTCTTTTACAATTGTCCAACTTTGAGCTCAAAAGCTCTAAAAATATAATATATACATCTCCTCTTGCACGCAGGCAGGAGTCAAAAACTAACCTAACTAGGGTTACATAGGTATAGTAATACAACATCAAACCCTAGGGTATTGATCACTTATTATGAAAATATCTAAGAATGCTAATAATTAGATCAAATCTTTCTTTTGTGTTGATCCTTCTAAACTGAAATCATCTACAGGCACAACAACCTTGACTTACCAACCCACCTGCAACTCCACTAAGCCATGAAGGCTCACAATTTGATCATATTTCCCTAGGTAACAGTACTATCCAAAAGGTGGCACCAACTCTTTCTAGCACCTCTTGTCCTAAAAATGTGGCAAAGGACCTTGCAATGCTAGCCAAAAGTCACCTCCATCACCCACTCAACCACAAATATCTTGAGAATTAAATTCCCAAGCTACCCAATGTCATGCATGGCCGAAAGAATGCAAAACCCTTGTAGACTTTTGAATTTTGAAATATAACAGCTAGCAGCAAATTTTAAAATGTAACTGTTGATGAGAAACCTTTCTCGATAGATGAACGGTCATGATGCATTTGAAAATAGCTTGAAAACCTATCTCTGACAAGTCAAATGCCACCTGAAAGTCAGCAACCAATGAAATGCAAGCAAATCAGCACACTTGATAGACTTGGACCCATGACCTACAGAAAGAGCATGGGATGGTTGTCACAAGATCGCAAGGGTTGGAAGATCCCTTGTGATCAAGTGACAATCATAGATATTTAGTCTATTAACATCCCTACAGATACTCTGACATGGTCTTACCAATAGAGCCCAGCTATCATCCGACTGACCAATGAAGAATGAGAATGTCAGAAACTAAGGACCCACCTGACAGAGCTCGAAGATGAAGCAAGATCAATGGTGGGCACATGATCTCATGTGTCAGAAAAGCTCCTTTAGATCATGTGCTAGTTGTTAGATCATCATCGATTGACAACCACTGGGCCTGCGCTGACATGGCACCACATCACCAACCTTGACCAATAGGAAGCATAGCTCAGACTATGTGGTAGGACCTTGCAATGGACCCACTGCAACACCAGTCACCACTATGTGGACCAATAAAACATGAGCACATCAGCAAGAAAGGACCCACCATCAGAGCCTCAACAATATAGAAAGATCGACAATTATCACATAATCTCATGTGTCAGAGAAACCCCATGAGATTATACACCAACCGTTTATCTAAAAGGGACATAGTCTACCAGGCCTGCTCTAAAAATTGGACAATTCACCACCTCTCGACCAATAGGAAGCCTCCATGTAGGAAAATGTGGTAGTGGACCCATGACTTTGAAGCACTGTAGGGAAAGGAAATCTATGGTCGGCGCAAGATTGCAAGCCTCTGATAGACCCTTTGCAAACTTATGACGATTGTCGATCCTGCTGAACTGGGACCCCACAAGCCGAGAACACCAAACACTTAAGCAACTACATGACTAAAGGGAGAATAGACCACCCACTAAATTGCTAATTGCTAAGGACTTAACCACAAAACATTGGGGTATTATGCGAACAAGGCATTTGCTGAATCGCCGGAAGGAAAAGGTAACCACCGACTGACTTGGAGAACTAGTGACCGACTGATGAGAAATTAGCACACATGGGTAATTAAAAACTTAAGTGGCTAATAAAATAACAAGGAGAAAGGAACTGGCTTGGGCCTTTTTAGGGTTTGGCCTATAACGGCTAGTTTTATGAATTTTTTAAAGGACTTTTCACCTAGCCAGGGACCTAGAAAAAGTTGTAGAGACCAGAGGTAAGTAGACAAACCCATGAAATTTTTTAGAGTGCTTGGAAGGATAAAAATACAGACCATGAGATGGGAATTGGCCAAATTTGCATGCACATGAAAATTAGGGTAACATTTTGGTGATTTGTACTAGATGTCATCCTGCTAGACATAGATCAGTGGCCTATAAACAATCCATTGGGCATGGGGTCACTTTAGAAACACAAAACCTCGACGGAGACAAACTTGTGCACAAGAATTTCTTGGAAAGTAGGAAACTAACCTAGAAAATAGGGAAAGGAAGCAAAAAAACACATAATTACAAGAATTTATAGAGAGGGATTAACCTCAAAATAGGGCTTCAAGTGGAATCCATTTACTGAGATAGGAGAGGGAACTCCTTCAAGATTTGATAGCTGGAAAGCATTGGATCCCTTGCACTCTATTATAACAAATGGTCCACCCCAAAATGAATCAAATTTGGTATGTCTACCAGGCTTGGATCTGAACTCATCCCACTTGAGGACTACATCTCCAACCTTGAAATTTTTTATCCTGGCCCTTTTATCAAAACTTTTCTTCATTTGGATCTGATGGGATTCCATATTCTGCATTGATTTGTCTCTGATCTCTTCCAATTCCATCAACTGAGCATATCTGATCTACAAGGGATCTCCTTCCTCAAATAGGGCATACTGAGTAGCCAAGTCCAGAGCTAGCAATTCAACTGAGATGGACAACTTAGCTTCTTTTCCATACACTAGCACATAAGGAGAATTCCCAATGATTTTCTTTGGAGTAATTCTATCAACCACATTGCAGACCTAAGCTTAGTATGCCAATCTCTCTGATTGTTTTGTAGAGTCTTCTTGATTATCCTAATCAAGTTCTTATTTATTGATTCTGATAAGCCATTACCTTGAGGGTAATAATTTGAACTGGTATTCAAATAAATTCTATTCCTGATTGCCCACTCTGAGACTTTGAGGCCTGTGAATGCTAATGCATTATCTAAAATCATGGATTCTAGAGTGCCAAATCTATGAATTATGTCATCATAAAAACTTAATACAACATTCTCATTGGCCTCTTGTAATGCAATTTCTTTTTTCCATCTAGTGAAATAATCAGTTGTAGTAATTATCCATTTATGTCCTGCACTAGATGGAGGATTAATCATGCCAATGAAATCTACACCCCACTTCATGAAGGGTTTCTCTGTTCTGATTGGCTATAGGGGCAAGGCCGCAAGCCTTTCTTTTCCTGCAAACATGGCACACTTGGTGCATTTTCTGACATAATCATGACTATCCTTAAAGATAGATGGCCAATAATATCTAGCCCTCATGATTTTTAAAGCAGTAGTCCTAGGAGAAAAGTGACCTCCAGAAGATCCATCATGAAACTCAAATAGGACATTAGCTATCTTTTCTGAATCAATGCATCTTAAAAGGACACCACTGTGATCCTTTCTAAAAAGAACCTCATCAATCAGCACAAAAGGAACAGATTGTAACCTATAGTACATTTTTTTTTCTGAATCTAGGCCTGCAGGACATTGTCCTATCTTCAAGTAATTGATCATATTAGGCAACCAGCTTGTTGCCTTGGCTTGTTCTTCTATAGAATGCACCACCAGAGATGCATCTATTTGCTTTGATTTTTTTGAACTCTCATCTAATGCCAAATTCTCACAAAGACCTCTTCCTCTAACTAGCTTGGTAGTTTGAATATCTATGTCATATTCCATCACCTTAGTGATCCAACTAGCTCTTTTCTCATTTAGGTCCTTGGAAAGAAAAAATTCTTTGACACTTGGATGAGTAAATTTCAAGTGTACCTTGCTATGGGTCAACAAATGTCTAAAATTTTTAAGGCTCTTCACCAGAGCAAGCACATGTTTCTCTACAAAGGAGTATCTCTGTTCATATTCTTCTAAACCCTTTCTAAATAAAGCAATAGGCTACTCCAATCCATTTGAATTTTCTTGGGTCAACATTGAAAACATAGCATCATGACCTCCATAAGCATAAAGGATAAAATCCTTACTAAAATTTGGGTTTAGGAGAGTAGGGGCTTCTATTAAGGCCTCTTTGATAGCTTGGAAATTGACTCTCCCTTCTTTGGTCCAACTAAAAGCTGAACTCTTCTTTAACATGGTTGTTAAAGGCTTTAGTAAATCTACAATGTTAGGCAAGAACCTCCTAACAAAATTAATCTTCCCTATGAAAGATTGGAGACTTTTCTTATGATGTGGCACTGGTAGCTCTAGGATGGCTACAATTCTCTTAGGATCCACAATGATTCCTTCTTTGGATACTACATATCCCAACAATTTTCCTTCATGAACTACAAACACACATGATCCCATGAGATCACGCGACAACTGTTGATGCGGTATCTCCAATCGGTGGTCAACCAGTGGTTATCAAGGTGGCATCACGTGATTTGTCACATGATCGCATGTGCTTTTTCAAGTCCATGTGACCATGTGAAAAACTATCAGTGGTTTCGGTGGTGGTGGTTCATGGTTCGGTAGTTAACGTCAAGCGGTTGATTGCATGATTGCATGCGGTCTTGTGACTACATGAGATAATGCAACAAACCATCAACTACGATAGGCAGTTAGTGGGGCCCGAGGATTCTACATTGGTGCAAGTGCAAGGAGATCTATAGTTGGCATAAGAGTGTAAGGTATATTCTTCGGCCATGTGATCTTACGCCCACTGTTAGATGGGAATCTGGATGTTGCAGTGGATCCATTGTCAGAGGGTTACTGAGGTATTGATGATTGAGCGACTGGGATGAATAATAGAATGCCAAGTGGCTTAAGTGGGCCCAGGGTTGGTAAAATGAGAGCGCGGTTGCATGGTTGAGGGATTGCATGTGGTCACCAGATCCACCTAGGGTTAAGAAGGACATTGCGTGACTTTGCGACTATAGAGAGGATGAACCCAAGGTGGGCCCAGGGTTAGATATATCTAGCGACTCAGCGACTAAAAGGTATCTCACGGTTGCTAGACTTAACCGGGGTCAGCGAAGGAAACAAGCGGTTCAGCGACAAGGGGAATTTGGAACCCAAGGTGCAGTCAGGGTTAAGTTTGCAGTGCGGTCTTGCGGGGCTGAGTTATCTTGCGTGGAAGAGCGATAGTGTTCAAAGGTCTATTGCATGATCGCGTGAAGGCCTTTCAGCCTCATGTGATCATGTGACCACTGACTTTTCAAGGCCATGTGGTCAGCACCTATTGGGCCACATGGCAAGGCTCGGCAGGTGGCAAATTTTTTTTGGGCCTGAGGTGTCATTTTGTGGCAAAGACCGATAGTTTTTCAACTTGTCGCATGATCGCAAGAAGCCTTTTGGCCGCATGCGATCATGCGACCATTGCGGTGGCAAGAAGTGGCATGTTTTCAAGGGCTTGTCACATGATTGCATGAGGCTTTTTTAGCTCATGCGATCATGCGACCAATGATATTTTTAGGCAGTGTGGCCTATTTTTTTCATAGGCTTTCTTTTGAAGGAAATGTTGCAAGTGTGAGTAGCTAAAATTGATGATTTTAGAGGCGGTTGCAGTTGGGAGAATTTGCAGAGATCTTTTGGGTGCCATTTTGAGTCCTTTCCAGTATGGGATCAGATTTTGTGCATTCATGGTAGTTTGGGCTTGTAGGGAGGTTGTTGAATCTTGATCTTTTGTCTGCAGGCATGATCAATTCAGGGATCGACATGCAAACAAAATATCTGATCAGCCATGATATTCACAGAACACATTTATGATTAGATTGTGACTATTTTAGGGATAGATTATTTTATGTATATCTATGTAGCCCTAATTTAGTGATTTTTTGACTCCTACCGACATTTAGTGAGTGGTGTATATATTGTTTTTTAGAGCCTGTAGTGCTTAGAATTAACATTTTGTAAAAAAGAAAAGTCACTTTTCTGAGAAAATCATCTATAGCATTCTTCCTACTCTCTATTTTTCCACATCCTGTAAGTTCTCATTGATAATACAAATATTGCAAAGCATTCTATGACATTTTTCTTGTCCTCATGTCTTCTTTGTTTGGCTTATCTCTTATTGGATTGAAGTTTATGCATGTTTTCAATGGAAATTGGGGTTCCTGGTCCCTCTCATTTTCTGCAATTTTGTGTGTTACTGTGTCTGATCTGATTTAGATGTTTTGTGGGTATACTACAGCCCCTAGCAGTCTTGTCTCATTCCTACACCTAGTTGCAGAGGAGGATGTTTGTTTGCAGGTCATTGGTTGAGTTTTCTATCCAAGCCTTCCTATGAAATACTTATGCAAACCTAACTGGTGAGTGGTGACTTATTAGACTTGATTCCTTCATTGGTTTCATCCCTCTGTACTAAGATACAAACCCAAGTTTGGTGCATCACCTAGTAGGTAGATTTGCTTTCTGTTATTTACATTTCATACACTCCTTCTATCCCTTTCCCTCAAAGAATTTACATTTCCTGTCTAAGAGAAAATCAGGGTGATTATCCAAGAGGAACCATCCTAGAATCTAGAGGTCTCATCTCGGTTAGCAAAAGGTCCCACAACCTTGAGATGATTCCCATGTTATACTGGATTATCAAGACTACAAGAGCTTGAACTAAGGGTGCAAATTTAGTGTATAACATTTATGGCATGCTTGGTGGGACTGAAGTTCAGATTCATGTTCAAAGTATGCTATCTCTGATATGCTGGTAGCATGCTATAGGCCTAGAAGAGGTCATTTTGTTGCATATCTGGTGACTCCAGAGTCTACCGGTTTCAAAGATCAGATGCTGGTATGTTTTCAAGCTTTCATTTTCAAATCCGAGCTAATTGCATGAGTAGACATGTCAAGTTACTATGGATAGTCAAGTTACTCACCACCCTATTGTGAGAATAATGCTCAACCAGCTAGTTTTTAGCCTTACCAAAGCCACCCAAAGCCTCCTTTTACCCCAAGCTATTATACTTCTCAAGGGTATCAGTATGTCTAGTATGCCCCAAATGATTTTACCCTTGTGCAAAGTTATGAGCGGGCTCTCAGGCAATGTGGATCATGGGCACAAGAGGCACAACAACAAATGCAAGGCCAGCTTTCCCATCATGCTTCTTAGCCTATTCAGTAGCAGATACAGACTCTAAGCTCAGACTTCAAGGAGATGCAAGAGACAAAGAGTATGTTGCTTGATTTAGTTAAGCAAGTGTTTGAACTTAGGGAGCAGAGAGAGCAAGAGGCTCAAAGTTATTATGAAGAGGAGTTAGCTCCCTACTAGGAGATGGAAGCCCAAAGCTATGAGTAGGAGGTAGCTCCTTACCAAACGATAGAGATTCTTATTGATGAGAAGCAAGCAAGAGAGTTTCAAGAAGAGATTAGACACTGAGATGACATTAAGATAGCAATGTTGAGATCACTGATTTCTCAACAAGAGGCTCCTAGGCCTAAGATTCCAAGTCAGAGGGCCCATTTGTCTCAAGAACCTACACATGATAAGTTTGCTAAGCATTCATTTCAAGGCTTTAAAGTTGCTATGCCTTCTTTGTCTTCCCCCTCTCCCCCTCAGTTCCACATCTCAAGTTTTAAAGCAAAAAATTATGTTCAAGAGCTTGTGCTTGAGGTTCAGTCCACTTTGCAAGAGCAGCCCGTTCAAGAAAGATTTTCATCCCAAGAGGCCCTTCTAGTTTCTTAGGATGATGAAGTAATATGGATACCCCAATGGAATCTTCCTCCTGGCTATCAGATTCCAAGCCTTTGTAAGGACACTAGCTTGGTGTCTGAGCAAGGACTGGTAGAAAATGAACTTCCATTTGAAGAGGAGAGGGCATCTAAGGTATCAGTGCAGAGTGATGACTATGGTGAAAATGAGCAGCAAGGTGTGGAGGTGGACATTGATGCTCAGCCTGAGCTCTTGGCTGATTTGTATGATGAGCTCCCTCTTTTTGTTGATGATGAAGAAGAGACCATGCCATTACCTATGGATGAAGGTCAATCAGAATAAAAGGTTCACCATCAACAAGAGGTTGCTATAGAGGAGGATGCCTTGTCCTTGTTGGATGAGCTACCTGGTTTTGTTGAGCAGGATGAGGAGGATGTGATCATAGCCACCTCTGTAAAATTGTAGCAGCTAGAAGAGGTTGATCCTGAAGATATGTTAATTCATGAGCTTGATCTCATTTTTGAGGAGGAGGCTTCCCAATGTACAGAAGTTAACCAAAGCCTTGGCAAAGATTATCTGGGAAGCATCGTGGATGACTTGTATATGGAGCCTGATTGTAATGAGCTCTTGGCTGGTTTAAAAGAAGAAGATGACAGTCCCCTGGCTGTGGATGAGGAGTTGACTTGGCTGTCTATGATGGAGGGTGACCACAAAGATAAAGAAGAAACCAGCAATGAAAGTCCTGCCTTCAGACTTTCAAGAGGCTACCCCATTAGATACTTGGCCCAGAAGGAGTTCACTAAGACACCTCCATTTGATCCATTTGAGGTGAGTGAACTTGATCTTGTTTTTGCAGAGGCAGGATATCCTCATTTGAAAAAATTTCATATGCCTCATATCCTTGTAGCTATGTTCATGTGTTCAGTGCAAAATATCTTGATGAGGAAGGGTAGCTACTTCAACATGCCAGTGAATGGCTTTCTTTAACCAGGTCTCTGCACTGGTTAGTTTAGGTTAGGATAGTTTTCCCTATTTTCTTTCCCCTATTTTCTAGAGTAGTTTCCTGCTTTCCAAGAAGTGCCCGTGCACAGTTTGTCTTCCTAGTTTTGTTTTTGTCTCTGAAGGTTTTTGTGCTCAAAAGAAGTGACCCCATGCCCAATGGATTGAGTCAAGGCAACTAGTCTATGTCTAGCAGGCTGACATCCCACAGAGGTCACCAAAATGTTGCCCAAAATTTCTTTGTCATTCATTTTTGGCCACAGTTCCTATTTTCCAAAAGAAGTGCTCAAAGTGTTGAGAGTCCAGTGTGTTTTCTACTCAAGTGTCAAAAACCCAGTATGTTTTTGACCTCTTCTCTGCAGGCTCAGGATGTTTCTTCCTTTTGGTCCAAAAATTTGGTGTGTTTTCAACCTCTCAGCTCTAAAAATTCAGTGTGTTTTTGACCCTGGCTCGAAAACCCTCTATGTTTTCAGCACCGTCTATGTTTTTGCCCCTAAGCGTGCAACTCCGATCAGGTAGATCCCAGTGCCTAAAACCATTCCACTGTAGTCAAGATCTAACGGCTGTCACATGATCACATGGGATCTCCTGATCCCATGAGATCACATGACAACCATTGATGTGGTATCTCCAATCGGCAGTCAACCAGTAGTTATCAGGGTGGCATCACGTGGTTTGTCGCATGACCGCATGGGCTTTTCTGAGCCCATGTGACCATGCAACAAACCATTAGTAGTTTCAGTGGTGGTGGTTCATGATTAAGTAGTTAACGTCAAGTAGTTGGTCGCATGATTGGATATGGTCTCGTGATTGCATGAGATCATGTGATAAACCATCAACTACGACAGGTAGTTAGTGGGGCTTGATGTTTCTACATTGGTGCAAGTGTAAGGAGATCTGTAGTTGGTGTAAGAGTGTAAGGTATATTCTTTCACCATGTGATCATACACCCACCATTAGATGGGAATCTGGATGTTGTGGTGGGTCTATTGTTAGAGGGTTGCCAAGGTGTTGATGACTGAGTGACTGCGATGAATAACAGAATGCCAAGGGGTGTAAGTGGGCCCAGGGTTGGTAAAATAAGAGCACAGTTGCATGGTTGAGGGATTGTGCGTGGTTGCCAGATTGACCCGGGGTTAAGAAGGGCATTGCGTGACTTTGCGACTGCAGAGAGGATGAACCCAAGGTGGGCCCAGGGTTAGATATATCTAGCGACTCAGTGACTAAAAGGTATCTCAGAGTTGCCAGACTTAACTGGGGTCAGTGAAGGAAACAAGCGGTTCAGCGACAAGGGGAATTTGGAACCCAAGGTGCAGCCAGGGTTAAGTTTATAGTGCTGTCTTGCGGGGCTGAGTTATCTTGCATGGAAGAGCGACAGTGTTCAAAGGTCTTCGCATGATCACATGAAAGCCTTTTAGCCTCATGCGATCATGTAACCATTGAATTTTCAAGGCCGTGTGGTCAGCTCTTGTTGGGCCACATGGCAAGGCTCGATAGGTGGCAGATTTTTTTCAGGCCCGAGGTGTCATTTTGTGGTGAAGAGTGATAGTTTTTCAACTTGTCGAATGATTGCATGAAGCCTTTTAGCCGCATGTGATCATGTGACCATTGTGGTGGCAAGCGGTGGCATGTTTTCAAGGGCTTCTCGCATGATTGCATGAGGCTTTTTTAGCTCATGCGATCATGCGACCAATGATATTTTTAGGCAGTGCCGCCTATTTTTTTCACGGGCTTTCTTCTGAGGGAAATATTGCAAGTGTGAGTAGTTAAAATTGATGATTTCAGAGGCGGTTGCAGTTGGGAGAATTTGTAGAGATCTTTTGGATGCCGTTTTGAGTCCTTTCCAGTATGGGATCAGATTTTGTGTATTCATGGTAGTATGGGCTTGCAGGGAGGTTGCTGAATCCTAGTCTTTTGTCTGTAGGCATGATCAATTCAGGGATGGACACGCAAACAAAATATCTGATCAGCCATGATATTCATAGAACACATTTATGATTAGATTGTGACTATTTTAGAGCTAGATTATTTTATACATATCTATGAAGCCCTAATTTGGTGATTTTTTAACTCCTATAGGTGTGTAGTGAGTGGTCTATATATTGTTTTTTGGAGCCTGTAGTGCTCAGAATTGACATTTTGTAAAAAAGAAAATTCACTTTTCTGGGAAAATCATCTATAGCATTCTTCCTGCTCTCTATTTTTCCACATCTTGTAAGTTCTCATTGATAATACAAATATTGCAAAGTATTCTGTGACATTTTTCTTGTCCTCATGCCTTCTTTGTTTGGCTTGTCTCTTATTGGATTGAAGTTTATGCATGTTTTCAATGGAAATTGGGGTTCCTGGTCCCTCTCATTTTCTATAATTTTGTGTGTTACTATGTCTGATCTGATTTAGATGTTTTGTGGGTATACTACAGCCCCTAGCAGTCTTGTCTCATTCCTAAACCTAGTTGCAGAGGAGGATGTTTGTTTGCAGGTCATAGGTTGAGTTTTCTATCCAAGCCTTCCTATGAAATACTTATACAAACCTATCTGGTGAGTGGTGACTTATTAGACCTGATTCCTTCATTGGTTTCATCCCTCTGTACTGAGATCCAAACCCAAGTTCAGTGCATCACCTAGTAGGTAGATTTGCTTTCTATTATTTACATTTCATGCACTCCTTCTATCCCTTTCCCTCAAAGAATTTACATTTCCTGTCTAAGAGCAAATCAGGGTGATTATCTAAGAGGAACCAGCCTAGAATCTGGAGGTCTCATCTTAGTTAGCAAAAGGTCCCACAACCTTGAGATGATTCCCATGTTATACTAGATTATCAAGACTACGAGAGCTTGAACTAAGGGTGCAAATTTAGTGTATAACAGTAATAAATATTTTACTTGCACTTTATTGTATAGGGTGTGGCTATTGATGATGTCCCAACACCAGTTTGGTAGCGTAGGGTTACAGGTGTCTTGATTCAAAGTGATAGCCTGATTGTACGTAGACTTTTACATATTGTTATTTGTATTTTGTAACCAAGGTTGCTATGATGAAGTACATTGATATATAATTGAAATTTTTTTTACTCTCATAGGTTACTCCGACTGTGAGGGAGGGTCCACGAGAATCTTTTTTTTCTTTGTTGACCCAGCCCACTATTCTAGAGGAGGGATCACCAGATGTAAGTTTTAATTTTAGTTCAATCATTTTGTAATTTTACTATGCTATCATCCTATTTTGTAGATTTATTACTCTATGTTGCACCACTCTACTAATCTCATTATTGCAAGTATGTATTTATAGGTCAGAGTTGGTATTGCTAGCATGGTCCCTTCTCTACCCAAGACTTATGCTAGGACACCTGATCGTGGTAGGCGATTGAGAGACCAAGTACAAATATTTGTATTCAATTATAATTTTAATTAAATTAGTGTTTGAATTATGAATTTTATATATATATATATATATATATATATATATATATATATATATATATATATATATATATATATATATATATATATATATATATATATATATATATATATATATATATATATATATATATGTATATGTATATGTATATATATGTATATGTATATGTATATATACATATATGTATGTATATATATGTATGTATGTATACATATATACATATATATATATACATACATATATGTATATATACATATACATATACATATATATACATATACATATACATATATATATATATATATATATATATATATATATATACATACATATATATATATATATATACATATACATATACATATATATATATATATATATATATATATATATATATATATATATATATATATATATGTATGTATGTATGTATGTATGTATGTATAAATCATATAAAGTAAGCAATCTAACTTTGGTTTGAACTCATTTTTTATGCAGGATCAATCAGAGCCCAACACTTCTTCAAAGAGGCTACATTTTGATGATCCCCCTACAGCATAGGATGCAATTTTAGTTTTGTGGTCATCTAGAGATGACACTTGGCACATTTTGAGATGGCATATATGCCACATTTTACACCTTAAAACATTGATTTTTTAGACATTTTAAATGGCATGTGCCATATTTGTATATGGACATACTTTTGATACATTTGATACATATATAGAACATGTTCATTTATATGTTATATTTGCGTCATCTTTTGTATATACATATTTATTATTCATGTTTATGGAATTGAATGGTGAAGTTATATCTTGACTATGATTATCATTATGATTTAAGTTATATCTTGTTGAAGTTACATTTGTTTTTCTTTACTCTGGAATACCCTGTTCATGGAACTTATTATGTTTGAGGTTTAACTTCTATAGATTTCCTAGATTTCTGGTGCTTAACTTTCCCTGTGCCTGAGATGATGATGAGGCCATCAGTACTGATACTGAAGATCATTTCTTTGCAAAACAAAAACCATGCCATCTTCTCTTCATCACTAAATTAAAACTTCAATCGCTGCTAATATGAGAGTTTCGTTTACCACTTCTATGAATTTTCATATACAAATTCTATACCATCAATTATGTCGCTATTTTTCATTGTGTGCGCATTCAGTCTCATACTTGCATTGCTAATTTCATATATTATCATTTTCAATGCTTTTTGTTCGCACTTATAATAATTTTAACTGCCGGCAATAATGTTTCAACATCATCATGTATGCAGGAGCCTTCATTTCATGCTATAAAAAATCTCCATTATCGTATAAGCTTATGGTCTTCATTTCCAATCTTTGATATTACCATTGATAGATATGACATGTGACTATTGACTTTTTCATTGTGTATAATATATGATTGCTTGTGCAACATGATATCCCTCAGACTTACAAAAAAACATCTCTTAAATATATTGTCTCTCAAATTTTCATTGAATGATTTTAATACTGCCTTCGAGCTATGCTCAGCACTGTGTATATTTATTTTTTATTACTACATGGCTCCTTCGAATGTCTTCATATGCATATGTTTAATCAATATTTAACTCATGTTGTGTTCACTTCATTTGATGAAGTTGTTGCTTCATGGGTTGATTATTGCTGACTGGACATTCATGATGAGTTTTACTTTACCGCCTCTTGTAATATTCTTCCAAATAATATGTTTGTCATCTTTGTAATATGCTGTAGCTATTAACATCTATGAGGAAATGAAATTTATTTGGGCTGACTTTGATCATTAATTTTTGGTGTGTATACTTCACTCCATTTGAATGCTGATATGATGCTTAATGTTCCAACGTTGCCAAGTTGCATAGTTGTCAATGCTATTTATTCAATAGTCTTTGCTATCTGTCTTAGTTTTTATCTCCACTTAATAGTATGTGTTCATATATCTTGTGAGAAACCAAAAAACCTTCAATGACATCAATGACAACCTTATCAAATCTCCAAAATTATTTCTCAAATGGAGGCCCTAATTTTTGTAAAAAATTAAGGCTCCATCAGGCAGAATGAGGTTTTCACTAGCATTTACCCAGCCAACCAAAGCTGATGGAGTAGATGGTTTGATGCCAGGTCAAATGGTTTGAAAGATATGCTATTGAGCCACTTTCAACTAACCCTCACTACAAGTTTTGGCATCGACTGAGATCACATTGCCAAATGCAAACGAAGTCGAATCACCCAAAACTGAAAGAGGTTATTGTAGACCTTGAAAAAATGATCTTGTAACACCTAACAATTTTTTGATACCTCTCACGAGGTCTGAGATACAAGCCCTAGAAGATCACTGCCCAATCGTGCTTAGTGCACCTTGGGGTCACTTGAGTCGAGTGTGGTCGCGAGCGTTCCGGTGACTCTGTGGGTAGAATGGAGTTCTCACTAGCATTTACCTAGCCAACTAGAGCTGATGGAGTAGACATTTCAATGCTAGGTTGGATGGTTTGAAAGATACGCTACTGAACCACTTTCAACTGACCCTCACTGCAAGTTTTGGCATCAATTGAGATTGCCTTGCCAAATGAAAATGAATTCAAATTGCCAAAAACTGAGAGAGGTTATTGTAGACCTTGAAAACATGATCTTGTAGCACCTGATGGTTTGTTGATACCTCTCATGAGGTCTGAGATATGAGCCCCAAAATATTTCTACCCAATCATGCTTAGTGCACCTTGGGGTCACTTGGCTCGAGCGTGGTCATGAGTGTTTCGGTGACTCTATGGGAAAAATGAGGTTGTCACTGGTGTTTAATTGGCTAACCAGAGCTAATGGAGTAGATGGTTCGATGCCGGGTCGGACAGTTTGAAAGATACGTTGCTGAGCGACTTTCAACTGACCCTCACTGCAAGTTTTGGCATCGACTGAGATCACCTTGCCAAATGAAAACAAAGTGGAATCACCCAAAACCAAGAGAGATTATTGTAAACCTTGAAAACAAGATCTCGTAGCACTTGACAGTTTGTTGATATCTCTCATGAGGTCTGAGATACGAGCCCCAAAAGATCACTGCCCAATCATGCTTAGTGCACCTTGGGGTCACTTGGGTCGAGTGTGGTTGCGAGCATTCCAGTGACTCTGTGGGTAGAATGGAGTTGTCACTAGAATTTATCTAGCCAACCAGAGCTAATGGAGTAGATGTTTCAATGTCAGGTCAGATGGTTTGAAAGATACGTTGTTGAGCCACTTTCAACTGACCCTCACTGCAAGTTTTGGCATCGACTAAGATGGCCTTGCCAAATGCAAACCAAGTCGAATCACCCAAAACTAAGAGAGGTTATTGTAGAACTCAAAAACATGATCTTGTAGCACCTAATAGTTTTGCAATACCTCTCATGAGGTTTGAGATATGAGCCCTATAAGATCACTGCCCAATCATGCTTAGTGCACCTTGGGGTCACTTGGGTCGAGCGTGGTCGTGAGTGTTCTGGTGACTCTGTGGATAGAACAGGATTGTCACTAGTGTTTACTTGGCCAACCAGAGCTGATGGAGTAGATGGTTTGATGCTAGGTTAGATGGTTTGAAAGATACGCTGCTAATCCACTTTCAACTGACCCTCATTGCAAGTTTTGGCATCGACTGAGATCACCTTGCCAAATGCAAATGAAGTCAAATCACCCAAAACTGAGAGAGGTTATTGTAGACCTCAAAAACATGATCTCATAGCACTTGATGGTTTTTCAATACCTCTCACAAGGTCTGAGATATGAGCCTTGAAAGATCATTGCCCAATCATGCTTAGTGCACCTTGGGGTCACTTGGGTCGAGCATGGTCATGAGTGTTCCGATGACTCTGTGGAAAGATTGGGGTTGTCACTGGCATTTAGTCAGCCAACTAGATCTAATGGAGTAGATAGTTTGATGCCAGGTCAGACGGTTTGAAAGATACACTACTAAGCCACTTTCAACTAACCCTCACTACAAATTTTGGTGTCGACTGAGATCGCCTTGCCAAATGCAAATGAAGTTGAATCGCCAAAAATTGAGAGAGATTATTGTAGACCTTAGAAACATGATCCCATAGAACTTGGTGGTTTTTCAATACCTATCATGAGGTCTAAGATACGAGTCATGAAAGATCACTGTCGATTTGAAAGATACGTTGCTGAGCTGCTTTCAACTGACTGTTAGTGGTATGTTTGAAATTTGAACTATGAAATTAATCATGATTAAGCTTGTGAAATTTGAACTGTGGAGCTTATTATGTTTGAGGTTTAAATTTTATAGATTTTTTGAAATGATAAAAAATAATATCCTTAAAGCATTAGAAACAACAATCAAACATGTAAGATTTCAAACCATGAAAATGACATAAGTATATGACATGTAAGATCCCTTCTTGGCACTATTGGCCACCCATACATGATTTTGGTCATAAGTCCTTATGAAGAGTTTTAGGACATTTAACTTTTAAATCAAATTGATTGTTACAAATTTCCATTATAGGCTTCAAAAGATCTCAATTAACCATTAAGGATCCTTTTGTCCTTCTATCTTTGATTGGATCCATGGTGACCGTAGGCATCTTCATAGGTGCTCCTACACAAGTTACAATCCACATACAAAACCAAGTTTATTGACTCAAAATACAATCTAAGAAAGGTCAAATTAATGTATTGAAATTAAGCTCAATGAACTTAGAAAACAATGCACTATGTTAACTTATTACCTAGTCAAGTGTTCCTGAAGGGTCATCTCTTTGCTTCAGGGTCTCCAATAGTGCTTCATGATCAGCAGTAGTAATAGTCCAAAGTTATTTTGTCTTTGGTCTTCCTTAATGCTTTGATAACTTGACATTTGTTGCTATAACAAGGTGTGAATACATGAGAATAGTTTTGTGCTTCTCATAGTCTTCAAATGCGGGAACTCCATTCTTTCTAATCATGTATGTTCACAGCCATGTTCCTACAACAACAATTGAACTAGTAGGATATGTGAACCCATCACCATCTATCATCGTTTGTACAAGCTTTTTTTTACCTTGTACATAATGTGCTAACCAATAATCTAACCTCTCATCATTCCCCTATGGTGCAACCAATGCAAAAACATCTCCTGGCTTTAGAAGATCTAAAAGATGGTCATAGTCAACTGAAGTGTCCATGTCATCATTTCTTATAGAGAGTGTCAAAGATAAAGGAGATAGATACTATGGAACCCATGTATCCACCCACTCACTTGACTCACAATGATCCCAATCATACTGAAAACACATGGGGAAAAAACAAGCCAACTCTCATGTCCAAATGGTCAATGTACTACTATTGGCACTTCGAAATGAATGCATTTTTGAAGAGTCTTTCACTGTTTGACAATCTAATCTATCTCCTATAGTTCCCTCCTCAACAAACCAAAAGAATGTATGCATTGTAGAATCAAGAGTCCCCCCTATGACAATGATAAAGTACACCAATCAACAATATAATGAGCATCAATAAGTACAGCACCTGAAATCCTCAATTGCTCCTTAACTAGAGCTCTCTTCACACATGCACCTACTCCATCATGCTGCCCTTTCCCATGCCCTAACTCAAAAAAACTCCAAATATGAGGTACACCTCTCTCCACATGCATTCTACACAACCAATAAAACATTTTGGCATTCTTAAATTAACTGGTGCAATTATCTGACCAAATGAGATGCCTATCCATAGCAATACCATTTTCCTGCAAGAAATCAAAATAGTTCTAGAAATAATGTTGAACAAACTCATGAGAGTGAGACCCGTCATCGCTCATATAAAAATGGTAGTCTCTAATTATCTTTCTCTCATCTTTTGTGCTATCAGGGAAATGTCTATATGTGATGTGTAGAAAAATAGCAACCTGAATGGAATTGTAATATTGAGCTTGAGTCTCATTTTGGGGTTGCAATGTATAGTTATCCACAAAGTCTACAATGGATATAATAGTTCCAATGGGGAAAGTGTCCTTACATGTCCTGAATTGTTGATCCAACCATTGGGACCTATGACTATGCCTTGCATACGTGTAAAAAAGATTTGTCTTGAAATCTAAGATAAAATCAGCAACATTGTATTCTTTTGCAACTAACTCACATCTAGAGCCTTCACCTCCACTCTTCAATGTATATTTCACTGTTTCATATACCTTATTTTGGACGAGTGTCTTTCCAAAATTGTGTTCCAAACCCTCATGAAAACATGTTCTAAACTTGGACAAGCCACCGCATTCTAAACACTTGGCATTTAAGCAATCTTTTTTATAAAATAAACAACCATCATCTCTATGACATAAAAATTGATCTAGCGAGTCTCTTGATGATTTGGGAAGACCACTTGCACCACAATCCTCTAGCATTTCATTAGTATGAAAAGTAGAATGAATGGACAGTAATAATTCATGATGCACTGAAAACTCAACGTGATATTTACAATAACATGTATTTTGAATCTTAAGGGGTACACAATAAAATGGCTTCATAGATTCAAAAGACCTTTGTGATATTTTCAATGTTGGATGTGTCTCACAAAATTTTTTATACAACATTGTTTGACTTACCTTCACATAATGTTTAGGATGTGGAGTGTAGTCTCGATTGCCAACTTTCAACTTCAAGACATCCTTCACATTTGGTGACACTCTTGAGTTAGCATCCCAAAATTGTTGAATTTCATCATTGACAACATCTATTAGCTTCTTATCGAAACATGGAAGTCTCCCACCATAAGCCCATGTATCAATTTGAAGCAGATCATCAAGTCTTTCTCTTCTTGCAAGTGCTCTACCCAAAGTTTTATGATCTATATTGAAGTCAACACAAGTTTGTCTCATCAAACGAGTCTTTCTCAACTGATGACTTACTAAGGAGGTTGTAATAACCCTGAGAGCAACTCTCTTGTCTTTTTCTCTACTAGTCTTCCCAATACTATTGAGAGCATTGAAAAGATTCTTCACAACAATGGCATTTCTCTCCATTTTCTTGATCACGTGAATCTTCAATTTCACAAGCACAAGTCTCATCTTTTGCATCTTTAACAACTACACAAAAATTTGACATTTCTCAACCAATGTCTTGTTTCAAAAAAAATGATCATAAAGTCTTGAAGCCCACAACCTAATGGTTCTATGTGACCTCTTTCCTTCCCAATTATTCATAATGTTCTCCTCAATTTCAATTAACCATTTAGGTTTTCTTGAAGGCCCCAAATTTGAAGATTGATTATCTTTATTGCAAGGGACTTCATTTCACATATAATTTGGAGATGTATAACATTCATGTGGTTCTTGTGCAACATTTTCATTCCCAAAGTCTACCTTTTCAATCTCCATCTGTACATTTTCAAATTGAACATCCTCTTCACTTACAACTACATTTATGAGGTCACCTTGATTAATATTTAACATACCATATCTCCTTCTTCAGTGATTTTCCTTATCTTTTTCCCTATATGCTTGAATTTTGTCATCTGTCAGCTTCCTCTTGCATTTAGCCTTTTGACGACTATTGCTTCTCATGGTGAGACCACAAGTTGACAAAAATCAAACAATGGGCCCCAAATCACATTTTATGTTTTGCAACATGTGAAAAAAGTATAAAATCCCATGATTGTCTGGTTTGTGGGGACAGGGACTATTTTGGTAAAATATTACCTGGCAAAAATTGGGTATCTGATTCCATATCAAGTACCCGATATTCCCAGGCTAATGAAAAAAGGGTGGGAGCAAATGAAAAAAATTGAAATTTTACATATATTGATGTATATAATATATATATAGAAAAGAGGCATATGATATATATAATGTATATTATATATATACTAATGTATTATATATACTAACATGTATATAATATATATATATATAATACATATACTAATATATTATATATAATATTACAAATTTTGGATAATCTCTTGCAGAAATATGGAAATTATAATCTTCCTCCTAGAGCATACATTAATGAAGTTCTTTGTGCCTTAGTAGAGGAAGCCAACTGGATTTTTGAAGCTTACGGTACTACATACAAAAATGCAGTATGTATTTTTGGCCTAAATTTTTTTCTTCTTTCTTTTAGGTCTTTAAAGGTGGTTGGCTAAATCTTTGAATTAAAAGTTCCTTTTATAGCCATCCTAAACCCTAGCTACGTAGAAATGGGGGCTTTGAAGAATAGTTCACTGGAGGCAGAGAGAGACTTCCTAGGGGTCATTGGGACTCACTAAGGATCCTAGTATGGACCCCTTAAGACACACTTGAGTGTTCCAATGTGTCAAAAGGGATCATGGGGACTCCCTTGGGGTCCTAACGCATGATAAGGTGTAATAGGACCCATAGGGAGTCCTCGTGCCCCCTTTTGACACATTGGAATGCTCAAGTGTGTCTTAAGGGGTCCCAAGACCCCATAAGACACACTTCAGCATTACAATGTGTCAAAAGGGGTCATGGGGACTTCCTAGGGGTCCTAACATGTGATAAGGCATACTACGACCCCTAGCGAGTCCTGATGACCTTTTTTGACACATTCAAATGCTCAAGTGTGTTGTAAGGGGTCTTATGACCCCTTAAGATACACTTGAGCATTCCAATGTGTTAAAAGTGGTCATGGGGACACCATAGGGGTCCTAACATGTGATAAGGTGTACTAGGAACCCTAGGGAGTCCCCATGAACCCATTTGACATATTGGAATGCTCAATTGTGTCTTAAGGGGTCGTAGGACCCCTTAAGACACACTTGAGCATTCCAATGTGTCAAACGGGGTCACAGGGACTCCCTAGGGGTCCTAATGCATGATAAGGTGTACTAGGACCCCTAGGGAGTCCTTGTGACCCCTTTTGACACATTGGAATGCTCAAGTGTGTCTTAAGGGGTCCTAAGACCCCTTAAGACACACTTGAGCATTTGAATGTGTCAAAAGGGGTCATGGGGACTCCCTAGAGGTCCTAATGTGTGATAAGCCATACTAGGACCTAGGGGGAGTCCCCATGACCCATTTTGACACATTAGAACACTCAAGTGTGTGTTAAAAGGTCTTAGGAACCCTTAAGACACACTTGAGAATTCTAATGTGTCAAAAGGGGTCATGGGGACTTCCTAGGGTCCTAACATGTAATAAGGTGTACTATGACCCCTAGGGAATCCCCATGACCCCTTTTGACACATTGGAATGCTCAAGTGTGACTCAAGGGGTCCTAGCCCCCATAACCCCTTTTGACACATTGAAATGCTCAAGTGTGTCTTAATGGGTCCTAGCTAGGACCCCTTAAGACACACTTGAGCATTCCAATGTGTCAAAAGGGGTCACGGGGACTCCCTAGGGGTCCTAACACATGATAAGGCATACTAGGACCCGTAGGGAGTCCTCATCACCCCATTTGACACATTGGAATGCTCAAGTGTGTCTTAAGGGGTCTTAAGACCCCTTAAGACATGCTTGAGCATTCCAACCTATCAATCGGGGTCATGGGGACTCCCTAGGGGTCCTAACACATGAGAAAGCATACTAGGACCCCTAAGGAGTCCCCATGACCCCTTTTGACACATTGAAATGCTCAAGTGTGTCTTAAGGGGTCCTAGGACCCCTTAAGACATAGTTGAGCATTCCAATGTGTCAAAAGGGGTCATGGGGAGTCCGTAGGACTCCTAGCACATGATAAGGCATACTAGGACCCCTAGGGAGTCCCCATGACCTCTTTTGACACATTGGAATGCTCAAGTGTGTGTTAAGAGGTCCTAGGACTCCTTAAAACACACTTGAGCATTCCAATTTTACAAAATGGGTCATGGGGACTCCCTAGGGGTCCTAACATGTGACAAGGCCTACTAGGAACCATAGGGATTCCCCATGACCCCATTTGACACATTGGAATGGTCAAGTGTGTCTTAAGGGGTCCTAAGACCCCTTAACACACACTTAAGTGTTCCAATCTATCAAATGGAGTAATGGGGACTCACTAGAGGTCCTAACACGTGATAAGGTGTACTAGGAGACCTAGGGAGTCCCCATGACCCCTTTTGACACATTGGAATGCTCAAGTGTGTCTTAAGGGGTCTTAGGACCCCTTAAGACACACTTGAGCATTCCAATTTGTCAAAAGGTGTCATGGGGACTCTCTAGTGGTCCTATCACGTGACAAGGCATACTAGGACACCTAGGGAGTCCCTGTGACCCCTTTTGACACATTAGAATGCTCAAGTGTGTCTTAAGGGGTCCTAAGACCACTTAAGACACACTTGAGTGTTCCAATGTGTCAAAAGGGGTCATGGGAACTCCTTAGGGATCCTAACGCATGATAAGGCATACTAGGACCCCTAGGGAGTCCCCGTGACCCCTTTTAACACATTGGAATGCTCAAGTGTGTCTTAAGGGGTCGTATGATCCCTTAAAATGCACTTGAGCATTCCAATGTGTCAAAAAGGATCATCAGGACTCCCTAGGGGTTCTAACATGTGATAAGACATACTAGGATCCCTACGGAGTCTTGCCAACCCCTTTTCACCCATTAGAATTGTCAAGTGTGTCTTAAGGGCTCTTACGACCCCTTACAACACACTTGAGTATTCCAATGTGTCAAAAGAGGTCATGGGGACTCCCTAGGATTCCTAACATGTGACAAGGTGTACTAGGAACCCTAGCGAGTCCCCATGACCCCTTTTGATAAACTGGAATGCTCAAGTGTGTCTTAAGGGGTCCTAGGACCCATTAAAACACACTAGAGAATTTCAATGTGTCAAAAAGGGTCGTGGTGACTCTCTACGGGTCCTAACATGTGATAAGGCATACTAGGACACCTAGGGAGTCCCGATGATGACTTTTCACACACAAGAATGCTCAAGTGTGTCTTAAGGGGTCCTAAGACCCCTTAAGACACACTTGAGCATTCTAGTGTGTCAAAAGGGGTCATGGGGACTCCCTTGGGGTCCTAATGAGTGATAAGGCATAATAAGAAATCTAGGGAGTCTCGATGATCCCTTTTGACACATTAGAACTCTCAAGTATGTCCTAAGGGGTCTTAGGACCCCTTAAGACACACTTGATCATTCCAATGTGTCAAAAGGGGTCATGGGGACTCCTTAGGGGTCATAATGCATCATAAGGCATACTAGGACCCCTAGGGACTCCCCATGACCCCTTTTCACACATTGGAACACTCAAGTGTGTGTTAAGTAGTCGTAGGATCCCTTAAGACACACTTGAGCATTCCAATATGTCAAAATGGGTCATTGGGACTCCCTAGGGGTCCTGACACGTGATATGGAGTACTAGGACCCCTAGGGAGTCCCCATAACCACTTTTGAAACATTAGAATGCTCAAGTGTGTCTTAAGGGGTCCTACAACCCCTTAAGACACACTTGACCATTCTAATATGTCAAAAGGGGTCATGGGGACTCCCTAGGGGTCGTAACATGTGATAAGGTGTTCTAGGACCCCTAGGGAGTCTCCATAACCCCTTTTCAAACATTGGAATGCTCAAGTGTGTCTTAAGGGGTCTTGGGACCTCTTAAGACACACTTGAGCATTCAAATGTGTCAAAAGGTGTCATGGGAACTCCCTAGGTGTCCTAACACCTAATAAGGCATACTAGGCCCCTAAGGAGTCCCAATGACTATGTTTGACACATTGGAATGCTCAAGTGTGTCTGAAGGGGTCCTAAGACCCCTTAAGACACACTTGAGCCCTTTTGTCAAATTGGAATGCTCAAGTGTGTCTTAAGGGGTCCTACGACCCGTTAAGACACACTTGAGCATTCCAATGTGTCAAAAGGGGTCATGGTGACTCCTTAGGTGTCCTAACACATGATAAGGCATACTAGGACCCCTAGGGTGTCCCCATGACACCTTTTGACACATTGGAATGCTCAAGTGTTCCTTAAGGGGTCGTAGGTCCCCTTAAGGCACACTAGAGCATTCCAATGTGGCAAAAGGGATCATGGGGACTCCCTAGGGGTCCTATAGTGTGATAAGGTGAACTAGGACCCCTAGGGAGTCCTGATGACTCCTTTTTACACATTAGAATGCTCAAGTGTGTTGTAAGGGGTCTTAGGACCCCTTAAGATACACTTGAGCATTCTAATGTGTTTAAAGGGGTCATGGGGAGTCCCTAGGGGTCCTAATGAGTGATAAAACATATTAGGACCCTGAGGGAGTTCCCGTGACCCCTTTTGACACATTGGAACACTCAAGTGTGTCTTAAGGGGTCCTAAGATCCCTTAAGACACACTTGGGAATTTCAATGTGTCAAAATGGGTCACGGGGACTCCCTAGCTATCCTAACATGTGATAAGGCATACTAGGACCCCTAGAGAGTCCCCATAACCCTTTTTGATACATTTGAAGGCTCACGTGTGTCTTAACAGGTCTTAGGACCCCTTAAGACACACTTGAGCATTTCAATGTGTCAAAAGTGGTCATGGGGACTCCCTAGGGGTCCTAACTAGTGATAAGGCATACTAGGACCCCTAGGGAGTCCCGATGACCCCTTTTGAGACATTAAAATGCTCAAGTGTGTCGTAAGGGGTCTTAGGACCCCTTAAGACACACTTGAGTGTTCCAATATGTCAAAAAGGGTCATGGGGACTTGATAGGGGTCGTAACATGTGATAAGGTGTACTAGGACCCCTATAGAGTCCACATGACCCTGTTTGAGACATTCCAATACACAAAACTATCTGAAGGTGTCCTACGACCCTTTAATACACACTTGAGCATTCCAATGTGTCAACAGGGGTCATGGGAACTCCCTAGGGGCCCTAACATGTCATATGGCATACTAGGACCCCTAGGGAGTCTCCATGATCCCATTTGACACATTGGAACAATCAAGTGTGTCTTAGGGGGTCCTACGACACGTTAAGACACACTTGAGCATTGCAATATGTCAAAAGGGGTCATGGGGACTCCCTAGGGGTCCGAACAAGTGATAAGGCATACTAGGAACCCTAGGGAGTCCCCATGACCCCTTTTGACACATTGGAACTCTCATGTGTGTCTTAAGGGGTCCTAGGACCACTTAAGACACAATTGAGAATTCCAATGTGTCAAAAGTGGTCATGGAGACTCCCTAGGTGTCCAAACATGTGATAAGGGATACTATGACTCCTAAGGAGTCCCCATGACCTCTTTTGACACACTGTAATACTCAAGTATGTCTTAAGGGGTCCTAAGGCCCCTTAAGACACACTTCAACATTCCAGTGTGTCAAAAGGGGAGGACCCCTTAAGACACACTTGAGTATTCCAGTGTGTCAAAAGGGGTCATGGGGACTCCCTAGGGGTCCTAATGCGTGATAAGGTGTACTAGGATCCCTAGGGAGTCATGATGACCCTTTTTGACACATTGGAATTCTCAAGTGTGTCCTAAGGGGTCTTAGGACCCCTTAAGTCACACTTGAGCATTCCAATACATCAAAAGGGGTCATGGGGACTCCCAAGGTGTCCTAACGCATGATAAGGCATACTAGGACCCCTAGGGAGTCCCCATGACCCATTTTGACACATTGGAACACTCAAGTGTGTTTTAAGGGGTCCTAGGCACCCTTAAGACACACTTGAGCATTCCAATGTGTCAAAATAGGTCATGGGAACTCCTTAGGGGTCCTAACACATGATAAGGTGTACTAAGAGCCCTAGAGAGTCCCCATGCCCCTTTTGAAACATTAGAATGCTCAAGTTTGTCTTAATGGGTCCTACAACCCCTTAAGACACACTTGAGCAATTCAATGTGTCAAAAGGGGTCATGGGGACTCGCTAGGGGTCCTAACACGTGATAAGGTGTACTAAGACCCCTAGGGAGTCCCCATGACCTTGTTTCACACATTGGAATGCTCAAGTGTGTCTTAAGGGGTCTTAGGACTGCTTAAGACACACTTGAGTGTTTCAATGTGTCAAAAGGGGTAATGGGGACTCCCTAGGGGTCCTAATGCCTGATAAGGTGTACTAAGCCCCTAAGGAGGCTCCATGACCCCATTTGACACATTAGAATGCTCAAGTGTGTCCGAAGGCATCCTAAGACCCCTTAATACATGTTTGAGCCCTTTTGACAAATTGGAATGCTCAAGTGTGTCTTAAGGGGTCCTACAACCCCTCAATACACACTTGAGGGTTCCAATGTATCAAAAGGTTCATGGTCACTCCCTAGGGTTCGTAACATGTGATAAGGCATACTAGGACCCCTACGGAGTCACCATGACCCCTTTTAACACATTGGAACATGACCGCTTGCTACACACTTGAGCATTCTAATATGTCAAAAGGGGTCATGGGGACTCCCTAGGGGTCCTAAAATGTGATAAGGCATACTAGGACCCCTAGGGAGTCCCGATGACCCCTTTTCACATATTAGAATGGTCAAGTGTGTCATAAGGGGTTTTAGGACCGCTTTAGACACACTAGAGCATTCCAATGTGTCAAAAGGGGTCATGGGGACTCCCTAGGGGTCCTAACACATGATAAGGCCTACTAGGACCATGAGGGAGTTCCTGTGACCCCTTTTGACACAATAGAATGCTCAACTGTGTCTTAAGAGGTCCTAAGACCCTTAAGACACACTTGAGCATTCCAATGTATCAAAAGAGGTCACGAGGACTCTCTAGGTGTCCTAACACATGATAAGGCATACTAAGACCTCTAGGGAGTCCCCATAACCCCTTTTCACACATTGGAACACTCAAGTGTGTCTGAACAGGTTGTAGGACCCCTTAACACACACTTGAGCATTCTAATGTGTCAAAAGTAGTCATGGGGACTCCCTAGGGGTCCTAACGCATGATAAGGCATACTAAGACCCCTAGGGAGTCCCAATGACCCCTTTTGACACATTCGAATGGTCAAGTGAGTTGTAAGGGGTCTTAAGAACCCTTAAGAAACACTTGAGCATTCCAATGTGTCAAAAGGGGTCATGGGAACTCCCTATGGGTCCCAACATGTGATAAGGTGTACTAGGACCCCTAGGGAGTCCCCGTTACATTGTTTGACACATTGGAATGCTCAAGAGTGTCTTAAGGGGTCCTATGATCCCTTAATACACACTTGAGCCATCCAATGTGTCAAAAGGGGTCATGGGGACCCCCTAGGGGACCTAACGTGTGATAAGGCATACTAAGACCCCTAGGGAGTCCCTATGACTAGGTTTGACACATTCGCACACTCGAGTGTGTCTTAAGGGGTCCTACGACCCCTTAAGACACACTTGAGTATTCCAATGTGTCAAAAGGTGTCATGGGGAATCCCTAGGGGTCCTAACACATGATAATGCATACTAGAACCCCTAGGGAGTTCCCATGACACCTTGTGAAACATTGGAATGCTCAAGTGTGTCTTAAGGGGTCCTACGACCCCTTCAAACACACTTGACCATTCTAATGTCTCAAAAGGGGCCATGGGGACTCCCTAGGGGTTGTAACATGTGATAAGGTGTACTGGGACCCTAAGAGAGCTGCCATGACCCCTTTTCACACATTGGAATGCTCAAGTGTGTCTTAAGGGGTCTTAGGACCTATTAAGACACACTTGAGCATTCCAATGTGTCAAAAGGGGTCATGGGGACACCCTAGGCTTCCTAACACCTAATAAGTTATACTAGGCCCCTAAGGAGTCCCGATGACCATGTTTGACACATTAGAATGCTCAAGTGTGTCTAAAGGGGTCGTAAGACCCCTTAAGATACACTTGAGCCCTTTTGACAAGTTGGAATGCTCAAGTGTGTCTTAATGGGTCCTACGACCCCTTAAGACACACTTGAGCATTCCAATGTGTCAAAAGGGGTTATGGTGACTCCCTAGGGGTTCTAATATGTGGTAAGGCATATTAGGACCCCTAAGGAGTCCCCATGACCCCTTGTGAAATATTGAAATGCTCAAGTGTGTCTTAAGGGGTCCTATGACCGCTTAAGACACACTTGACAGTTCCAATGTGTCAAAAGGGGTCATGGGGACTCCCTAGGGGTCCTAACGTGTGATAAGATGTACTAGTACCCCTAGAGAGCCCCCATGACCCCTTTTCACACATTGGAATGCTCAAGTGTGTCTTAAGGTGTCTTAGGACCTCTTAAGAAAGACTTGAGCATTCCACTGTGTCAAAAGGGGTCAAGGGGACACCCTAGGCATCCTAACACCTAATAAAGCATACTAGGCCTCTAAGGAGTCCCCATGACCATGTTTGACACATTGGAATGCTCAAGTGTGTCTGAAGGGGTCCTAAGACCCCTTAAGACACACTTGAGACCTTTTGACAAATTGGATTGCTCAAGTGTGTCTTAAGGGGTCCTACGACCCCTTAAGACACACTTGAGCATTCCAATGTGTCAAAAAGGGGTCATGGTGACTCCCTAGGGGTCCTAACATGTGATTAGGCATACTAGGACCCCTAGGGAGTCCCCATGACCCCTTTTGACAAATTGGAATGGTCAAGTGTGCCTTAAGGGGTTGTAGGACCCCTTAAGGCACACTTGAGCGTTCCAATGTATCAAAAGGGGTCATGGGCACTCTCTAGGGGTCCTAAAGCATGATAAGGTGTAATAGGACCCCTAGGGAGTCCTGATGACTCCTTTTAACACATTAGAATGCTCAAGTGTGTTGTAATGGGTCTTACAACCCCTTAAGACACACTTGAGCATTCCAATGTGTCAAAAGGGGTAATGAGGATTCCCTACGGGTCCTAATGCGTGATAAGACATACTAGGACCCCGACAGAGTTCTCGTGACCCTTTTTAACACATTGGAATGCTCAAGTGTGTCTTAAGGGGTCCTAAGATCCCTTAAGACACACTTGAGCCTTCCAATGTGTCAAAAGAGGTCACAGGGGCTCCCTAGCGGTCCTAACATGTGATAAGGTGTAGTAGGACCCCTAGGGAGTCCCCATAACCCCTTTTGACACATTGGAAGGCTCAAGTGTGTCTTAACAGGTCCTAGGATCCTTTAAGACACACTTGAGAATTCCAATGTGTCAAAAGTAGTAATGGGGACTCCCTAGGGGTCCTAACATTTGATAAGGCATACTAGGAACCCTAGGGAGTCCCGATGACCCTTTTTGAGACATTGGAATGCTCAAGTGTGTTGTAAGGGGTATTAGGACCCCTTAAGACACACTTGAGCATTCCAAAGTGTCAAAAGGGGTCATGGGGACTCGCCAGGTGTCCTAACATTTGATACGGCGTACTAGGACCCCTAAGGAGTCCTCGTGACTCTATTTGACACATTGGAATTCTCAAGTGTGTCTTAAGGGGTACTACGACCCCTTAATACACACTTGAGCATTGCAATGTGTCAAAAGGGGTCATGGGGAATCCCTAGGGACCCTAATGCATGATAAGGCATACTAGGACCCCTAGGGAGTCTATGTGACCCCGTTTGACACATTAGAATGCTCAAGTGTGTCTTAAGGGGTCCTAGGACACTCTAAGACAAACTTGAGCATTGCAATGAGTCAAAAGGGGTCATGGGGACTCCCTAGGAGTCCTAACATGCGATAAGGCATACTAGGGCCCCTAGGGAGTCCTGATGACCCCTTTTGATATGGTCCAATGCTCAAGTGTGTGTCAAGGGCTCTTACAACATCTTAAGACACACTTGAGGATTCCAATGTGTCAAAATGGGTCATGGGAACTCCCTAGGGGTCCTAAGGCATGATAACACATTCTAGGAACCTTAGGGATTCCCCATGGGCTGTTTTCACACATTGGAACTCTCAAGTGTGTCTTAAGGGGTCCTATGACCCCTTAAGACACAATTGAGCATACCAATGTGTTAGAAGGGGTCATGGGGACTCCCTAGGGGTCCTAACATGTGAAAAGGCATACTAGGACTCCTAGGGAGTCCCCATGACCCCTTTTGACACATTGGAATGCTCAAGTGTGTCTTAAGGGGTCCTAAGACCCCTTACGACACAATTGAGCATTGCAGTGTGTCAAAAAGGGTCATGGGGACTCCCTAGGGGTCCTAATGCATGATAAGGCGTATTAGGACCCCTAGGGGGTCCCGATGACCCATTTTGACACATTGAAATTCTCAAGTGTGTCCTAAGGGGTCTTAGAACCCCTTAAGACACACTTGAGCATTCCAATGTGTCAAAAAGTGTCATGGGGACTCCCTATGGGTCCTAACATATGTTAAGGTGTACTAGGATCCCTAGGGAGTCCCCATGACCCTTTTTGACAAATTGGAACACTCAAGTGTGTGTTAAGGGTCCTAGGTGCCCTTAAGACACACTTGAGCATTCCAATATGTTAAAACAGGTGATGAGGACTCCCTATGGGTCTTAATACATGATAGGGAGTACTAGGACACCTAGCGAGTCCCCATGACCCCTTTTGAAACATTGGAATGGGCGAGTCTATCTTAAGGGGTCCTACGACCCCTTAAGACACACTTGAACATTTCAATGTGTCAAAAGGGGTCATGGAGACTCCCTAGGGGTCCTAACGCATGATAATGTGTACTAGGACCATTAAGGAGTCTCCATGACTCCTTTTGACACATTGGAATGCTCAAGTGTGTCTTAAGAGGTCCTAAGACCTCTTAAGACACACTTGAGCATTCCAATGTGTCAAAAGGGGTAATGGGGACTCCCTAGGGGTCCTAATGCCTGATAAGGTGTACTAGGCCTGTAAGGAGTCCCCGTGACCCCGTTTGACACATTGGAATGCTCAAGTGTGTCTGAATGGGTCGTAAGACCCCTTAAGACACGTTTGAGCCCTTTTGACAAATTGGAATGCTCAAGTGTGTCTTAAGGGGTCCTACGACCTCTTAATACACACTTGAAGTTTCTGATGTGTCAAAAGGTTCAGGGTGACTCCCTAGGGGTCCTAACACATGATAAGGCATTCTAGGATGCCTAGGGAGCCACCATGACCCCTTTTGACACACTGGAATGCTCAGGTGTGTCTTAAGGGGTCCTACAACCCCTTAAGACACACTTGAGCATTTCAATGTGTCAAAAGGGGTCATGGGGACTCCCTAGGGGTCCTAAAGTGTGATAAGGCATACTAGGACCCCTAGGGAGCCCCGATGACCCCTTTTCACACATTAGAATGGTTAAGTGTGTCATAAGGGGTCCTAGGACCACTTAAGACACACTTGAGCATTCTAATGTGTCAAAAGGGGTCATGGAGACTCCCTAGGGGTCCTAACGCATGATAAGGCCTACTAGGACTACGAGGGAGTTCTCGTGACCCCTTTTGACACATTGGAACACTCAAGTGTGTCTTAGGGGGTCCTAAGACCCCCTAAGACACACTTGAGCATTCCAATGTGACAAAAGTGGTCACGGGGACTCCCTAGGGGTCCTAACATGTGATAAGGCCTACTAGGACCCCTAGGGAGTCCCCATAACCCCTTTAGACACATTGGAAGGCTCAACTATGTGTTAACAGGTCCTAGGACCCCTTAAGACACACTTGAGAATTACAATGTGTCAAAAGCACTTATGGGGACTCCCTAGGGATCCTAACACTTGATAAGGTGTACTAGGACCCCTAGGGAGTCTTGATGACCCCTTTTGACACATTGGAATGCTCAAGTGTGTTGTAAGGTGTCTTAGTAACCCTTAAGACACACTTGAGCATTCCAATGTGTCAAAAGGGGTCATGGGGACTCCCTAGGGGTCCTAACATGTGATAAGGTATACTAGTACCCCTAGGGAGTGCCAGTGACCCTGTTTGACACTTCAAAATGCTCAAGTGTGTCTTAAGGGGTCCTATGATCACTTAATACACACTTGAGCATTCTAATGTCTCAAAAGGGGTCATGGAGACTCCCTAGGGGTCCTGACATGTGATAAGGCATACTAGGACCCCTAGGGAGTCCCAGTGACCCCATTTGACACATTCAAACACTCAAGAGTGTCTTAAGGGATCCTACGACCCCTTAAGACACACTTGAGCATTCTAATGTGGCAAAAGGGATCATGGGGATTCCCTATAGGTCCTAACATGTGATAAATCATACTAGGACCCCTAGGGAGTCCCGGTGAATCCTTTTGACACATTGAAACACTCAAGTGTGTCTTAAGGGGTCCTAAGACCCCTTAAGACACACTTTAAAATTTGAATGTGTCAAAAAGGGTCATGGGGACTCCCTATGGGTCCTAACATGTGATAAGACAAACTAGGACCCCTAGGAAGTCCCCATAACCCCTTTTTACAAATTGGAATAGCCAAGTGTGTTTTAAGGCATCCTAGGACCCCTTAAGACATACTAGAGCATTCCAACGTGTCAAAAGGGGTCATGGGGAGTTCCTAAGGATCCTAACATGTGATAAGGTGTACTAGGTCACCTAGGGAGTCCCCATCACCTAGGGAGTCCCCATGACCCCTTTTGACACATTGGAATGCTCAAGTGTGTCTTAAGGGGTCCTACAACCCCTTAAGACACACTTAAGCATTCCAATGTGTCAAAAGGGGTCATGGGGACTCCCTAGGGGTCCTAAAGGGTGATAAGGCATACTAGGACCCCTAGGTAGTCCTGATGACACTTTTTCAAACATTAGAATGCTCAAGTGTGTCATAAGGTGTCTTAGGACCACTTAAGACACACTTGAGCATTCCAATGTGTCAAAAGGCATCATGAGGACTCCCTAGGGGTCCTAACATGTTATAAGGCCTACTAGGACTATGAGGGAGTTCCCATGACCCCTTTTGACACAATGGAACACTCAAGTGTGTCTTAGGAGGTCCTTAGACCCCTTAAGACACACCTGAGCATTCCAATGTGTCAAAAGGGGCCACAGAAACTCCCTAGGGGTCCTAATATGTGATAAGGCATACTAGGACCCCTAGGGAGTCTCCATAACCACTTTTCACACATTGGAATGCTCAAGTGTGTCTTAATGGGTCCTAGGACCCCTTAAGAAACACTTGAGCATTCCAATGTGTCAAAAGTAGTCATGGGGACTCCCTAGGGGTCCTAACGCATGATAAGGTGAACTAGGACCCCTAGGGAGTCCCGATGACCCCTTTTGACACATTGGAATGCTCAAGTGTGTCGTAAGGGGTCTTAGGAACCCTTAAGATACACTTGAGCATTCCAATGTGTCAAAAGGGGTCAAGGGGACTCCCTAGGGGTCCTAACATGTGATAAGGCATAATAGGACCCCTAGGGAGTCCCCGTGACCTTGTTTGACAGATGAGAATGCTAAAGTGTGTCTTAAGGGGTCCTATGATCCCTTAATACACACTTGAGCATTCCAATATGTCAAAAGGGGTCATGGTGACTCCCTAGGGTTCCTAATGCATTATAAGGTGTACTAGGACCCCTAGGGAGTGCTAGTGACCGCTTAAGAAACACTTGAGCATTCCAATTTGTCAAAAGGGGTCATGGGGACTCCCTAGGGGTCCTAACATGTGATAAGGCATACTAGGACCCCTAGGAAGTCCCCATGACCTATTCTTACAAGTTGGAACACTCAAGTGTGTGTTAAGGCATCCTAGGACCCCTTAAGATATACTTGAGCATTCCAATAAGTCAAAAGGTGTCATGGGGAGTTCCTAAGGGTCCTAATGCGTGATAAGGTGTACTAGGTCACCTAGGGATTCCCCATGACCCCTTTTGACACATTGGAATGCTCGAGTGTGTCGTAAGGCATCTTAGGTATGACCCCTTAGGACACACTTAAGTGTTCCAGTGTGTCAAAAGGGGTCATGGGGACTCCCTAGGGGTCCTAACACTTGATAATGTGTACTAGGACCCCTAGGGAGTCACCATGACCCTGTTTGACACATTGGAATGCTTAAGTGTGTCTTAAGTGGTCTTAGTACCTGTTAAGACACAATTGAGCATTCCAATGTCTCAAAATGTGTCATGGGGAATCCCTAGGGGTGTTAACACATGATAAGACATAATAGGACCCCTAGGGTGTCTCGATGATCCTTTTTGACACATTGGAATGCTCAAGTGTGTCTTAAGGGGTCCCCATGACCTCTTTTGACACATTGGAATGTTGAAGTGTGTCTTAAGATTTCTTAGGACCACTTAAGACACACTTGAGTGTTCCAATGTGTCAAAAGGGGTCATGGGGACTCCCTAGAGGTCCTAACATGTGATAAGGCATACTAGGACCCCTAGGGAGTCCTCCATGACCTCTTTTGACACATTGGAACACTCAAGTGTGTCTTAAGGGTTCTTAGGACCCCTTAAGACACACTTGAGCCTTCCACTATGTCAAAAGAGGTTATGGGGACTCCCTAGGTGTCCTAATGTATGATATGGCATACTTGGACCCCTAGGGAGTCCCCATGACCCCGTTTGACACATTGGAACACTCAATTGTGTCCTAGGGGGTCTTAGGACCCCTTAAGGAACACTTGAGCATTGCAATGTGTCAAAAGGGGTCATGGGGACTCCCTAGGGGTCCTAACACGTGATAAGGCATACTAGGACCCCTAGGGAGTCCCCATGACCCCTTTGGAAACATTGAAATGCTCAAGTGTGTCTTAAGGGGTCTTAGGACTACTTAAGACACACTTGAGCATTCCAATGTGTCAAAAAAGGTCATGGGGACTCCCTAGGGGTCCTAACACGTGATAAGGTGTACTATGACCCCTAGGGAGTCCCCATGACCCCGTTTGACACATTGGAATGCTCAAGTGTGTCTTAAGGGGTCCTTTGTCCCCTTAAGACACACTTGAACATTCCAATGCATCAAACGGGGTCATAGAGACTCTCTAGGGGTCCTAGTATGCCTTATCACATGTTAGGACTCATAGGGAGTCCCCATGACCCCTTTTGACACATTGGAATGCTCAAGTGTTTCTTAGGAGGTCCTAATACTGCTTAAGAAATACTTGAGCATTCCAATGTGTCAAAAGGGGTCATGGGGACTCCCTAGGGTTCCTAACATGTGAGAAGGCATACTAGGACCCCTAGGGAGTGCCCATGACCCCGTTTGACACATTGGAATGCTCAAGTGTGTCTGAAGGGGTCCTAAGACCCATTAAGACACACTTGAGCCCTTTTGACAAATTGGAACACTCAAGTGTGTCTTAAGGGGTCCTACGACCCCTTAAGACACACTTGAGCATTCGAATATGTCAAAAGGGGTCATGGGGACTCCCTAGGGGTCCTAACACATTATAAGACATACTAGGACCCCTAGGCAATCCCCATGACCCTGTTTGACACATTGGAATGCTCAAGTGTGTCTAAAGGGGTCCTACGACCCCTTAAGAAACACTTGAGTGTTCTAGTGTGTCAAAAGGAGTCATGGGGACTCCCTAGGGGTCCTAACACATGATAAGGAATACTAGGACCCCTAGGGAGTCCTCGTGACCCCTTTTGACACATTGGAATCCTCAAGTGTGTTTATAGGACCCCTACAGACACACTTGAGCATTTCGATGTGTTGAAAGTGGTCAAGAGACTCCATAAGGGTCATAGTATGCCTTATCACATGTTAGGACTCCTAAGAAGTGCCGATGACCCCTTTTGACAGATTGGAATGCTAAAGTGTGTCTTAAGGGGTCCTCCTAGTATGCCTTATCACATGTTAGGATCCCTAGGAAGTCTTGATGACCCCTTTTGACACATTGGAATGCTCAAGTGTGTCTTAAGGGGTCCTAGGACCCCTTAAGACACACTTGAGCATTCCAATGTGTCAAAAGGTGTCAGGGGGACTTCCTAGGGTTCCTAACGCATGATAAGGCGTACTAGGACCCCTAGGGAGTCACCATGACCTCTTTTGATACAGTGGAACACTCAAGTATGTTTTAAGGGGTCCTAAGACCCTTAAAGACATACTTGAGTGTTCCAATGTATCAAAAGGGGTCATGGGGACTCCCTAGGTGTCCTAATGCATGATAAGGCATACTAGGACCCCTAGGGAGTCGCCATGACCCAAATGAGATGTTAGTGAATGACTTCTTGCTAATGCTACTCTTCCACCAGATCTAGATTTTAATCCTTTTGTGGATCTATAGGCTCAATCGCGAGCCCATAGAATTGGCCAAGAAAAAAATGTAATTGTATATCAAATGATTACAAAATGTTCAATGGAAGAGAAAATATTGCAACGATTAAGAAGAAAATTGGCTATGGAAAATCTAGTTATGAATTCTGTTAAGAATGTAACTATTAATGAATTACATCAATCACAAACCATGAAAATAATCTTCTACAACAAAGAACATTCAAGCTATAGAATTTATTAACTCTAAATTTAAACATCTTATCAGCATTCATGGAAGAGGTTTCATTAGCATCCATGGAAGAAATTTCATTAAAACTTCAGACAAAATCATCTAAAAAAATTAATTAACTTTAGGCGAAATCATTTAAGATGGACAAAAACAAAATCGTATTACTCAGAAATGGCAGAGAAAGAAAATGAGATAAACCAAATTTATCAAATTCTTGCAATCTGCAGCTTCTCTCCGAGCGCAAAATGACAATCCATGGATCCAAAATTATGGTAAATATTAAATTCTTCGAGTAAGTCATTCAGAAACGCACAGAATACTGTAACACATGATGATTTATAGAGAATTTATGATGGACTATGCTGTGCAAAAGCCCATAATCTCTACGATATCTTAGAGTATTGATGAGAAGCAATGGAAAAATTCTGAGATAGAGGCAGTGCTGGCATTGAAGCGATAAGACATTCTTCATAATATCGAGGCAGCACCATCGAAACGGCAAGGCTTTCCTCATAATGTCGTGCCACCTCTAATCTCTTCTTTAAATTTATTAATGCGGTTAGTTCTATGGCACCTGCATAATTTCCAGTACAACTGCTCATTTTACCAAACCCTTCCCCGCTCTCCATAATATTTAGCTGATTCAAAGGTCCATCTAGTTGTTCTTGTTTAACCTCCCAATGACTCTGTTGAGCTGTCGGATTATCAACAGGCATGGTACAATTGTCCGGTGACCAGAATCTATTTCGAGAACCTTTGCAATTTAGCGTTCCGGTTGAAAAAGCAGGGAAAGATACCATTTCATAGCCACAGGCGGTGGAAACAGAGTGATTCTCTTTCCCTTTGCTTCTATAATCTGCCTCCAGTGAACTATTCTTCAAAGCCTCCATTTCTACATAGCTAGGGTTTTCAGCGCTTATAAAAGGCACAACTATGCCCCTGTAGGGATTCATGCTTGTGCTCAAAATCATATTAAATAATATTTAAAATGTAAAATGTATATTATATAATATTTAATATATAATATTATATATAATATATAATCTAATATATAGTTTTTGATATTAATATATAATTAAATAATATTTAATGTAACATGTATATTATATAATATTTAATATATATAATATATAATCTAATATATAGTTTTTAATATTAATATATATTAAATAATATTTAATGTAAAATATATATTATATAATATTTAATATATAATTGATATTATATAATATTTAATATATCTAATATATATCTAATATATAACTAATATATAGTTTATGAAGGATGGAGAAATTGGAGGGAGAAAGTGGAGGCAAAGTGAAAATTCAAAATTCTGTCATCATATTCGGGTGAATATCAGGTACCCGATTAGGCTCGGTATTGCTTTGTGCACCAAACCTACATGATCAACTATTGGAATGTCTCAAATACGTGTTTTTCCCATGTTTCTCTGAGTTCTAGACTTTGACAATGTAGCTGATGAATTTTTTTTCACCCGAATTTGATAAAACAAAAAGGGTATCTTAAGGAGATTATTAGCTTTCTATCGATATGATTGCTATTAAATTTTGAATTCAATAAGTAATTATTAGTTATTTTCTAATTGAGCTACCTCTAAAGTGCTGATTTATATATTGATTGAAAAATGACTATAACTTTCAAACGGTATAACATTTTTGAAATCCAAAAAATGCGTCACATTCTATGCTTCACCTACTATAAGGGAAAAAAAATAAATTTTGAATTTTGTAAAGTTTTGAATGAGTTAAGGTGGTCAGACATAGGAGTTTTTTAATTCTAAAAACATTGTAGCATAAAATTCATAATTAATTATTTTTTTAGAATAAAATTACAAAAAAATATGCGTCACATCCAGGCATGAATCTACTACTTATATATAAAATCTTATAATAAAATATTATCATTTGATTATGATTAAGGGGGTCAGACATACACCTACTTATTTTTTTCCTAAAATTTTTGTACTACTGCATTGAAATCTATACTTTTCACCAATCATACTAACTTTTCTCAAAAAAGGCCTAGTAGTTTAGAAACTAAATTCAATTTTCTACAGATTCTATTCTTACAACTTTTTGATATTAGGTTCATAGCTAGTTGAAATTTTCACATCAAGTTGACTAACCTTGATTTGCTGATTTTTCATTACCATTTAAGGGCATAGTTTGGCCCCTCATGATCTTGCACATTCCCATTTATTGTGTTCAATTCTAATGATTAAACATATGTGATTTATAATTACCAATGTATTGCTTATGATTCTTAATTAATTATTGTTGATACATTTATATATTTTGTTTGATTGTCACCCTTTTTGGAAATAGGCAATTGACTACACACATCGTCTCCCCTTCTATTGATGATCTTGCATTCCATATATAAGGTAATGTTAATTTGTTCATGTTTAAGATCTTACATATTGTTCATGTTGTCTTCTACATTATTTGTAGCAAATGTATCATGTAATTCTTAGCTAACTTAAGATAAATAATTAACATATGCAAGAAACTTAACCCCTTTGATGAGGATCCTGCACACTGACATGGATCAATAGGTATAAGTCAATCAATAGACATAATTTTCTTATATTCTTCTCATTTATCACTAAGCAAATATGTTATAAATAGACATATTATATAATTATATAATGTGTTGAATAATCGATGCAAAAAGTTCTACATGTTATATTCTTCTTGTTTATCCTTTTATATGATTCTTACTTTTGAGCCTTTCCTTCACTTTAAACTTACATTTTATATCTCCAATGTATAGACAAAGAAGAACTGTATGGGTCACGAATCTATTCAAGAATTGATTGTTCTATATATACTATTTAATTATTATCAAAATTCTATTTGAAGCAGGGACATGACAATATCTCATTTGATGGATTGTAGGACCCACCAAATAGGTACTTGTTGTGTGCTATAAAAGTGTCACACTTCTATGAATCATTACATTCAAGAACACTCAACAATGAGGTCTCAAATAGTGATTCACAACTCTCTATTCATGAAGTGCAAAGATTGTATTATGAAGCCCTCAAATTGACCTAGTTATGCCCATGCAAGTACACCAAGAAATGAGAGATTCAAAGATGAATAGCAAGCATGCTAATCTCCATGATCATCAAGTTATTGCATGCAAATGAAACTAGTCTAGATGATAACAATGCAAGAAAGTAAACTATTCTATTGAAATGAAAATATTACAAATCCTTGCTAATTATGCTATGTGGATTAAGCTAGGAAAATGAAAAGAAACATGAATCTAAACTATTATATAAATGCAATACTAATATAAATTATGGATTTCCATGAGGCATGAGAGAAGAAGACAAGAAGAAAGAAGTCTCAAATATCCAAGCTCCAAATGCTCAAAAATCTTCTTCCAAGATTTCTCTCCAAACCTGTAGCATAACAATACTATGAAAATTCTGGGATTTTAAATGAGAAGGAGAGGGGCTCCTTATATAGGAAAATATGGAGGAGAATGCATCCTCAAGAGCAATGTGGGATAAATCCCAAAAAAGGCAAAAAGAGGAAAGAATCAGGAAAATTATTTTTGTTTTATTTTTATTTGATTTATTTCCTTTTCCATCACAAATTTTTCTTTAAGTGGGAATTTTATTTATTTAAAAGAGGAATTATCTTTTAAATAAATAAGATAAGTTTATTTAATAAAAAGAGGAATATTTAATTAAATAAGATAAAATCATTCAATTAAAAGGGATTTTAATTAAATAAGATTATTTTATTTAAGATATTTCTTTTAATTAAATAAGTCTATTTTATTTATTTAAAAGGGAATTATCTTTTAAATAAATAAGATAAGTTTATTTAATAAAAAGAGGAATATTTAATTAAATAAGATAAAATTATTCAATTAAAAGGGATTTTAGTTAAATAAGATTATTTTATTTAAGATATTTCTTTTAATTAAATAAAATTATTGATGAAATGATCAAACCTTAGAAATATTTGAATTATTTATTTAATTGTGATTTGATCAAGGAATTGATTTGAAAATTGCAAAACATTGATTCAGGAAATTGATAAATTAATAAATGGGGCCCAAAGTCTAGGCAACCATTTTAGGGTGCATACATTTGCTCGTCTTTGACTAATGTGAGATTGATTTGGGATCACATGTGGTCAAAGAATGGAATTGAAATGTGAGGTCAATTTGGGATCACAAAACAACCCAGATGTGTGTTCGACGGATGGGAACACATCAAGACAAAGATAAGCTGATTGAAAAAGACAAGGCCAACACCCCTATAAATAGGTAATTGTCAAGTCTCAAGCAAGGTTTGATTGATAGGTTTGATAAAGCTGAATCAAGGATTGAAGTTTGATAGGTACTGCCCCCTCATGATCAAAATTGAAATGAGATAGAGGAGAAATAGTACATTGATAAATTTGATCAAATTGAACTAAAGATAATGTTCTTGACGTAAGATGAAAGATATAAGGATCACAGAACCAAGGTAGATCATCATGAAAGGTTATTCCCCAAGGTTGAATTAGAAGACAAGAAGTGGGATGAAAGTGAATGGAAGATACAAGTTTGGAAGAAATGGCAAGAAATGGAGAGAAGAAAGAGAATTTGCCTCAAGAAAGAGGATACCCCAAAATCAATCAACTGTTTAAGATAGAGAATTTCAATTGAGATCATGAAAGAAGATAAGGAAATGAAGATCAAAACATGATCACAGTTGATTAAAATTCCAAAAGAAAGATGAAGGAAAACCCTCTCCAAATCATAATGCAGCCTAAAAATGAAAATTAACATGAAGTCTAACAATGCAAGCTACATGAAAATGCAAAGGTGTACTTGCAATAGAGAAACTGTAACGTAGGGTTTTATGTTCATCATTCATTAAAGAATGTTAAGAAACTTATTTCATCATTAGGCCATTATTAACGGACATCAGAAAATCACACAATCAACACTAGTCACAAACGCAACTATGAAGATATGAATATGATTTATATCGGATTGGAATGTGGAAAGATTCTAGCATGAGCATAAAAGGCATAAAGGGTCAAGATGAATTCGATGTTAGCTTACCCAAATTAATGTAGCAAAACCACTCTTGCATCAAGGCATAGATTCTAGAATGACCATAAGAATGGTTGTGTAACAACAGTCAAGGATGATGTCTCAAATCTCCTAAGTGTTTTGAGGGAACAACAAGAGACATTCTAAAGGTTCAACACTACACCCACAAGTAGAAAGAAAATAAAAACATGCCCCAGGCCCCAAGCGCTCTAGCTACACATCACAGAGAGACTTATTAGACAAGGACACTCAATGAAAATCAATAATAGTCAGTGTTGTCATATATTTACTCATTCTTAAGTTGGAGACCTAATTACTAGATGATGCTACAGTAACCTAGATTGGTTATTAGGTGATCTTCTTTAATATTTGTGTTCATTTCATTGCAAAATACATGAAAATGAAAAGGAAATGAATTGCATCTACATCTACACGTAAATGTATCAGTGACATATGTACTATTCAGAAAAGTAAACAACTGAAAGGAAAAAGAATCTATTTGAGGTCACACAGGCCATGAGCATAGCCGCCATCAGAATTGAATGAATGAGTGTAGATATACATAAAGAAATAATTAATACTAGGGTACCAGACATTGCCTGGTATCAGTGTCTGAAGCCTAGTCCTGTCCAAAAGCTCCTTAGATGCAGAACCTGCAAGAAGAAATGAGAGGAGATGGGTTAGATCCAATGGATCTATGCAATGGTTGGTATCACAATATCTACAGAATGCATATGTACACTCAGCCATGCACCTCTAACAAAGGTTATGCTCAAGGAATGTGTATCAAGGCTCCAAAGCAACAAGGCACCATGTTTTCATTGATGAGTTTGTTTCACGTGCAGATATAGGGAAGTTGATCCAATAATGAATTCCATGAATGACCTGGGCCCTTGATGCAGATCATGACAAGGAAACCTCATAATCTCCATCATGATCACATCAAGGGCCAAGAGCACACATAGTATGTACAAATGATGAGCATCCAAATGATTCAGCATCAATAGGGATCAATCAAACAACATGGCATGATAAGGAAATACTGGTATTAAGGTGCAAATAGAATCTATGTGTTGTAACATGAACATGATGATTTAATAAGCCAGCAAGGGCACTAAGGCTTGTTGTCAGTCAAGCTATGATGAATAAATAATAGAAATCTACATAGCATCAAAGGAAAATAGAGCTAACAATAGGGTACACAGATCTATGTAAGAGATAGGACACACTACAACATAGATGTTTTCCTAATCTGCATTAGTATTCCAATAGGGAATTTCATATGTATGATGTAACATGAGGCAATGGAAACACAATGTTAACACTATTGTTTCATAAGCATCTAAAATATACAACACATCATGGGGACATCAATTCAAGGTGGAGTACATGATAGCATGATGTTACACTAAAACAGAGCTAAAAAGTATCAACAATTGTTCAATCAGTTACAAGTGATGCCACTCAACAATGAAATGGTGGCCAAACAAGTGCAATAACTGGGTATCAACAGTGGAGCATATGGAAATGAGTAACTACCAAAAATCAACACTAATTATCAAAAAATAATGCATGAAGACCACAAATTTTGTATAAATGAATCAAGGAGATAACTATCCAACATTAACATGGATGCCAACAGTCAATGATGTCTAAGCGTATAACAGATTGATAGATGCCATAGTTTGAAACTCCATAAGTGTTCAACAGTGAATACAATGTCCTAACATGCTCTCGAGCTGTGTAGTTTCATGTTCATACGGCAATGTTCCTATGCTCAGGTTATATATGCAAATAGTTCAATGATCAATGTAAACATAACAACAACATAGTTGGATTCCCGTATACAAATCAATAGATGCAATAATATAGATCATGGTGTTCTTGATCTATAAGAAACAATGCAGTAATATGGTATGATGAAAGTGTCAAGTTTATAACATTTACAGAATAATACCCTGGTCTAGATTCTCGGGCCTTATGTTATTTTGAAAGTCAAATTTCAAATGCAAAGGGGCAATATGCTTGCTACCATTGGACAACAAGTTCGTCCCAAAAAAGTAACAGATACACCAGTTATGTACTCAAGTTGGCATGATTATTCAAAATAGTGGTGCCAGCCATGGGTTTCTAAGGTGTAAAACAACAAACTCAATGCATTCCCTTCAACAAGCCTTCAAAGATATCAAAGGGAAAAAACCAGCAAACATAACATGCACACTATACCATCGCTAGTGTTGAAGGCTCGACAGTCTCAAATGTTATCAGTGTTACAAGTATATATGCCACAAGACCATGGCATAACCAATGTATACAACAATGCCATGTTCAAACTGTGATACCCTAGGTTCATGGACTTGTGCATCTAGTAGCAAACAAAATATAATAATAGCATATTCAAAATAGTGATGCCATAAAGAATCAATGAGCAATCAATTGCCGAAAACCCTCGAAGGGTGAAATGAGATAATACAATGTTGTGTTGATGCCCTAGTATTGTTGATTCATGGGCTTTTCAAATACAAAAGGTAATAGGTTTCAATACAAAGATAAATGGAATAGCGGATGTACGGTGCCCCATCCTTTAACAAAAATATCAAAAAGAGATGCCCAAGAAGATGCATTACACATGGGGATAAAAAATACAAATACAATAGTTCACAAACCATGCCCTAGCTCATGGCTCATTAGGCATACAATGCTCTCAACAATTATTTCAAAGTATGATATATCAAATGCTTTCGATAATAATGTTTCATTTATTTGGAAATGAAATACATGATGACAAGTTACAGAAGGGGGACAAATGTATGTCATGCCCTATGTATTCAAAGAATAATGCTCTAAGCTATTTGTAAATGCAACTAGTATATACATCTATGCTATTGAACAATGCATCAAAATGAACAGGAATGCTGAAGTAATAGAGCTACAGTATGACATATCAAATGCCATAATTCATGAAATCTATAGCAAAGAAAATGAAGCACTGTTGCCACAAAAAAGATATATCAAAATGTTCAAAATGTTCAAAATGTTGCCAGATGTCAAGTATGGGAGCTGTAATGCCAAGTTTTCGGGCATTATTCGATAATTTTATTTCTTCCTCCCCTTTTTTTTAGGGTTGAGTGTTATGCCGATACCTCAAGACTTTAGGTTATATGTGATTTATTGGTCATATGAATATCCTCCCATTTTGGGGAGTTGATATTTCATCTTTTGTATGTAACCTATAGTCTTTCCTAGGGTTTGAAGGTTTTTGTTTTTTAATGCTATTATTTTTTAAGAATGTGCTTCCCTTTTGGTTGAGGCCTTTCTTTAAGAATATAATTGTACCTATTTGAGGTCATAGTGGATAGTTTTTAATGTTAAGTCATGGCCCATCTTTTATTGTAAGATAATCGACAAGTGGTATTTCTATAAACCATTGTCAGATTATCAATTAGTGGCATGACTTAGTGGGTGTAATGGTCATCTTTGACTGTTCATTTTTAGGCCCCCCCTTTCCTCAGCCTAGGAATCTAGGAATCTGACATTCAGACCATGATGCTGCCTCATGGGTCCATATTTTGACTTTTCTATTATTAGGAGGTAGTGGAATTTGAATGCAAATTCTTATGGTTTTCTTTTATACCTCTCACTTTTGGTGATTGAGGTTAGCCCTTCATTCTTTCTCTCTGATTTGAGTGTTGTAGCTCTGAGAGACACAATTGTAACTATTTGTTTTTAGTAATAAAAATTGATCCTTCTTGTTCTCCTATAATTCTAGGTTTGCTGTTGAAGCCATATGTAAGATTATTGTGATGTTTCTATATCCTTAATCTGCATTTTGGATTCAAGTGGGTATTCAAGGATTTGCCTTAATTCAGTGGTGTGATTTGTGTATAATCAAGAATATCAGATTTGTGAAGTTTTCATCCTTTTCTAGATTCTAAGTACCTTATTTCATTAGGGGTTAAGAAAGTAGGATTGAGTCGTGAGTTAGATTTGAATTGTTGATGAAGTGAACTTATTTCTGAATTGTGGTTTCTCTCCAAATTTGGTGGATCACCTTCCTTTCCATTTCAAGTTGCAATCATTTACTTTCAAGCTTTTTCTATCCCTTTTCCCTCCAAGTTTAGATAAGTTTCAAGTGATCCAAAGGGGAGCTAGCCCTTAATCTAGAGGTCTATTCTTAGATAGGCTACCCACAGCTTGAGAATAGTCCCCTGTTTCATAGGATTGTTAGGTTCAACACTTAGCAAAATAGGGTGCAATCCTTAGTGACAATAGTTTTTGGCACTCTCAGTAGGACTGAAGACTCAGTGAGTCAGTCTTTTCTAAAGATTTATGCAAGTTATTGTGTGGTATGTGTAATGAAAGTGTTTTGAAATCATACCTGGTGCCTCTAGTGGTGTTTTATGTAGATCAATGTATAAGCTTATGAGTGGGATCCCAACTATGTAGGGTAAGAATCCTTTTGTGTATGCAGAGCTACCATCTATCAAAAAGAGGTCTAAAGTAGCCCAAGCTAGTGCATCAAAATCTGCAAATCCTACTCCTAAGCCTACTCACATTCCTACAAGTGTTTCACCAATCTAGTCAATACACGTATTACTACTTGTGCAAGTAGCACCAGTAATCCAAACTCCCTTAAATCCTCCAATGGCTCAGCCTAGGTAGCACCCATTTGTAGCCTTTAATCAAGGTAGCCCTCTAAATTTGTAGCAGCATAATGATATACCTATCTCAACCCTTAAGAGTTTGTCCATTTTTATGGGAGAAGATCAAACCTCAACTATTGAACACATAAGAGATGTGGCATCTCTTTGTTCCCTTCATAATATAACTCAAGATAATGTGGCTGTGAGATTGCTGGCAGCCTCACTCAAGGGCAAGGCTTTTCAATGGTTCAGAGGTCTAATAGTGGGTTCCATAGCTGATTGGGATGGGTTGGGTCAAGCCTTGACCAATCAATTTGAAGATAAATTAGATCACCTCTCACTAGTTGAACATTTAACTACTATCAAAAGAGCACCTCAAGAATACATGATGGATTTTAATTTTAGATTTCAAAGAACATGGCATAGAATACCAACTATAGTTAGACCATCAAGCCAACATGCTTTTTTGTATTATTTAAGAGCCCTCAATAGTGATATGTCTATTATGATCCAATCCATGGGAGGGACTAATCTACCAATAGCATATGATCTTGCCATAAGAGCTAAAAATAGCCTAATCCAAGCTGGAAAAATAGCCCCAAGGTCTCCAATGCCTATTTTCCCTGAGCTTCATCCTATTCCTGAAGTAATTCCAGCCTTGGCATCCATTCCACCTCTCCCAGCTCCTCAACAAGTTGCTAACCCAGTTTTGAAACAATCCCAAGAGCTAACTGAGATTAAAAAGGCCTTGCAAACTATTACTAATGAGCTGGTTAGTCTAAAGAAGCAATAGTCCCAGCCTTACCAGCAGCCCTATCAACAACCTTATCAGTAGCCCTATCAAAATCATTACCAGTAGAATAGGCCCCAATACCAATAAGGCCATCAAGGTCAAGCAAGAAGTTATAACCAAAAGGCCAACCAACCTTATAATCCTAACATTTCTAGTGCTTCTAGGGAGCTGGTTCCTATAGCTCATTATAATATAGCACAAGATTACCAATGGGGATGCCCATGCAATCAACAACATATCCAGGGGATGTGTCCTTATGGCTATAATTAGGCCCTCATGGTATAGAACAATGTGATAATGCCATAAGAGATGGTTCAAGAGCCAAAAATCCAGCAAGGTCCAGTTGTTAGCACAAATGAGTTGCAGACACCTGAGGTGGCATTGGTGAATTTTTAGAAGGAAGATTTTTGTGGAGTGAATTTTTCTAACCCAAGCTACATCCTAGTTGCAACCAACACAAGGTCTAAAAAGAAAGCTATGGAGGTTGAACAAGTGGCCTCTACCAGTCAGCAAGCTCCTGTTGCATATCCACAACCTAAAGTAGTTCAAACTCCAGTTCTAAACTAGCCGATAGAGGCTAAAGAACCAGTCAAGGTAGCTACACAGTTGGTGTCTACACAAACAGAGGTTGCTGCACCAAAAGGGCAGTCTAAAGTAAGTTTGGGATCTTTTAATCTTGTGGAGCAGATGAAGAAGACCTCTATCAATGTACCTTTGATGGACACCCTGGTGATTCCTAGACAAAAGGAGCTGATATTAAATGAATTGGCTAAAATATCACTAAATCAAGAGGTTGTTTTGGAGCAGCCTAGGGTCCTGGTAGCTGAAACACCTGATGTGGAGTAGCAAAAAGAAGAAATCAGCTCATGGTCCACTACTACCCCATAGGCTAAACCTCCTCCTTTTTATGTAACTCTTATTGTTGGGAATTTCCTGGTTCATAATTTTATGATAGATTCAGGAGCTAGTAGTTCTGTGATTTCTAAATAGTTAGTAGATCTCCTAGGATTGTCTTATGAGCCAATAGATAGGCCTATTGTTTAGTTAGATGGGTCATCAGTTAGTACCTTGGGATTCATAAAGGACCTGAGCCTCACTTTACATGAATGTCCCAATTTCTCCATTCCCCAAGATGTCTATGTCATAGATCTACCTCATCATTTTTCCATTTGTCTAAGCAGAGAGTTTACTACCAGGTTAGGGGGGTATCTCTCAGCTGATTGGTCTCATCTATATTTCAGAACTAGATACAGGACTAGAGTTAGAATCAAGTCTAAAGATTTTGTAAAAAGCCATGCTGAACCATTTACCACAAATCCTATAAATGCCAATTTGATGTATCACAAAAAAGACCCAAGTGATTCTAAGCCTGGGACCCCTATTGGAAAGATTCCTGATATTGCCTTAGATGAGTGGGCTGAAAGAGATTTAGAGGAGGATGACCCTTTTAGAAACATGGAGATTTCTAGCATTGGAATGTTTATCATTCATGAAGAAGGTGCTGTGATACTAGATCTGCTGAAAAAGGAAGATAAGCCTTCTGCTGGTCAGAATGATGATTTGTGGCAACTATTCTTTGATGGTGCCAAAAGTAAGGTTGGTTCAGGAGGAGGAGTTGTCCTAATTTCTCCAGAAGGACAAAGGTACTACTCTACAGTTCATTTTTCTTTCAACTGCACTAACAACATAATAGAGTATGAGGCATTAATTCATAGTTTAGAATGGGCTAGATAGAGAGGAATTAAATTCTTAAAATTAATTGGTGACAGTGAGTTAGTGGTCAATCAAATCCATGGCACTAATCTCACAAAGAATGATACACTTAAGATGTACAAGCACAGGGTCTAGGACCTAATAGAAGGTTTTTGTGCCTTTAATATGGTTGTTGTTCCAAGAAATCAAAATAAATAGGCAGACAAGCTAGCTGCCATGGGAGTAGAATATGATATTCCAAAAGGGGTCCCAAATCCTAATTCTCAGCATGTAAAGATTCTAGTAAGACCATCCATACTAGACAATCAAGTAAGCTGGAAAGTTTTTGAAGATGATGAGCAGATTTTCAATTTTTTGATAGAAGAAGCCAAGTTCTCCAGAGTTAACCAGAGCAAACATGCTCATCAGTATGGTGACTAGATGTTACAGTTGAAGAGTAATAAACTTCCTAAAGGACTAGTTACACTTGAGTCTATATTTAATGTTGATGATCAACTTAGGGGAGACAAGGCTAGTATGACAATTAAGGAAGAACACTACCAGTCTATGGAGGTTCTCAAAGGCAAATTCCTTAAGCTTGGAAAGGTATGCACTTAGCCTGAAACACAAGCCTTTGTTTCATTGTGCTAGGAGTTTAGTGATGTCTTTGCATGGGAATACTATGACCTAAAAGGATTTGATCCCCATTTAGCCCAACACACCATTGAACTAGAGCCCCATGCCAAGCTAGTAAGGTAGAAACAAAGGCCCATCAATCCTAAGTTAAAGGTCTTGATGAGAACAAAATTGAAAAAGATGATTGAAGCCAACATTATTTTCCCCATTAAACACACTTCTTGGGTCTCCAACCTAGTACCAGTTAGGAAGAAGAATGGTGAAATCCGGTTGTGTGTGGATTTCAAAGACCTTAATAGAGCTTCACTTAAGGATCATCACCCACTGCCATCTATGGAATAGATTTTACAGTATGTTTCAAGATCTAATAGATTTTCTTTGTTAGATGGTTTTTTTGGTTATAACTAGGTTCTGGTTAAGGAGCAAGATCAATACAAGACAAAATTCACCACTAAATGGGGCACCATGGCATACAAAAATATGCCATTTGGGTTGTCCAACGCTGGTGCTACATTCCAAAAAGCCATGGAGATGGCATTTGCTGGCTTGATGAACATGTTTGTTCTGGTCTACCTGGATGATATAACTATCTTCTCAAAAAACACAAAGGATCACTTAATTCATCTAAAGAAAATCTTTGATAGGTGCAGAGAGTTTGGAGTCTCACTGAATCCCAAGAAATGCATCTTTTTGGTGCATGAAGGCAGAATACTGGGGCACATTGTTTCTAAGCAAGGAACAACCATTGATCCTGAAAGGGTGAAAGCCATTTTGGCTCTACCTCTGCTAGCTCACAAGAAAGGATTATAGATTTTTCTAGGAAGGATCAATTTTTTGAGGAGGTTCATTCCAAATATTGCAGCACTCTTGAAGCCTATGACCCAAATGCTGAAAAAGAACTCAACCTTCCATTGGACCAATGAAGGTAAAAGGTGTTTTGAAGAAGTCAAGGAGGCAATTGCATCTTCCCCTACTCTGGTAAACCTTGACTTTTCTAAAGATTTTATATTATATGCTTTTGGAGACAAAGATAGCATCTTTGTAATGTTAGTCTAGCAAAATTATGAGAAGTACAAACAACCGGTGGCTTTCTATAGCCAGGGCCTAGATGGTTATGAGCTAAATTATTTTCCTATAGAAAAGCATGTCCTGGCAATTGTAAGGAGTCTAAAAAAAATTAGGCACTTGTTGTCCAATAAAATAGTGCACCTGATGGTTTCTCACCCTTGCATAAGGGACTTCCTACTGAATAGGGACCCGAGTCATAAGAGAGCTGGTTGGGTCACCAAGGTCATGGAATATGATATTTAGATTAAGGTGACCAAGCTGATTAGAGGAAAGGGACTATGTGAACAACTTAATGAAAGAATAGTAGACCCAAACTAGCAAGAGGAAGAAATTATTCTGATGAATCAGGATGCAAGACAGAGCACCAGCTGGACAATAGAGATGAAGTGTTATCTCTCTACTGGCCAATGTCCTCAAGGCCTTGGAAGGAGTAAAAGAAGCTATTTTAGACTCCGGGCCATTCCTTTTATTGTTATTAATGATGTTCTATATAGAAGGGATCATAGTGGTGTTCTACTAAGATGTGTTGAAATTGATCAAGTAAATAAAATACTAGAATAATTTCATGATGGAGGCTTTGGTGGACACTTTGCTGCCAGAACCACTACTCTTAAGGTGATGAGAGTTGGGTACTAATAGCCTAGCCTATATAAGGATTCTTTCGATTGGGTAAGAAGATGCAAGAACTGTGCCTTGTTTGCTGGGAAGCAAAAGCTGGCAGCCCTCCCTCTTCATCCTATCAAGGTAGAACAACCTTTCTCAAAGTTGGGACTAGATTTTATTGGACCTATCAACCCACCATCCAATGTTGGACACAAGTGGATATTTACTACCATAGACTATTTTACCAAGTGGACAGAAGCTGTAGCACTAAAGGAAGCCAATGAGACCTCTATTTTAAACTTTTATCAGGACATTATGTCTAGATTTGGTACTCCAGATTCAATCATCTCAGACAATGCCATGGCATTCCTGTGAACCAAGATTTCAGAATGGGCACTCAATCATAATATATTTCTAAGTACCTCTTCTAACTATTACCCTCAGGGTAATGGCCAAGCAGAATCAACAAATAAAAACTTGCTGAGAATAATCAAAAGGACTATAGAAGGAAACTAGAGAGACTGGCACAACAAGTTGAAGCTAGCCTTGTGGGTAGACAAAATAACACCCAAGAGGTCTATAGGAAACTCACCCTACACATTGGTAAATGGTAAAGAAGCTAGGATCCCTCTATCTACTGAGTTGCCTACTCTAAGTCTAATTAAAGAGATTGATCTTATGGAGGAAGATACTATGCAGGTCAGGTTGGCTGAACTTATTGAACTTGAAGAAACTAGGAAACTGGCATTGGAGAACCTGGAGGCTCATCATGCTTAGATGAAGAAGAATTTTGACAAGAAGGCCACACCCAAAGTCTTTAAAGAAGGGGATCTGGTCCTCAAATGGGATGTAGAAAAACATAAACTAGGGATGCATACTAAGTTTGATGCCATCTAGAGTGGACCCTTCATGGTGATTGGATGCAAAGCCCATAACACTTTTTAGCTGGTTAGCATGGATGGAGAGGAGCTGCCCATTCCGTTGAATGGGATCCACCTCAAGGCTTGTTTTTGAGGTCCTTTTCTACCTTTTTATATTAGTAAGTTAGGAGTTTTGTCTTCCTATGTTCCCTAAGTGCCTAGCACAAGTGTTTTTTCAGTTTAGTTGCTTTTAGTTTAGTGTGTTTAGCAATAAGCCAGACAATGTTTTCTCTAGCAGTTAGTAGTTTTTGTTGGGAAGGATTAGTTATCTAAAGAAGCTAGTTCAGTTTGAGGCTTATTGACTCTATGCCCAATTAATATTTAAGGCATCTGGATAGGATGCTTAGCAGGAAAGCAATCCATAGAGGTTTCTAGAATGTTGTCATATTTTTACTCATTCTTAAGTTGGAGACCTAATTACTAGATGATGCTATAGTAACCTAGTTTGGTTATTAGGTGATCTTCTTTAATATTTGTGTTCATTTCATTGAAAAATACATGAAAATTAAAAGGAAATGAATTTCATCTACATCTACATGTACATGTATCAGTGGCATATATACTATTCAGAAAAGTAAAGAACTGAAAGGAAAAAAGCATCTATCTGAGCTCACACAGGCCGTGAGCATAGCTGCCATCAGAATTGAATGAATGAGTGCAAATATACATAAAGAAATAATTAATATTGGGGTACCAGACATTGCTTGGTATTAGTGTCCAAAGCCCGGTCCTATCTAGAAGCTCCTGAGATCTAGAACTTGCAAGAAGAAATGAGAGGAGATGGGTTAGATCTAATGGATCTATGTAATGGCTGGTATCACAATATCTTCATAATGTATATGTACACTTAGCCATGGACCTCTAACAAAGGCTATGCTTAGGGCATGTGTATCAAGGCTCCAAAGCAAAAAAGAACCATGTTTTCACTGATGAGTTTGTTTCATGTGCAGATACAGGGAAGCTGATCCAATAATGAATTCCATGAATGCCCTGGGCCCTTGATGCAGATCATGACAAGAAAACCTCATGATCTCCATCATGATCACATCAAGGGCCAAGAGCACACATAGTATGTATAGATGAGGAGCATCTAGATGATTCAACATCAATAGGGATCAATCAAACAACATGGCATGATAAGAAAATACTGGTATGAAGGTGCAAACAGAATCTATGTGTTGTAACATGAACATGATGATTTAATAAGCTAGTAGGGGCACTGAGGTTTGTTGTCAGTCAAGATATGATGAATAAATAATAGAAATCTACATGGAATCAAAGGAAAATAGAGCTAATAACAAGGTACATAGATCTATGTAAGAGATAGGGCACACTATAGCATAGATGTTTTCCTAATCTGCATTAGTATTCCAACAAGGAATTTCATATGTATGATGTAACATGAGGCAATTGAAAGACAATGTTAACACTACTATTTCATAAGCATCTAAAATATACAACACATCATGGAGACATCAATTCAAGGTGGAGTACATGATAGCATGATGTTACACTAAAACAGAGCTAAAAAATATCAACAATTGTTCAATCAATTACAAGTGATGCCACTTAGCAATGAAATGGTGGCCAAATAAGTGCAATAACCGGGTATCAATAGTGGAGCATATGGAAATGAGTAACTACCAAACATCAACACTAATTACCAAAAAATAATGCATGAAGACCAGAGATTTTGAATCAATGAATCAAGGAGATAACTATCCAACATTAACATGGATGCCAACAGTCAATGATGTCTAAGCTTATAACAGATTGATAGATGACACAATTTGAAACTCCATAAGTGTTCAATAGTGAATACAATTCCCTAACATGCTCTCAAGCTATGTAGTTTCATGTTCATACAACAATGTTCCTATGCTCAGGTTATATATACAAATAGTTCAATGATTAATGTAAATGTTGTCATATTTTTGCACATTTTGGAAGCCTAATTACTAGATGAGCTACTGTACCCTAGTTTTTATTATTAGGTGATCTGGATTAAGATTTGTGTTCATTTCATTGCAAATACATGAAAAAAGGAAAGGAAATGAATTGCATCTATATCTACACATACATCTATCTGTAGCATTTGTACTGAGCAAAAGGGAAAGAACTGAAAGAAAGGAGCATCTATCTAGGCTCACATAGGCCGTGAGCATAGCCTTTACCAGAAGTGAATAGATGAGTGTAGATATACATAAAGAATAATTGATATGGGGGTACTAGACATTGCCTAGTATTGGTGTCTGGATCAAGTCCTGTCTAGTGAGCTCTTGAGATCCAGAACCTGCAAGAAGTGAAGAGAGGAGATGGGTTAGATCCAATGGATCTATGCAATGGCTGGTATCACAACATCATAGAATGCATACATACACTGAGCCATGCACCTCTAACAAAGGCTGTGCTTAGGGCATGTGCATGAGAATCATCCAAGAACCAAAAGAGGCACCATGGTTTTTACAAACATGTTTGTTTCATGTGCAGATACAGGGAAGCTGATCCAATAAAGAGTTCCATGAATGATCTAGGTCCTTTATGTGGCTAATGATAGAGGAACCTTATGTACTCTATCTGTTACCCCTTCAAGGGCCAAGAGCACACACAGTGTGTACAAATAGGGAACATTTAGATGATCCAGCATCAGTCAATAAAAGAAAAATAGAGGGCTTTATGGCATCTAGTTTTGAACAGAGCTAATGGTAGAGTACACAAATCTATGAACCAGATAGGGCACTTTGTTGCATAGGTGTTCACATGGCACATACATGCTAAGGGCACACAATCCACAAGTTTAGAAAAGGTACAATGGGTGATGCTTAAAGATAAAAACTCAATGCATTGCATTTAGGGCATACATATGCTTCAAATCTACATTATGTAATGATGCTATGGCATGAATTGTGATAAATCTATATTATGAACCAATAAAAGGGGACTCCCCATATCCTAATATTCCCAGTGATAAACATGTGAAAATCATAGTACACTTGAATCCACATCGAGGATACACATTCTGCACATATCATTACTATGGGTCTATTATGTAGACATACAGTGGTGGTAGGTCAAATCAAATGCCATAATAGAATAAACAAAATATCAAATGTCATTCACATTGATGCCCTAATGTGCTCAGGCTATGAAAGAATAGAGCATCAGTGACTTCAAGTATGACTATGATAAACTAGTGCATTGCCATTTCACAATTGTTGCATATGAACAATGAACAAGGCATCAATTGTGTGCTTGAATGTTCTCGAGCCATCATTAATTCAGGAAATAAAAACTCGGCATAATGCCATAAAATAATGCACCGAACACCAACAAAAAATAGCATGGTATATAGTTTATGATGCCTAAATTTCTAACAAGTAACATAGACAATTGTGCCTTCAGCAAGTAGGTAAAGAAAATCAAGTTTATGTAGAGATTCTGGTGCCCTCGATGAACAAATACAATAGTTTTTGAGCTTTTTCAAATAGAGGATACCATTCATGTGATGCCATGCCAATACAAGCTTTCCATCATGAAGCCTAGTGTGGTCTCGAGCTATACATAAAATGAAAAAATGGAGGATATATATAGTAATCAAATAATGGTGCATCCACGACATCAAGCTCATGTGTAAATAGTTCACATGATGCCCTCATTTTCTAGTAAAAAACAATATCAAATGTCTTTATCAAAGTGCCATAACAACAACCATGAAAGTGATGAAATAGTATAGTCGTGCCTTAGCCCTAGTCTTTTCATAATAGAGAAAGATAAATAGAGGTATCGAGTGCCATAGTAGAGAGATATGAAGCCACAACACATGGTGCCAACAACAAATATGATAGTGCCCTAGCCCAAGTTTCACGGGCTTCAAACAGTAAACACATAACATGAAAGCCATAACAACAGATTCAAGATCAGTTATATGTGTTGAAAAAAAATTGCAATCATAGTGCCCTAGTACCACAGTCACTATGAAACAAGAAATACAACATTCAAATGCAATCAATGAAGAAAAAACATGCTATGCCAAATTAACTAGTGCCATTTCAAATGAAGACAGAGCTTTTCGAGATGCAAAGTAATGAAAATGGAAATCTTTGAAATGCCTACCTCATATCCATAAGATGTTGTTGATGTTTCTATTTCAAGAATGGAAAGTTGCTATTTGGGTTGCAGAGGAGTTCAGTATGTGCCAGTTGCTGAGTTGGAAGCCATGATTGCAAAAGTTGCCTTCTCAAATGTAGGGTTCAATTATGACACATCTTTCTTTTGTCTCCCCTTTTTAGGGTTGAGCATATTTAGCCTTTTGATATGTATTCCACGAGCATGGGTTTTATTTTTGTAGAATATTAATATGGTTATCTTTTGAAGTTAATTGTATTAATTACATTTGATGCCATAGGTTCCCATCATAGAAGTCATTTTGACTTAGGCGATAAATATTTCAATCATGTATTATTTTTCTGAATATTCATGTGTTAGGTGGATAGATATAAATTGTAAACATTTCAAATATGCTTTCCCCTTGTTTAGGGTTGAGAGTTATTTACGAATGTATTTAGATCCAAATTTTTAGTGAGTGGGGATTATGTTTTTTAATGTTATAAGTCATTGCTCCTATTATTGTATGATATTTGACAAGTGGTGTTCTTATAAGCCACTGTCAGATTATCAGTTACAACATGACTTAGTGGGTGTGGTCTCCCTTTTGACTATCTATTTTGGGGACCCCACTTTTTTTGTCCCACTAAATTCTTAGGAATTGGGCATCCAAATTTTAGAGTGATGTGATCATGGTCCTAGTGGCAGAATTTTCTATTCTTGGTGAAGTAGTGGACTTCAATGCAGATTCTACAAATTTTCTATATATGCCTCTCACCTTTGGTGATTGGAGGCTAGTTCTTCCTCCCCTCATTCTCACAAGGTGAATGTTGTAACTCTTGGAAAAGCAATCTGATATTTTGAATCCTTTTATTCTAGTTAAATAGCAATTGTCCTTCTTTTCTACAGGTTTGTGAGTTGATTTGATGAATTTGATGTCATGTACTGTGATTGAAACTTGATCCTTTACTTGATATTTTGTTCATTTTTATGTTTGCAAGCACTGGTTTTTCTTGAGTTTTCAATCTTTGTGCATTTATATGTGTTTGAGTTGTGGAATCCATTTTCCCTTCTCATTTACAACTAGCACTTGATTATTTTCTAAGGGAAGAATCAGATTTGAGAAGAGTTGTGGTGTTTAGGTTATATGCTGGATTACATTGTGAGTTTATTTTCAATTTGTGGATCTATCTAGTTTGGTGAATCACCTAAGTTAAATTTCAGTTATTTCAATTTCACGCAATCTCTCTCTCTTTCCCTTCAAGTTCAATTTAGTTCAGGTGATACAAACGGGGAAGCTGGCCCTTAATCTGGAGGTTTATTCTCAGTGAAGCAGTCCCACATCCTAAGAGTATTCCCATGTTTCACGAGATTGCTAGGTTTTATACTTAGCCATCACGGGTGCAATCCCTAGCGACAATAGTAAACATAACAACAACACAGTTGGATTCTAGTATACAAATCAATAGATGCAATAATATAGATCATGGTGTTCTCGATCTATAAGAAATAGTGCAGTAATATGGTATGATCAAAGTATCAAGTGCATAAAATTCACAGAATAATACCCTGGTCTAGATTCTCGGGCCTTATGTTATTTTGAAAGTCAACTGTCAAATGCAAAGGGGCAATATGCTTGCTACCACTGGACAAAGAGTTCATGCCAATAAAGTAATAGATACACCAGTTATGTACTCAGGTTGTACCAGTCAGAGCATGATTATTCAAAATAGTGGTGCCATTCATAGGTTTCTAAGGTGTAAAACAACAAACTCAATGCATGCCCTTTAACAGGCATTCGAAGATATCAAATGGAAACAACCAGCAAACACAACATGCACACTATACCATCACTAGTGTTGAAGGCTCGACACTCTCAAATGTTATCAGTGTTACAAGTATATATATCGCAAGCCCATGGCATAACCAATGTATACAACAATGCTATGTTCAAACTGTGATACCCTAGGTTCATGGGCTCATGCATCTAGCAACAAACAAAATATAATAATAGCATATTCAAAATAGTGATGCCATAAAGAATCAATGAGCAAACAATTTCCTAAAACCCTCAAAGGGTGAAATGAGATAATACAATGCTGTGTTGATGCCCTAGTATTTCTGATTCACGAGCTTTTCAAATACAAAAGGTAACAGGTTTTAATACAATGATAAATGGAATAGCGGATGTATGGTGCCCTGTCCTTTAACACAAAGATCAAAAAGAGATTCCCAAGAAGATGCATTGCACATGGGGATAACAAATATAAATACAATAGTTCACAAACTATGACCTATCTCATGGCTCATTGGGCATACAGTGCTCTCAACAATTATTTCAAAGTATGATATATCAAATGCTTTCGATAACAATGTCTCATTTATCTGGAAATGAAATACATAATGCCAAGTTACAGAAGGGGGACAAATGTATGTCATGCCCTATGTATTCAAAGAATAATGCCCTAAGCTATTTGTAAACAGAACTAGTATATACACCTATGCTATCGAACAGTGCATCAAAATGAATAGGAATGCCCAAGTAATAGAGCTACACTATGACATATCAAATGCCCTAATTCATGAAATCTACAGCGAAGAAAATGAAGAACTATTGCCACAAAAAGATATATCATTTCATGCATGCCTACCTTGAGGATGTTTCCATTGTTTGAGTGTTGTTTCTAAGTGAAGACCGAGAAGAACTGCAGTGAGTTTAGAATGTTGCCAGATGTCGAGTATGGGAGCTGTAATGCCAAATTTTCAGGCATTATTTGATAATGTTATTTCTTCCTCCCCTTTTTTTTAGGGTTGGGTGTTATACCAATACCTCAAGACTTTAGGTTATATGTGATTTATTGGTCATATGAATATCCTCCTATTTTGTGGAGTTGATATTTCATCTTTTGTATGTAACCTATAGTCTTTCCTAGGGTTTGAAGGTTTTTGTTTTTTAATGCTATTATTTTTTAAGAATGTGCTTCCCTTTTGGTTGAGGCCTTTCTTTAAAAATATAATTGTACCTATTTGAGGTCATAATGGATAGTTTTTAATGTTAATTCATGGCCCATATTTTATTGTAAGATAATCAACAAGTGGTATTTCTATAAACCATTGTTAGATTATCAATTAGTGACATGACTTAGTGGGTGTAATGGTCATCTTTGACTGTTCATTTTTAGGCCCCAACTTTCCTCTTTCCTAGGAATCTAGGAATCTGACATTCAGACCATGATGCTTCCTCATGGGTCCATATTTTGACTTTTCTATTATTAGGAGGTAGTGGAGTTTGAATGCAAATTCTTAGGTTTTTCTTTTATAACTCTCGCTTTTGGTGATTGAGGTTAGCTCTTCATTCTTTCTCTCTGATTTGAGTGTTGTAGCTCTGAGAGACACAATTGTACCTGTTTCTTTTTAGCAATAAAAATTGATCCTTCTTGTTCTCCTATAATTTTGGGTTTTCTATTGAAGCCATATGTAAGATTATTGTGATTCTATATCCTTAATCTACATTTTGGATTCAAGTGGGTATTCAAGGATTTGCCTTAATTCAATGGTGTGATTTGTGTATAATCAAGAATATCATATTTGTGAAGTTTTATTCCTTTTTTGGATTCTAAGTGCCTTATTTCATCAGGGGTGAAGAAATTAGGATTGAGTTGTGAGTTAGATTTGAATTGCTGATGAAGTGAACTTATTTCTCAATTGTGGTTTCTCTCCAAATTTGGTGGATCACCTTCCTTTCCATTTCAAGTTGCAGTCATTTACTTTCAAGCTTTTTCTATCCCTTTTCCCTCCAAGTTTAGATAAGTTTCAAGTTATCCAAAGGGAAGATGACCCTTAATCCAGAGGTCTATTATCAGATAGGCTACCCATAGCCTAAGAATAGTCCCATGTTTCATAGGATTGCTGGGTTCAACACTTAGCAAAACAAGGTGCAATCCTTAGTGACAATAGTCAGCACACAAAGAAAAGATCATGACATATATCAAGCATTAAGTGTTGTGTTTAAAAATTTAAGTGTGTTCACTGATATTGAGTTCTGAGGATAAGGATCAAATGCTTGCAAATAGGTAAGATCACATGACAAAACTAGGCAGGACCAAACCGAGAAGTGTTGAGAAACACTCGATGTCAGGGGTTTGTGTTGAAAACCACAGTTGGGGTGGTGTCCTAAAGACTAACACATCCAAGAGACCAAAGCTAACATATTTATGACCCCTAGACAAATACAAAGACCAATTCCAAACCAAGACAACAAGGACAAGGCATGATGGAGAAAGGCTAAGTGTCTAGGATGCATGCTAAGAAACAGGGGTGCAAAGGCCTCAAGTAGCACCTGTTTCTAGGTTTTCACCATTTGGATTATTATTTTATTTTATTTTTTGCAATATTTTATTTCAGAACATTTTATAATTTTTTTTGTATTTTTGCTACCAAGTCGCCCGTTTCCAAGTTTTCACCAAGGCACTTTTTCTATTTTTTTGAATTTTTTGAATGTTTTGATTTTTTTTGGTATTTTTGGAATATATAATTTTTTTGGAGATACATCAAAGCACATATTGCTAGGTTTTCACCAAGATGATCATTTTTTTAGGACATTTTCCAATTTTAAGGATTTTTTTAGCATTATATATGAATTTTTGGAATTTTTCAGGATCAATAAATATGTACAAAGGATGCCCCCACACAGAATGGGTATCAAACTCCCAAGAAAGATCACATCATGTAGTCCCAAAGTCTAGCAAGGTGGGGAATGAGAGGGATTAGCAAGCTTGTGGAAGAAATGAAAGACAAGAGAATGAAGGAGAAGAAATCCTCAAAGACAAACTCCTCAAGAGTACCCAAGCTAGGGAAAAAAAATTGTCATGTAAAGCACATTTGGACAAGCAATAAAAGGCTAGCATAGGATAATTCACAAAAGCACAATGAAAAAGAAGGAAAAGATGCAGTCCAAAGGAGTAGACATGTCAAGAGGCTTCATAGCATCATGTTTAATCTCTTTTTTATTAGATCAAGACCAAAGGGGAAAGGGTAGAGAAAGGCTAGAACGAATGGAGGGAAATGAATATGAAGGCTAAATATGAAGGGAATGAAAGAAAGATCATCATAAGATAGCTCACAAGATAGCCAAATGTTCATGTATAGGTCAACATTGCCAAGATCAAAGATGGAAGATGAAATGGATGAAATATGTAGAAGAACTATGCATGATGCTTGATTGCCAAGTTTTCATCATAGTACTTATCCAAGGCACCACAAGGGAGTGGTTTTCACCATAGGAAAAATTTATTTCTCTTTACTTTTCCTACCAAGGCACTTGTTTCTAGGTTTCCACCAAGGCACGTTTTCAAATTTTTATTTATTTATTATTTATTTTTTAAGAAGGCAAGATTTTCAAATAATGCTCCTTGAAAGGATAAACCATGATATGCCAAGGATTCAAAATGTTATGCTCAAAGATGCTAATAGGGAAAGGAAGATGGAAGAGAAAAATGGAAGGTAAGGTTTTATGTAAAGCAAGTGAGGTTGGAAGATAAGAGGGATAGGAAAATGAGGAAAAATGATAGCAGGTAGAAGGATAATGAATGAAAGGAAGACAACATCAACATCGACACACACCTTGAAGGGTGGTGAGAGGATGGAGGAATCATGAATGAAGGAATACGGTGAATGCATAGTAAAGGTTGTGGTTTTGGTGTGCGGAATTGAAGAATGTTTTTAGGAGAAGATGAAGTGGAAGTCTTTGGAAGCTTGAATGTCAACTTCACTTGTTGCTCAACATTAGATTCCCTCGAGAGGGACTTTGGAATCCATATAGCCATAGGCTTTTCATTTCCTTTTGATGATTTAGAGAGAATATCTTTAATGATAGATTTTGAAACCCATACTTGTCTTGTAGTTTTCTTCTTAGATATCTCTTTTGACTTTATGCCCCCATGTTGATTAGAGGAGACATGGTGATCTTCTTTTTTTTATGGATTCTTGTATTGCTTATTTTTCTTGTATTGAGCATTCAAGTTACTTCCAAAAGACTTGGGACTTGTGGAAGAAAAAGGAGAATATGACTAGTTTAGATGGGTGGGTGAATGAAAAGGATTCAAGGGTATGCATCTATGTTGATCTTGAGGAAAGATAGGAGATGGAGGGACATAAGGACCCAAAATGGGTGATGAATTAGGAGAGTTAGGAGGGGAAAGTGAAGGGACATAAGGGCCCAATATGGAAGGAAGGTGTGAAGCCTTTATTATTAGCAGAGGAGGTCCAAGGATGGACGTGGAAGATACGAAATGATAATCAATAATTTCATCACCATCTATATAACAACCAAGGACATCAGCATCTTTAGAGTGAGCATTAAGATTTGAAATAGGATCATTAACATATTGAATAGGAGCAACTTCTTCGATAGGATTTTTCGGAGCTTGCAAAGACTTAGGAAGAGTAGCAAGTGGAAGTGAACATGGAATGGTAGAACAAGAAGATGGAAGACTTCAATCTTGACAAGTTGCTTTGGATAGCATAAGCGCATCATTTTTTTCTTGATTGTCAATAGGCTTAACATTGGAAGAAACAACACTATTTTCAATAAACTTAATGGAAGTAAGGTCATCTTGATTGTCAATAAGCTCAATGGTGTGGCTAGTGGCTTGATCTTGCTTAGAAAAAGACATAAGACATGGTGGAATGAATGAGAAAGGGTGTAAAGGATCAAAAGAACCATGAAGTGGAGGAGAGACATCATGAAAATAATTGGATGACATGGAGGGTTCTTGATCTTGATCTTTCTTTATATTTTTTTCTTTTTCATTTTTAGAGTCCTCTTGACATGGAGCCACTTCTAAAGACAAGGAAGTATGTTGGAATTGTATGGAAGACTTTGGAATAAATGGTGAAGGATTAGTTGAAGTAGGCATTATAGCGCATAAAGGCTTAGGCTCTTTAGGTTTAGCATTATTGAAATTATTTGTAGCCAAGTGAAGGTTAGCTTGAGTTTCTTTAAGAGGTAGCCCTTGAGGATAACTATAGGGAACCACATGAAAAGTATTAGGGCTTTTGGTAGATGAAGGACTTGTGAAAGATTTGATAGACTCAGAAGCTTTAGGAAATGCATGGGTATTGAAGGAAGTAGGGGATGGCAGGGAACCAACACAAGACAAAGGTTCAACATTAACATGATCTTGCTCGAGAGTGTAATCTTTATTTTCAGCATGAGATTTCTTAGAGAAAAGATTTTTATAGTGTTTGCATTTATAGTTAGCGCGTTGAGCTTTCTCTTCCTCCAGTGAAGTAAATGTATCATCTAGGTATTGTTCACAGAAATCATCAAAGTCTCTTTCAAAATTAGAGTCATATGGATCACCATCATGATCTATCCAATGTGATGACCCATTTCCAGTAAGCACAAGTACATGACTAGGAGGACTCTTAGAAATAGAGGTGTCATAGGTATCACTACATTGTCCATCATCATAGTCATCATAGTCATCATAGTCATTAAAGATGGGTGTGTCACTCTTCGTGGGAGAGGTATCACAAGGATTACTATATTTCTCATATTGAGGAGTAATACTCTTGGGAGAAGTAGAAGAGGAACGAGATTATGAAGAAGAGGAAAGTGAAGACCTAGTGGAGGAAGAAGTATTGGATAATGAGGAATGTGAATAATGTCTAGAAGAGTCATGACGAGACTTAGAAGATGAAGAATGTTCTAAAGAAGAAGGTCATGACATGATCATGTCAATGATCCTAGCGAAGGCATCTGATTCATTCAACTTTTATTTTATTTTTGTCTTAAGTTTATCACCTTTGCCATATCTAGAAGGACTATTGGAAGAATAAAACTCTTTGAATTGAGCAATGAGTTCGAGATCATCTATTTTCAAGAGAGGTTCTAGAACAAGATAATTTAAATTCATGGTCCTAGAAGAATAGGAATCAAGCATGGAAGCGATAGAAGAGATAGATAGAAGAAGGTAGACTAGAAAATAAGAGGAAAAGAATCAAGAAGACATGAAGAGTTTAGGAAGAAGAGGAAGAACGAAAATGGAAGACTAGGAAGACATGGGAGATGTGGAAGAAAGAAGAACAAGTCATTTTGTGCAGATTGATACCACTGAAGTTCATTTGAGCAATATGTCATAACACCTTTGGGGAGATCTTTGAAGTTTTTATCACTTGGGAACTTAAATTTGTTTGTTTTAAAAGATCATGTAAATACATCAATAGATTTTTATCATTGATCAAGCACATAAGACAACAACCATGGAGTTTCAACAAGAAAACATCTTCAAAAATGAATGAGGGACAAAGAAACCCCACTCATGAACATGAATATTGACTTAGTATGCTATTCCTTAAAGATACTAGTTGTGTATGTTCTCCAAAATGTCTTTCCAATCACACACATAGTCCTAAAAAGAAAAATTTGGTTGCACTATGGTTCTTAATAATGGCTTGACTCTGCAGCTTTTGCAATTTCAAGAAGGTGAACTCCAATCCAAGTGCACCGGGGTTTTGACACATTCTAAGAATTTAATCAATCAGAGATGCGGAGGAGATCTAACAGCCCATCAAGAAACTACACCCATGGAGATTTCTTCCACAAGGACATTTGTATAGCGGTTGTCACTACCACAACAAAAGTGGCTATTACCACTTGAGGTTCCATCCACATGGTTTACCCAATGAAGAGAATGTCCACTACGGTTAACCCTCTCTAAAAGGTGACTCACAACAAGGACCACATGGGGACTTGGTTTAGATTCAAGGGTCTGAGTTTCTGGTACTACCCAAAAAGGGAGTAGAGCATAATCCTCTATCCTTTTCACTTCACCCAAACATAGAAGACAAATTCATCTGACATGCTAAGACTAAAACTATCTTGCCAAGATTCGTGATGTCAATAACTCATGATCTATCAACCTCTCCGGAGAAAGAATGCATCAATCAAAAAGTCAAAGACTACAAACCCAGTAGAATGAAAAGATAGTCTCAGTAACCTCCCTACCTACAAGGGTTCTCTCATTGAGAAGATTTTCACCAGAAACCAACTCTCTCAAGAACCACAAATAGTGTTCATAGGGCCTACTTATCTATGTGAAACACATATGCCAGAAATGAATCTATATCCTTTTTAAAGCCCCAAAATTGAAATGTGGTTTATGAAAGCGATAAACACTCAAGCTAGGCACATGAGAGATTATTTTATTCCAAAATCCAAATGTTATAGAGATTGAAAAAAATACCTCAAGTCCAATGCAACGCGCTTAGTAGATTTTTGTTGAGCTTTTGTTTGTGCAAGCAAGCCACGAACTCTCCAACAAGCAAACAAGCAAACAAGAAAATAAGATATGCAATGTATATCCAACTTATGCAAACCCTAGGATTAGATCTGAAAATAAATTTTTAGGAGCAATAATATCCAAAAAATAATCCAATGACAACTCATATCATGCATTGAACAATGAAAAATAAGTGCATACTCATCACAAAATTTTATTTTTTTGCATTTTCCCTAGTCAACAAGATCTGATTTTTTTGATATGATTTCAACCAAAAAAATGGAAATGCAAAATAGAGACCCCTACTAAAAAATAGAGAGTTTTCCAAACATGTAAAAATTTTAGAAAAATCTCTTCATTTGTGCCCTAGAGACCCATTTTACCAAAATAGACTAGTTTTTGTAAATCAATTATTTGAGCTATGATATTGCATCCAAATTCAAAACATAAAGAATGGACCCCCTATAGAATTTGAAGATATTTTCAAAAATGTAAAAATTTCAAAAAAAATGCTAATTTGCACCAAAAATTAATTTTGTATGAAAAATCAAGAAAAAATTATAAAAAATTGAAAATAATTCATAAAATTTTTAATTTTTTATTGGAGCTTCTCTATTATTTCATTGACCTAAAAAATAATTTTTAGACCAAAAAATAAGCCATTTGGGAGATATGCTCAAATCTGTGAAAATCTAAAGTTTTAGTCTCCAAGCAAATCTGCAGAAGGGGGTTAGCTCCAAAAATAATCAAAACCAACATGTAAAAGTGGGTTGCCCCATGGTGGGTGCCAAAAATATGTGCTATAAAAGTGTCACACTTATGTGAATCATTACATTCAAGAACACTCAACAATGAGGTCTCAAATAGCAATTCACAACTCTCTATTCGTGGAGTGCAGAGGTTGTATTATGAGGCCCTTAGATTGACCTAGTTATGCCCATGCAAGTACACCAAGAAATGAGAGATTAAAAAATAAATAGAAAGCATGCTAATCTCCATGATCATCAAATTATTGCATGCAAATGAAACTAGTCTAGATGATAACAATGCAAGAAAGTAAACTATTCTATTGAAATGAAAATATTACAAATCCTTGCTAATTATGCTATGTGGATTAAGCTAGAACAATGAAAGGAAACATGAATCTAAACTATTATGTAAATGCAATACTAATATAAATTATGGGTTTCCATGAGGCATGAGAGAAGAAGACAAGAAGAAAGAAGTCTCAAATATCCAAGCTCCAAATGCTCAAAAAGCTTCTTCCATGATTTCTCTCCAAACCTCCAGCATAACAATAGTATGAAAATTTTGGGATTTTAAATGAGAAGGAGAGGGCTCCTTATATAGGAAAATATGGAGGAGAATGCATCCTCAAGAGAAATGTGGGATAAATCTCAAAAAAGGCAAAAAGAGGAAAGAATCAAGAAAATAATTTTTGTTTTATTTTTATTTGATTTATTTCCTTTTCCATCATAGATTTTGCTTTAAGTGGAGATTTTATTTATTTAAAAGAGGAATTATCTTTTAAATAAATAAGATAAGTTTATTTAATAAAAAGAGGAATATTTAATTAAATAAGATAAAATCATTCAATTAAAAGAGATTTTAATTAAATAAGATTATTTTATTTAAGATATTTCTTTTAATTAAATAAGTCTATTTTATTTATTTAAAAGGGAATTATCTTTTAAATAAATAAGAGAAGTGTATTTAATAAAAAGAGGAATATTTAAGTAAATAAGATAAAATTATTCAATTAAAAGAGATTTTAATTAAATAAGATTATTTTATTTAAGATATTTCTTTTAATTAAATAAGCTTATTTTATTTATTTAAAAGGGAATATTTATTTTAATTAAATAAAATTATTGATGAAATGATCAAACCTTAAAAATATTTGAATTATTTATTTAATTACGATTTGATCAAGGAATTGATTTGAAAATTGCAAAACATTGATTCAGGAAATTGATAAATTAATAAATGGGGCCCAAAGTCTAGGCGACCATTTTAGGGTGCATACACTTGTTAGATCTATCTTCCTCGAATGAGGGAAATACGGGAATGGTAGATGAAAGTTTGACATGGATTACGACTAAAATAAGGAGATCAACTATAGATCAAAAGATTAGAAAAAAATTCAATAAACATATCCAATTTTTCCTTGCTAAAGGGGGGTCATGTTCTTATGATGATGAGACTAAAGGTGACATAAACGTGCCCTTTCGGTATACACATCTTGAGAAAGAATGGGTACCCAATAAGCTACCTCCAATTAAAATTGTTTTTTGTCTTGATAAGAGGATATATTGCATAGCTCCATCCTCATTACATTGTTTGGGCCTATTTTCCATGGATGGGATAAAGGTATGTTACAACAAAGTTGTTAAATTGATGGAGTATGTTGGACCTTGTTACAATTACAATGATTGTATGTGGATTGTTCAATATAAGAAAAGTATGCATAGGTATGCACTATCAGCAAATTATATACAATGAAAATAAAATGATCAAAGTAAAAGATTTTCTATGTACATTGATGGGAGACCAAAAGCAATAGGGAATATTGTGGGTGTCATAAATAGTACGTGACCTTCCTCAACTAATAAGAAACCCAATTGCATATTTGAAGTACATGAGGGGAATCATCTTTTTGTATGTGCGATAAAATAAATAAGTGCAGGGGAAGAACTGCTAATAGATTACCATTTAAATCAGATAGATACAAACAAAGTTACTATCATGAGGGTGGTAAGTACTATATACCATTTAAACTAACCTCAAGTTTATGACTCCAATATACTATTTTATTAATAAGTTTTTTCTCCTAAGTCTATTGCTTTTAGTTTGCTAAAGTTTTTATATTTAATCTTTGTCACAGGATGACATGGATCCCCCACATGATAGAGGCCGTGACGATGCTCCTCCCACACATTCTTCAGCAATGGTAAACCTTATTGTAAATTTTGTACACATTAAATAGTTAAAAAATGTTATATTATTATGTTATTTTATTTAGGGTTTTAGAGTTATTCTGATAGTTTTATTGATATTCTTGTCACAAATTGATGTTCAGGATAGGGGGAAAGCACCTACAAAAATAGAGGCAATATTTGTAGATACAGATGATGATATCCCAGAAATCCCTAATATAATAAATAAGGTGAAGAAAAAACTTAAAAAAGTCAATGCAGAAATTATTAGCATTTTGGAAGATGTAAATCCAACTAAGGAGATGCTAAAGAGGATAGATGAATCGATGGCACAAGCACATCATTTTAAAGTAAGCAGTAATGAATCTTTAGTTATAACAAAAGTTCAATAAAGGTTTATATTTTATACTCTTTTATGTTGTGAACTAAAATATGTATGTGTTCTTGTTACAGGATTTTTTGTTTTCTCAAGTACCTGGTCATGGACATCACAGTGAGGTCAGTACTAGTAGAGCTTTGACCACCTTAGGTAAAATAATCCTTAAGTTAACAAGTTACAAGGAATTTTTTCTTTGGAACATTCAAAAACTTCATTGGACTTATTGATTAGAAGTGTATGTTTTTCATTGCACTTACTGATACCATAGATATAGCTATAGGAAAAGGTAGAGTTACAAAAAATTCAAAATTTCTAAGAAAAGTTTCACTCAAACTTTATTGAAAGCTACTCTTACTATTATTATTTCAGAATGTCTTTGCTAACAATGTATTGTTCAGGTGATCAAGTGCAGGTGAATCCTCCTAGGAGGTCAACCGACGTCCATCTGAGATTTCAAAGCGCAATGTCAGTAACAAGGGGCATGCAAACATTGATGCCTTCACGGTCTATGTCTGGTAAATCCTTGTTTTTCTATACTTGGTTTTTTGTTAATTATGATTTGATGATTTGTACTTTAATCTTGGGTGCATCTCATAGTGGATTAATTTTGTGGAGTAGGAGATACACCGATGCCATCTGCTATACCAGATATAGATCAAAGTACCTGAATTGGTGATAATTCACCATCATTTCTTGGATCTACCTATGTTTCTAGCACGTGAGTTATGCATATGTCATTGTTGATTGATGATAAAGAATTGATGCCTTTAAAATGTCCTAAGCTTCTAGGTACTTGAAAATTATTATTGTTTATCTTGTAATATTCATTTACCTATTCATAACAAGTTTTTGATTAATGATCCCATGACATTTTTGCAGGAAATGATTCTTTTTATAAGATGCTTTATGACTTCACATTGAAGATATTCGGGCCCACCATACGTACATTGAAGATTTAGGGAATGAGTTTGGTAGTAATATTTTTGAGGAGAAGAAATTTTTAGAAAAAGCTTCCAAACATCTTAAGACTATGAGGGACTCATATAGGAGTCTCATCGAGAACCCAATGTACGAGTGTCCTCCCTTTATTCCAGTGAGAGATACGAATGATTTCATTTTGGATGAAAAGGGAAAGGGGATGCTCAAAGAGGAATTACACCAACAAATGAGAGAAGAAGGTATATGATAGTATTAACTAGTAGTAGAATGTAATAATGCACTAATTAGTGACCTTTATATCTATATCATATAACATATTTCAAAATTTTCATAGGTTGTAGGACACATCAAAGGCAACAAAGGCCAGACTGCAAAAGGTTGGGCATCACAAACTTGGCTTTGGTGGATATTCAAAAATTAAAGCATGAATTGTAAGTAGTAGCAAATGAATTCCAGATCAAAATTATTTATAAAATACAAATAATTTTTTTTAATAAAAAAATGTAGGGCTCAAAATTTAATTTAGAGGCCATGATAGAACACAAAAAAATTGCTTTCAAGGAAGGCTATCAAGTTGTGGCTGAATGCCTACTCCAAGCTTCTGCTAGCCCAACCCAAGAGTCTCCTACACCAGTTGAATAGGTAAATATGCCAAAAAAAATATATTTGAAATTGAATACTTGAGAAATAATCTATTTGATGTTAATTTCAAACATAAATTGACTATTTTTGTTTCTAAAAAGAAAACAATGATAATAATACGCATGACATTGCAATACAACCTCATAATCCTAACATAGAACCTACACTGCATGATGAAGACCCTGATGTGCATTGTAGTGTTGATGGAGGTGTTCATTTACTATTGAAAATTAATTATGTAATTATTTATACAATTTAACATCTTAAATTGAAATTGGTGTAACCTTTTTTATGTATATTTTAGAGCGTATAGAAGGTCATGCTGAACGAGTGGAGGATGTTCAGAGTGATCACCATGTAGATGATGTGGTACATTCAGATAAAGAAAATCTATGTTTTGTTCTTTTAAATTTCTCTTTTTATTTATAGTTCTTTTAATTAATAAAATACTTGTAACACTGATATAAAATGGTGTGACTTTAACCCATGACGTAGTTGTTATTGCAGCGGACCCCCCTTTGGTGCAGCAGCCTCCTATTCCTAAACAGATGAGGAGGAGACATGTGTTGGTATTAGAATTAGTAGAGGGGAATGACAAGGATATTGATGCTCCGCTTAGCCATTACCTTATAAAAATGAGCAAGAAACCAAAAATGAAATTATTGTAATTAACATATTTTTCTAATTAAAGAACGTTTTCTTAATGGATGTAATTTTGTACTAGTAAATGTTGATGAATGATGTGTTAATCAATTATTCATGAATATTGTGTGTTAATGAATTTTATGTGTTAATTAATGTTATGTGATTATAATGATTGAATGTTATATTTCAAAAATGGATGAATGAATGAATGAATGTATCATATTTTAATGGGGAATTTAGAGGGATGTTAGGGTGGGGGGAGGGGTCAAATGAGCTTCCACCTTCACGTGGTTGGCCTTGTTAAATAGAGAATATTAAACTATTCTCAAAACCAAGTGAAGCTCAAACTAAACCAATGACGTAGATTCAATGGTCAAAAACACCTACTTCTTATTCCATATTATTTCTCATTCAATTTAAGAAATATTTTACTTCTTCAACATGTTCATCCAACAATCTGCATCACCATGCTCATCAAATTAGATTTATAGATAAGAGAGTGAAAACTAGAAAGTAAAGCTTGATAGAAAATCTCAAATATATGTCTAACAAAGAATCACATTTTATAATTTCTATGGCTCACTAAGGTTGATAGGATAGTGGAGGGGTAGAATTGTATTAGGGATGGTGGAATTGATGTTATTAACATCAAAATATGTTAGATCCACCTTGGGTAGACCCTAGGAGTAATTCTATCAAGTTTTGCACAACATTGCAAAATGTTGTCAGCAACATTTGTTACAAAAGTTGCTAAATGACAACTACTCTCCACCTATTCATCTAATCATCAAACCCTTGTTCCTAGGGTCATTTATCTAGGGCCTATGCAAAATAAACTTCATAATCATCTCCAGATCAATTCGGTGGTTCTAACACATCATTATGGATACAAACATCCATATTCCATCATCCAATGCAACTATTCTTAATGGAAAATGCTTCCCAAGTGATTGGTGTCAAACTGCCTCTCCTTCACTCAAGAAATTCCACCATTATGTGGTCTTCAAATAGAAGTTTTAAGTTTTAATTTATAACTAAGGACATATAGAAGTTATACTTTATGTAATCAAGTATTTCCAATAATGACTTCCTTTAAAATGATTGCTTGCTTGAAAGAAAATAAAGGTAATATGTACTGCCATTGAAATCTATGTCTACTATTTAGGATACAGAGTTCCTAGATAAAGTCTGATACTTTCACTTCTTTTCATATATACTCTAGATCCATTTTGAAAGAAACTCTATAGGCGCTAGGTATTTTGCATTGTCAAACTTCTTTTCTCTTCATCCATCCTGTAGATCCACTACTTTTTCTATTTTTGGGTTGAGCATTCTTTCTAATCCACTATTAACATTGCATTGTACATGATTGATTAAAATAATTTTACCACTCTTCTATACCTTGTATGGATTGTCCTTGTGATTGTGGAATATAGTTTCCTTATTACTTTAATGTGTATCAGTGTGATGGTGCATCATTATTGTTTCAGTGTTGTTCTATATGACTGCATGTATATGGTTTTTCTTTTTGATTCCTTTGACAATCATGATTGTATCTTCCTCTTCTTATAGTAGCCTTTTTTCCTTTAAACTTGAGACAAATACATCTTCTAACCATGCCATGATTGTATTATAAATTTTATCTTTTTGACAATAATCATACCATGTCTTTAAGTATTATATATTTATGCTCTTATCACTAGTACTCATGTTGGTGATTTGTAAGTTGATATTCTATACCTCCATACCTATGAATGCTACATATCTTCCTTTGATTGACATATAATGAACATGATCTAATACTGTGACTTTTGTTGCTTCCTTTCTCAGATAAGAGTTATTGTCTCCACTTTGAATAAAAATTCCTATGCCATTTTGATCTATTTTCTATGGCAACATGGTAGAATTGTTTCCATATCAATTTTCTATTCACCTAATGAAAATCATTTTGAAAGATTAATGTTATGTCTCATTCATGTTGTTGTTTGGGCAGTCATTATTATACTCCTTGTACATATTTAATTGATGATCTTTTGTTATCTTTTTATGACCACTAACCTTTATATCATTGATTTAAAATTTGACATTTCGAATCACTATGTCTCTTTTTGGTACAAGCAATATATTGTCTATTTTTCATTGATATAGAATTCTTTTAAAAACCATGATCCAATACATTTTACTATTATTTGATCAACATTCTCATTGATTTTGATAACTTCATTTGTTACTAGTTAAGAATTGAGGAAACCCTCTTTCATTGTACTATTTAGGTTGATATATACACCTATTTGTATGATGTTCATTTCTGATCATATGAATGCTATTTTAATAATGACATATTCCCCTTCATAGCATAATGTTCTCTCTTAATAGGTTGTCGCTCTTACTAGCTTTTCATTGAATTTTAACTATGCTTCCAATTTGACATCATGCGACATTTTTTCAAGCCAACAACATGATGGGATCAACCCTTACAGGAGCCCATTTTATACCACATGCTAAAATATGAATGATATCAATGTAGAATATTAAATGATCATCATGATACCATTACTTTTACATTAAGAAAACTTATTAGATAATAAGATGAAGTTGTGATCTGATTTTCTATTTTTCCTTTTGATTTGATGTATTGTATGAGTAAGCTATCTATATAAAAAAACATGTAGATAAATAAATGTGACCCTAAGCTCTAACATCATTTTTTAACTCTCCCTATAGGCCTTTTGGATGGTGAAGTAACTAGAGCTGAAGCTGAAGTGGAAACTAGGGATGCTGCCAACAACTATGAGATTCATCATTCTAGGCAATGACAGGTTCCATTTCTATATTTCCATTTCATCCTTTCATGCATATGTTTACTTTTGTAAATGCATGTTTTTTGAGTTATTCTCATAGCTTGTGTGGGATATGCACTTTTCTTTGATGAATAAAAGATGTTTTAATGTAAATAATTGTATAATTTTCTATTGTTATACAACTTATGTCCACACATAGCAAGTATGGCTCCAAGGATCATTTCTCTTGATCCAATCCACACCTTGACCTATTAGAGTGCACAAACCACTTGTGGTGCCACCAACCACTCCACATCATTGAAAATAACTCATTACTCCTCAATCCAATCAATGGTTGATCCAACCAAGTAACCCCAACAACTCACAATCCCATAACTGGGTGTTCAGTAGGCTTAATCTCCTAGTAGCCTACCAGACCCATTTTCCAATGATTCTACAAAAATTTCCCAAAGGACTCAGAAAAAAATCATATATTTAAGTACCCTTTTCAGGGTTGTTCAATATATCTTAAAACTAGATATGACTCATGTTGACCAACCATCCAAACAAAGACTAGTGCACTATGGTTACCCCTCCATTAGGCCTCCTTTTTTCAAAGAAACTACTATCTCCTCCACTGACTAAACTTCCTTACCTATGCAAAGAGTGTAGATACCCTCCAAAACTAAGGATTTTCACATTTTCAAGGTTGGACAACAAGTTCTAATGTTTCATCTACAAAACCATCTCTGTGAGACCAAATACCCTAGGGCTTGTTCAAACAAACACTTGCACACCTTTTTGGACCCCTTAAAGGGATCTAACATCATCCACTAACCATATCATTACTATCCAAACAAAGAAAAGTCATCCTCCAATGGTAAAATCATCTAGACCATGACTGGTCCAATTTAAGTGACCCTTGAGATAGCAATTCCCAAGCAATCAACAAATGTTATTTCACTTTCCTGGCCTACCCTACATCCAAACACATTGACAACATTACTCATTTTCATAGACTTCATTTTCCATACACCCTACCATTCTTGGAGGTTTGGGTCACCAAAGTCCACCAACTTATTTGGAACAATTCACTGTCATCTTGTACATTGTTTAGGAATAGTCACCCTTAGAAGTGTTTCAACACACCTAAAACTCCTCAAGACTCTTTAAAATTCATTAAGAGATATAACCTATCATTTACCATCCATCCTACTCATTTATACCCAGAGTGGAGGATCATACCAATCCAATATTGTAACAATCCAAGTGACTATGACCCTCTCTCATTGTTTAGGGACATTTAACACAAAAATAGAGGTTTTACATCTTCTATGGTCCATAGTATAGTTTAAAATAATGAGGGAAAGAACAAAATATATTAGAAAAATGCATATCGATTCACAAGAACCATAGAGAAGCAGGTAAAGTTAGTGTATTCTCCTAGGCATAACCCATGAGGGTACAATTAGAGGATTTGAGTGTAAAAATGCTTTTCTATGGTTATTGTGAATGGATATGAGTTTTTTTGATACATTTTGTTCTTTCCCTCATTATTTTAAACTATACTTTAGACCATAGAAGATATAAAGTAACTCATTTCTCTATGGTTCTTGTGAATGGATAAGAGTTTGTCTGATATATATTTTGTTGTGATCCATCCTACTCATTTATGCCCAGAGTGGAGGACCATACCAATCCAATATTGCAACAATCCAAGTGACTGTGACCCCTACTCACTATTCAGGAATAGTTAACACAAAAACGGAGGGTTTACATCTTCTATGGTCCATATTATAGTTTAAAATATGAGGGAAAGAACAAAATGTATCAGACAAACTCATATCCATTTACAAGAACCATAGAGAAGCATGTAAAGTTAGTGTATTCTGCCAGGCATAACCCATGAGGGTACAGTTAGAGGATTTGATGGTAAAAATTCTTCTCTATGGTTCTTTTGAATGGATATGAGTTTGTCTAATACATTTTGCTCTTTCCCTCATTATTTTTAACTATATTATGGACCATAGAAGATGTAAAGTAACTCATTTCCCTATGGTTCTTGTGAACGGATATGATTTTGTCTGATACATTTTGTTCTAATCCATCCTACTCATTTATACCCAAAGTTGAGGATCATACCAATCCAATATTGCAACAATCCAAGTGACTGTGACCCCTGCTCACTGTTCAAGGATAGTTAACACAAAAACAAAGGGTTTACATCTTCTATGGTCCATAGTATAGTTTAACATAATGAGGGAAAGAACAAAATGTATTAGAAAAACTCATATCCATTCACAAGAACCATAAAGAAGTATTTTTACCATCAAATCCTCTGACTATACCCTCACAGGTTATGCCTGGTAGAATACACTAACTTTACATTTTTATTGCTTGAAAGTGGATTACATTGGTCTTCATAATTTGGGATCGATTATCTACCCTTTCTTCACTCTCTCCACTTTGAAACACACTCGTATCTCTATTAAATGATCCTCTCAAGGCCAGTATAACCCCCTCTAACCATAACAGTTAGTTATAGGACTATTGACAATTAGTTATTTTCTTACGTTGGTTGTCTAGTTGACAAAAAGTTTTCAACTTCGACAACATTCTACCTCTTAGGAATTTATAACATTTCCTTGAACCTTTTAGATTAAAATACATACAACATACTTCTTCTTAATGTTCCTCTAACAATCTGTTGTCATCTTTCTTTGTTTTAAATGAATGACTACACATATGTTCCAAATGCCCTCCACAATATATTAAAAACTACCACTGAAATGTATATGCAAAAACAAAACTTAACAATACAATATTATACAATGCCTTCTCTTTTTATTTATTACAATGTGTTTAAAGGTTCTGCATTACATCACTACACAAGAAAGAGAAAACCACGTCTAAAGTATATCTAGGATTGTGCCACAAATATATTGGTCTACATCTTGTATATTGCCTCTGTCACTGAGGTTTCAATGGCCAACAACAATGGAAAAGCTAAGAAGATTTCTTCTTTCTTTTTCTTTTTCACATTTGGTAGGGTTAAACCAAAGCAATCAAATCCCCAAGCCATCATTATCAAGGTTCTCTATCTTCTAGTTAACTCTCTTAGAGAAGGAAAATGCTTCTTACAACCATCTAGATCCTCCACTAATAATACCATTGGAGCCCTAGAAACAAGAAAAAGAGCTTAGCATTATAATAATATGGCAATGACAACAATGGTGGCATTTAGGAGGAAATTACTAATTGAAGTGTACCAACATTTCCATTCCACTGAGTGCTTGTACACTGAAGCTAGGTAGAGATATCGACAAAGTGGATATCATCATATTAGATCTTCATGATCCCAATATTTAAGCCATTTTCATCATTCACAGCCATAGAAATTGAACACAATTTTTTATAGAACAATCAACTTCATATCGATGGTATCTATTTTAGCCATTGCAAAACTTTCACTTTTATAGAGAATTTTACATGTTCTAATACATATATTGGAAAATTGCAAAAATTTGATAGATCCATTATATGACGAGGGTGTCATTTTATACGAAAGTATGGACAGTTGGAACCACCTAAAACATCAACACATATAGAGAAAATACAGTAACATTTTCCAACAAAAGTAAAAGGCATTGGGCCAACAGTTCTATTCTAGTTCACTAGGTTCTACTTTTGTATTTCATTTCACCATCTTCCACTCCTATACCTACTAGATTAAATAGTAAATATTTTCACTTGGAAGGTAAGAGTATTTGTTAATTTAAATTTAATTTGAGACCTAGATAATTTATTTAGTGTCCACGTGTATGTATTTTTCACTATTATAACATTATATTACGTAGAACAAAAATCTTTAATAATATCTTGATTATGATATTTGTAATTTGAAGATGTACATATGGTAGTTTTGGCACTAGTTAGATTGTTAATAGTGGACTGTTCTTCTCTTCCTTTGAACTGCCCCACATAAAATAAAAATATATTGTTATAAAGTTAGTGTAATGTGTATTGTACTAATATGATCAAATTAAAAACTCTTTTATGTTATTTTGATTTCCAATAAACATGAAAATGACAAATTGAATATAGACATGAATATTCATGAAACCACACCAAATAGAAGTTGACACTTTCTAGAAATAATATAAAATTTTCCCACCATTTCTTGAGATAGATTTTATAATTTTATAATTTTATAATTGTTAAATATATTTGGACACACACACACACACACGTGTGTGTGTGGTCTTAAAATAGAAGCACCCATGTTTTAGGTGTCTTGTAAGCATAATGTCGGCTAGGACATCCATTGAATTTAGAATTCCAATCACTATAATATATTAATAGATTTGATAATATATTTTATTTTTAAAAAAGAATGAATTTTCTATCAATTTTCAACCATAATAGCATGTAGTTTCGACAAGAATGCTATACTCTCGAAGAATATTTCAACCATCTGTCATCTCTATTTCAACCAACATTATGTGATTATTTCGACAAACATTGGTCGAAGAAGATGAAACATATGTGACAATTATTCTAGATTGAAGTGATTATTTTGACGTTGGTTCAGTCGATAATTTGACGATTATAAAGGTCGCATTTACAAAAAACATATTATGTCTTGAATAATCGACGAAAAAAGTTTGACAATAGTGATGGTCATCTGGTCGACCAATTTGCATCAAAAAATCAACCAATCCTCATCAAAAAACAAACTAAAATTTACTAGGGAAAGGTACACTTTCAAAATCCAGTTTCTGCACTCTTTTACCCAATTTGGAGTGATTCTCTATGGTTTCTGGCATATATTTTCCTTCTTCTACCCCTATACAGATCATGGTGTAAGTGAGGCATCTCCTTGCCACTTTAACTAGGTTGATCAAGAGTAGGGTTCCAAAGGATTTTTCTATTCCATCGAAAATATCTGCATACCAAAATTCCAAGGGGAGTTCTGGTAATCTAACCCACACTGGGGCTTGAAAAAAGAAGGAATCATTTAGATCCAATTTAAGGGACCATTTTTGCATCACCAAAGTCGCTTTCCCTATGGACCAAGTTCCAACACATAAGATTTTGGCTAGATCCTCCTATTATACACTGAGTTTTGCTCCTTTGTTTCAAGCTCTCTTGGCCTTGATAACTCAGTATAACATGGGAATCATCTCAAGGTTGTGGGACCTTTGCTAACGAAGATGAGACCTCTAGGTTCTAGGCTGGTTCTTCTTGGATTATCACCTTAGTTCACTCTTAAACAAGAAATTAAATCTTTTGAGGGAAAGGGATAGAAGGATTGCATGAAAGGGAAATGATTGAAAGAAAACTTCCTACTAGGTGATGCATTGAAATTAGGGTTTGGATCTCAGTATAGAGGGATGAAACCAATGAAGGACTTAGGTCTAATAGGTCACAGCTTACTGAATAGGCTTGCATAAGTGTTTCATAGAAGGGTCTGCAAACAAAAGAGGGTATTTAGGGAAAGAGAAAGATTCTTTCACAACAACAAGACTCTTAGGATTAGACAACAATCTATGACCTGCAAACAAACATTCACTCCTATAACTTGGTGTAGGATTGAGACAAGACTGTTAGGGGCTAAAGTATGCCCACAAAACATCTAAATCGGATCAAACACAATAACAAAAAGTAAGAGGAACCAGGGGCCCTAAGGTATCATTGAAAAACATGCATACACTTTGATCCAATAAGAGATAATCCACACAAGAAAGCATAAGGACAACAAGAATGTCACAAAATGCTTTGCAATATCTGAACCATCAATGAAAATTACAATTGTAGAAAGCCAAAGGGCAAGAAAATTGCCACAAATTGCTCTCTGAGAAAGAAACTTTCTTTTTACAATTGCGAACTCTGAGCTCTACAAGCTCCAAAAAACAATATATACATACTCAGCTGCACGCAGGCAAGAATCAAAAATTCTAACTAGGGTTACATGTTTACAATTTAATAATCAACCCTAGGGTACTGACCAACCAAAGTCAAATCTGATCATGAATATCTTCCTGCAACATCATTGTCGATCAGATAAATGACCTTGGGTATCCATCCCTATACCATAAATAACCTACAGACAAGCAACCTTGATCTACCAACCCACTTGCAACTCCACCAAGCCATAAAAGCTCCAAATTTGATCTTCGTAAGAGTATAAATAGTCACAAGTGGTGCAAACTCTTTAATGCTTCATCAGCGCAAGAAAATCACACTGTACCCTACAAAATCCATGGCGTCGATGATCAGATTGTCCATCATCACCTTCACAACTAGAAAATGTCCTCAAAAATCAATTCCGAGCTACCCTGCCACTTCACAACATCCTCTACAGAAGAAAGCCCACCAAAAAGTCACACTACTTGAATTTGAATGTTGGTCGCATGATCGCATGAGCTCAAAAGGATTCATGTGATCATGCAACAAGCCTTCAGAATCTGCCAGTCTGCCACACAAGACACCTGGGGCTCAAGATTGCACTGCAATTTAACCACAAGCTTCACCCCAGGTTCAGCCTTTTCTTAGTCGCAGAGTCACTTCAACCTTTTCTTAACTCTAGTTACATCCAGAAACCACATGAAATCCTTTATCCACACAACTGCACACTTGCTTTACCAACCTTGGGCCCACCTTGACTGAGATTCAAATCTAACGGTGAACGCAAGATCTCATGGGGTTGGAAGATTCCATGAGATCTTACAACCACTGTGGATCTCTTTCTACTGCCACCTCACTAAAATTTGGACCCATAATAAATGCTTAAACACTGGAAGATTGAATGACGGTCGCATGATCACATGGGATCTTTTGATCCCATGTGGTTATGTGACCACTGTAGATCTTGGACAAGATGACATCTCCACAGAACTACTGACCATTGGACCCATAGATGGCCCTGTCATCACCCAGTTGGCCACTGAAAAATGGACATGTCACCACCTGAGGACCCACCAACAACTACCAAAGACCCATTGATAGGTGACCACTTGTTGCATGATCACATATGGCTAGGAAGGCCTATGCGATCATGTGACCAACCACATTCTTCTTGGGACCGTGAACTGAATGCAGTAACATGAAAAGCCAGGAGCACATGGAGGCAAACCCTTTAGTCACCAAGCCGCTCAAACTCTAGGCCCATTTATGCCACCTGGCATTCTGCCATTTGTTCCAGTCACTCTGTCATCAACACCTCGGCAAGCCTCTAGCACACAAACCCACTCAAACTGAGATTGGGATCCGATGGTTGTCGCGTGATCTCATGGGGTCGAAAGATCCCATGTGAACATGCGACCACCATCGGATCTTCCACACCGGCGATGGTTATGAGAAACTGGGACCCACCTGGTCGGAGTTGTGCACTTGAAGGTCAAAAATAGAGGGTTTTCAAACCGAAGGTCGAAAACATAGAGAGTTTTCAAATTGGAGGTCGAAAACACATAGAATTTTTGACACTGAACACTTTTTGGAACCCTACAATAGTATTTCTTGCAAGCTTTTAAAATTGAATAACTTCCTGGGTTTTGTGAATTACGTCATGTGATCTAGACTAGAGCATGGTGAAACATTGAAGAACATGGGGTCAAGAGCGCAAATCATGAAACTTGGGGAATCAACTTTGCAAATGAAAACAAGATGGACTGTGTCCAAAATTATATGGCAGGGAAATTTTGGGTAACACCTCCTAGTAGGAAAACTCAAAAGATAGAAAGCCTTTCGCCATTACAGTGATTTGGACTTGACCCTTCAGGTCCCATCTTTTTTTAGCAAAAAACCTAACAATATCAATGTTTGGCCTCAACCCAACAAATTTACCCACTAGACTAAGAGCCATGGTTGAAATATTGTGGTCAACCAGCTCATCAGGAATCTCAATGGCATATTTACCTCTTTTCTTATCAGATAAGTCCTTAATAATAGGGAACATGGACTTGCCTGTGGGCTTTACTCGAAATAGTGTTGACCACCGGTGATTCAAAGCATTCCTTTCCTGATTAGGTGGTTGGGTCCCTGTATCTGAGGCTATACTGGGAAGAGCGCCAAGAATCCCTTCTATGCCCCTTTTCTAGGGTCTTTCTGTTTGTCATGTGGGACCCCTTCCTTTTTTTCTGGATCTACAGAGTCCTGATCTGTAAGTAATTCATTGATACGAGCATCCCTTGAGGATCCCACAACCTACAGACCAGGTTTCCCACCTACCTCCGAATTAAAAAAAACCTCCCGCTCTCGCTCCTACTACTTTTTCCATTACCGTAATCATATCATAATAGTTTTTATGCATTGTTACACTACCTATAAACTAATAATTAAATTTATAATATTATTTACCTTATTATTACTTCTTAAATTGATCCTCACTCATAGTTTTCTTGTGAGAAGGATTTTTAGTTGGTGAATGTTGGGGCCCAAGAGAAGGGAAAAAGACATGAACATCTTCTAAGATATCTATCACTAGAACCTTCTACTTACAAATATCTTCTACACTTCTCTTAGAAAGTTGTTGCATCCTCTTAGAGATATAATTAACATCATTTGATTTATTCATGTCGATGAGAGGATCAACCACCCATTCTTTACTTTGAAGGAAGATTTAGCCAAATATTGTAGTAACAAGGCTTTGTATCATCCTTATCAACCTTATAAATTATAATTCCTCTAAATATCCTACATCTATTAGAATAATCAATTGGCATGTGGTAATGGTTAAAAAACACTAAGGAATCCTTGTACACAATTTCTTGAATCCACACTCTTGACTTAGAGAAAATAAATATGGGAAAAAAAAAATCTTCCCAAACTCAACATTGACATAGAACATTGAAAATAAAAGGAGTTTCTTAGATTTTTTGACTCTATCAATTATAAAGAGATAACAATAGTGAATTTCTATTCTACCTCAAAATTTTAGATAATGGTAAACAAAATATTTTAACCTATAATTAAACATTCTTAATGTATTGTTCTTCTTTTTTATCAAAACATGGTTTTCTCTTTTCAAGAAAAATATTTAATTTGCCTAAAAACCATTCACCCCTTAATAGGCCTTGAACACAATCTTTGTAAAGAGGATGAAAAGGAAAATCTTTGATAAAGTTGAGTTCTTCATCAAACCATAAAATTTCAATTTCTATTAATCCAAATTCTAAAAATATCATCATTGGTTGTACACCCTAAAATTTCTCCAATTCAAAAATTCCTCACCTATCTAGGGGAAATGACCCTATAGTTGAGCACTCTAATTCTGTCTTTGTGAAAATCTTATGTGGAAATTTCTAACCACTCCCCTTTTTTCAATACCAATTTACCTGGAATTCGCTTCCTTATAACTAAGGTTTCAAGGCAACATCAACATGATTTTTCACCATGCAAGGTTGATATGTAGTTTGTCAACCAATTCATATTTTACTAGTGCACTAATGTGGCATAACATGATTTGTTTCTTTTTAGATCTAAGGAACATATTTCATTTAGTTATGGGTAGTCATCATCAATAATAACATTGCTATTAGTGTAGTATTGTCAAAAATATTGGACATTAAATAAAAAAGTATCATTTCAACTATTAGAACATGCTCAACTAGTATGTCCTCTCCCCTAATAGATTTATAAATATAAAGGAAGTAGTTTTTTTTTGTTTTTTTTCTTTTAACCAATTGTAATTGGATAACCTATTTTCTTTGTATTTCCACCTAGCAAATTACAATTAATATATCTAAATGAGAACCCCAAAAAAAGCTAGTTTAATTATGTGTACATTACATTAAAAGGGACTGAAGATATTTTTGAATGCCCTAAATGTTTGCTTCATTTCAAGAAAGTAATGGAATTGCAATCCTAATAGATGATTTTGACAACTGCAACAGATACTATCCTTCCCTTGCTAGGCTTAACAATTTGACCAAATCTTCTTTCTCTTTTAAAAAAAATTATTATTATCATTATTATTATTATTAAATTGTGTGATCAAAGATGATTGGAACTATGTTTATCAATATGACCAAAATAGTGAATTTTATGAGACATTGAGAAACCATTTATTAGTCACATCTTATTCTAGAAATTTCTTTGTTTTTGATTAAGGTAGAAGCACATTTTAAGGGGACCTAAAACTCCTAACAAGTAGATTTTAAAAGGGATCTAGAACCCCAAAAAGATGTAAGACTGCCATAGATATTCCATCTCACAGACTAGTAGCCGAAATCCAATAAATAATTTTTAGCCTAGGAGTAGGTAAAAAAAGTACCAGTTGTCCCTAAAAAACCAACAACTAAGGCCAAAGCCTTACATCATAGATCCAAGCTATATAGAATAGAGAGCCATGGGGTTCTAAGGCTCCCCAAACCATTACAAAGGGTTTTGACGTGGCTCCCAAAACCATCAATACAAACCATGAAAGTCCACCAAAGTATTTTAAAAGAGGAGACCTGGACTCCATCAAGGGATAAGAAAGTCCCAAAACTAGCCAGCAACAATAACCAGAAACAACTAGCCACCAGAATGGGCCCTTGGAAATTATCACCATCCACCTAGTCAAGGAGAAAATAACTAACAAATGGGGTTTTGAAAGGTTCCCCCAACCTTTACAATTAGCTTTGTAAAAAAAAACAGTAAAAAACCATCTAAAAAACCTGTGGTCCATAAAAAATCAATTGCAAAAATTGTGCATCCAAGAACCAGCTAAAGCTATGGAGTATAGAAAAACTCCCTAGGCCACTAACATGGAATTAAACACCATAATAGAAATGGGGTTTTGAAAGGCTCCCCAAACCTTGATCACATACAACCACATAGAGATGATCATCAAAAGCCAGTTGAACCGCTAGGGTTTGGAGAGTCTCCCCAAACCTGCACAAGCAATAAGAAGATAAAGAAATAAATACCTACTCATAGATTCTTCTTACCATTAACATGGTAGTCAACATTATCTCTCCAAATTCACATCCACTAAATACCAAAGAAGTACCTCTCCACCTCAATATGAGAGGTACCCTCTTCAATAGGTTCCAAGGAGATAGAAACACTTAGAAAGAAACACTAATCTCTAGCCATACCCAAAATCTAGCAACTAAGGAGAAGCCGAGCTCTCCAAAAGCATCTTCTAGGGTATGTGTAGGATCATGGTATGCCAAACTAGGCCCTTAAGTGGCAATGAAAATTTAGAAAATCAGGTTTAGGCAAGTTGACATAAAAATTTGAACAAGTTATAAAAATTATATCAAAAATATGTAAGAATAGAATCTGTAGAAAATTGAATTTAGTTTCTAAGATACTACGCCGTTTTTGAAAAATAATTATTTTGTATGTTGAAAATTTAAAATTTCAATGTAGTAGTACGAAAATTTCAAATTTCAATGTAGTAGTATGAAAATTTTAGGAAAAAAATAAGGATTAGGTGTATGTTTGACCACCTTACACAAAAAATGATAAAATTTTTTTTAGAAGATTCTAGCTATAAGTAGTACACTCATGTCCAGATGTGACATATATTTTTGTAATTTTTTTCAAAGTAGATAATTAATTATTAATTTTCTTCTACAACTTTTCGAAAAATACAAAAACTCTCGTATCTAACCACGTTAACTTAGTCTAAACTTTATCAAATTGAAAATATTTTTTATTTTTCTTGTAGTAGGAAAATCATAGAATGTGACACATGTTTTGTATTTCAAAAATGTTATATAGTTTGAAAGTTATAGCTATTTTTCTACAAGTTTATCAATTAGGACTAGAAAGATAACAAGTAGTTGTATGTCTGACCACATTAAACAAAATCAAATGATAATATTTTTTTATAAGATTCTAGATAAAAGTAGTAGACTCATGTTCAGATGTGATATATATTTTTTTATATTTTTTTACAAGTAAATAAATAATTATGATTTTTCTCCTACAAATTTTTCTGAATATAAAAACTCTCGTGTCTGACCACCTTAATTTAGTCTAAACTTCATCCAATTAAAATAATTGTTTATTATTATTGTATTAGGTGAAGCATAGAATGTGATGTATATTTTAGATTTCAAAAATGTTATATTGTTTGAAAGTTATAGCTATTTTTTAAAGAGTCTATCAATCAAGACTTCTTTTTCACATCGCCACTTTTTGGCATACCATGATCCTACAGATACCCTCTACCACTTCCAATCTGATAAATCATCACCTCAATAGATGATGCCCTCGCCTCTATAGGAATAATAGGAAGATGAAGAAGAATAGAAATTTTCTCCCAATCCTTAATCACAAAAGGACTCCCCACCTCCATAGGAGATAACTCCACCTCTATAGGAGTCAAATGAGGTTTGGAGAAAAGACAACTATGAAAAGCCTTTAAGGACACCGCCAATGAAATACATTCATAAGAACAACATCCAAGCCCCACTAAGCTTCCCCAAAAAAATAAGCATAGAAGGGTTAGACCAAAAAAAATCAAACCCTAAGAAAGTGAACACCCACATGAGGGCACCAAGGTATTAAAAGGCCACCCACACAACTCCACACATATTTCCCGCAAGACAATAAACATGACACCCATCTCTAGCTATACTAGATAGCACAATAGGGGCACCCCTTTGAGAACCCACACCAACCATAGGGGAGAGAAGGAACAAAGATCTATACAACACAAAACTCCCCCTAAAGATGAAAACTACAATAGTCCAAGAGAGAGGGAACACCCAAAATAAATTTCAGCATCTCAAGCAGGAGAAACCAAAAAAACTCTCAACAATAAAATTAATTGAGGAAGGGAGATGGGGAAGCACACTACAGAAGAAATCATAGAGACAACTAGTATACACCAAGCAGTAAGCCTCCATTGCTTCAATGAACTCCGGGGGAGGATAACCCCCACTCCTGCAAGCAAAGAAAGTCACTATGAACACAAATTCCCACAGTCATCCCCATCTCCAAGATATCTTACTAGGGGTAGAAAGAAGAGCCCCACAACACCAACAAGACTACAAGCCTCAGAACCCTAGAAAATACACTCCCACCTCTCACCATTTCCCCCCATTCATTAGTAAATAATGAAATTTCCTTGTTATTACCCACAGCCTTTCATGGTTTCCTTGAATAATTCATTTCTCTTACAACTATGACCACTGGTTGGAACTTGGATTTCCCTCCACACAATTTAAATGAAATGACTCCGATTAAGGCATTCCACCTATTTTCAAATAAATTTAGATAATAATCCAATGACAAGCACTACTCCACATTAAACAATACTGTGAACTTAAAAATTTCTTGTAAATTTCATTCATTGAGAAAACAAACTTCTCATATATATCTACAACATTTCTATAAACTTTTCCAAAATGGGTGTATTCGGATGGGTAGAGTTGCTTCAAATTACCAGCCAAAAATAATATGTTCCCTGAAGAAGAGGGAAAGCAAGATGATAATACAAAAAATATGAAGAATAAAGTTTCAAGTGAGAAGAAAAAGGGCAGTTCATGTACTACCCCAATTGTTGTGTCCTATTCACCTCTTGGATCCAACCTCTCCCACCTCTGGCCTCTTACTATTTCTTGCTACATTTTATCAATTCACTTGATTGGAAGAGTTTTCATGAAGTCCAGCTGAAGATTGAGTGATCATTTTCAAGATAAAATAATGAAATTCAAGCAAATCTCCATATGGCTTAGCAAGAGCTGACCCAGGCTATTGAACTATTTCTTCTTAATCTCAAATACTGCTATAATTCTTTTAAAAATTTAATTGGACTTTGTGGTTAAGGATTGACATGTGCAGTAGACCTTTGATATGTAAATTAACATTTTGAAATAATATCATTCTTTCAATTATCTGGAATAAATTTATCAATTCGATCAAAGTAGCTCTTTTTTTCTTCCAAAGTAGCAAATAAGTTGACGAGTAAAACATAAAGTTGACTTTTAGTACATGCTTAAATATCACAATTATTGTCCTATTTTCAAGCGACAAATAAAATGTCCCCACACTCTAAGCTGATTTTGACAACTGCAACATGTACCTCCCTTAGTATGTCGAAGATGATTTGATTTTTCAATGATTTTGTTGGGTGTATGAAGCCCAATAGACACATTCATTTTTCCCCATTTTAGTGGTAATTCATGTTCTTATTATATTCTCTTTTATCAGCTGAATGGTTATTGCATTTGGTATTATGAAGCTTAAATAAGTTGTTGTGATGTACATTCAAAATAAATATCATAATAAAATGATTCCCTTGCTTCAAGTGTGGATGTAGGCAAATTGTTGAGCCACAATAAATTTGTGTTCTCTTCTTGATTGTTTTTATCCTGATTTTATTTGCACATTTAAATTTTTTCATTCTTCCAATAATTTACAATTCGTATTAGAGAAAGTTAGGATTGTTGATTGGGATTTTAGTGGTTGAAATTATGGAATCATGGAAGATGCAAAGGTAGATAAATTCCCTTGACATGATTTTAGTTTATGGAAAGTATAGATGGAGTCTTTGCTGATAAAGAAAGACCTCACTTATGCTTGAGGGGAGATCGAAGAAGCCAGCTTCGATGAAGGACAAAGATTGAGAAACCCTTGACAAGAAGGCAAGAGCAAGTGCATATCTTTCATTGTCCAATAATGTCCTCTTCAATGTTACAACAAAAACAACAATGAAAGTAGCATGTGATAAATTTACAACCATATATGCAATGGAATCAGTTGTAAATAAGGTTTTCATCATGAAGAAGTTGTATAAACTTAAGATGAAGGAATGCGGCATCATGGAAGACCACATCAATAAGATTAACACTCTGATCAACCAATAAAATTTAGTGGGTTGAATGGAACAAGATGATGAGAACAAAGCCATTCTCTTGTTATGCTAATTATCTATAAGATAGGATGGAGTTGTAATAGCGGTTAGCACTTCGGTATCCAACAAGAACAAGCTGGTTTTTTATGCTATATCATCTACTCTTCTCAATAAAGATATGAGAAGAAAGAACTAGAAATCTTCATCTAATGAAGTCTTAACAGTTGTAAGCACCAGCAATAGAGGAAAGAGCTATAATAGAGGTAGAAATATTCATCATAGAAGATCCAAATTAGATAGGAGATCAAAGTCGAAAGATAGAAATAGTGACTACTGGTTTTGTGGTAAATTTGGTAATGTAAAAAAGAATTGTAAAAATTACAAAAAGGTACAAGAAAGGGCTTGAGATAGGGAAGAAAATACAACCTATGATAAGGATAATGGTATTTTAGCATTATCAACAAGCAATGCCACTTTAGATTCATGGGTGCTTGACTTTGGTGCCACTTTCCATGCCTCTTCTTACACAGAGGCTTTCACAAATTATAGAGGACAATTTTGAACTGTGTTTTTGGGTGACAATAAAGCTTGTGAAATCATTGGAAAAGGTGATGTTTTATTGTCATTAAAAGGTGGCGACACATGGTTATTAAAGAATGTTCATCATGTTACTAAACTAGAAATAAATCTGATTTCTATTTATCAACTCCACACTCAAGGCTGCAATATTTCCTTTTATCCTGATACTTGGAAAGTAACCAAGGGAGCGTTGATGGTAGATCAAAGGGAGAAAGAGTTGGTAGTTTATATATTCTAGAAAGTAATGGTGAAGTGGGAGTTGCTATGTCAATTATGGACAACAGCTCAAAGCTTTGGCATCAAAGGGTCGGTCACATGAGCAAAAAGGGTATTGATGTTATAATCAAAAGGGAACAATCGTAAGATCTGAAATCTATTGATTTATGTTTTTGTGAGCATTGCCTTTATGAACAGAAGAAGAGAGTCAGCTTCTTGAAGAAGGGTACACCTTTGGAGTTGGTTCATTTGGACGTCTTTAGACCTACCAAGGCGACCTCCATTGGAGGGACTAATTACTTTATTACTTTTCTAGATGATTGTACAGAGAAAGTTTGGATTTACATGCTTTCAAATATATCAGAAGTTTTCTTTAAATTCAAAATATTTAGACCTCTTGTTGAAAATCAGATTGGACACAAGATTAAGTGTCTAAAAATAGATAATGGAGGAGAGTTTTTCTCCTTAGAAATTGATAGCTTTTGTGTAGATAATGGTATCCATAGGATTAAAGTTGTCACATTTACTCCTCAAGAAAATAGAGCAACGGGAAGTTGAATAGAAAAACACTTGAGAGAGTCTGGTGTATGCTCTCTAATGTCAGATTGGACAAATAATTTTGGGCTGAGGTATATAATACAATGATATATTTGATCAACCGGAGTCCTTCATCTCAGTTGAATTTCAATATTCTAGGAGAGGAATGGTTGGGAAAAAATATTCTTATTAACATCTGTAGGTATTTAGATGTGAAGCTTGTGTACATGTCCCAAAGGAAAAGAGGACAAAGTTAGATTCCGAATCATGGAAGGGTATATTTGTTAGTTATGCTGAAGACCAATTTGGATTCAGAATTTGGGATTCAATTGTGAAGAAAATTATTCAAAGCAGAGATGTTGTCTTCCATGAGAAGACATTTTCTAGTGTTAGAAATAGAGGAAAAACCATTAAAAGAGTATGTGCCACTTTCAATTTTTGAAAATAACTTTTCACAGAGGCCCTGATCTAGCTATAATTCGCAGAGAGTGTCACCTATAAATATTTTTTCACCCACCGTTATTTTAGCTCCTGCTCCTACTTCATCTTCTTCTACATTTTCTAGCAATGGTCTTTCTGATTTTGTGCACGCTATTCCAACTGTATCAACTTCCCCATGCTCTGTCTCACGAGAGGTTGAAGTTGAAATATTAGGCAATGAGGAAACATATGTTGTAGACCAGCATATAGTACCAAAGAATGTCGCATGTTTGGATTACACAGACAAAGCTTTTTCCCACGGGTCTCACGCTAATGTAGAACCTGCAACCCCTGAACTTGGAATTGATTTTGTAGAGGAACACAGTCCTCAATTCCCTACAGTTCCTAATAATGTTTTTTTCCCTCAGTACCCTGCGATCAATACAACCTAACCTCAGTATAATGTGTCATCTTCTCAAAGCGGAACCACGGAGGATGTTGCGAGCTCTTCTATGCGCTCCCTGCGTGACATTATAATAGGGCATAATACGCAGCCCCCTATGACTGCTGCCTCATCCAAATTTGCAGATGTTACACTCCAAATACAGTGGCTCGACCATAATTCACGAGCTTTGGATACTATGCGAGTAGCATCACCCGTCATATATACTACGCAGGCAGCGTTAGACAAAAAGTTTTCTAAGCACGGTTGTGATGCACAACAAAAAGATGGGACTTGTGATACATTTACTATTTCAGAGAAGAGCCCTGCTGCCATACGGGAAATTGCAATGTCTGCAAATTGAACAGGGCATGATTTGGTTGCCATGGAACAAGTTCAACATGAAAGTATAGCCTTAGGAGAAGATAAAAGGAAAAGAATTGGGAGCCAATAATTTTTTTCTTCTGATAATGGTCACAATATTGGCTTACACAGACATGGTAGTGTTGATCTAGGATTGAGGTCTACCTAGCAATGAAGAATTCCCTTCAAGTTCTTAGATTATGAGTTACTGTTTGCAAAAGAGGCAGATCCCTTATTGTTGATTTCTAAACATACAGAGCCAGCAAATTTTAAAGCCGCAATGAAGGATGCAAAATGTGATCAATGACAGGCTGCAATGCTGAACTCATTAATGAAAAATTCAAATTTGGGATTTGGTGTCTCTTCCACCTAACAAAAAAGAAATAAGGAATAAGTGGGTTTACAAATTGACAGAAGAAAATGGAAGAATATAATGATTTTGTGTCAGATTAGTTGTCCAAGGGGTATGCTCAATAGCAAGGCATTGATTTTGATGAAATGTTTTCACCAATGGTAAAAATGACTACCATCCAAGCTGTTTTGGGCTTGGTTGCATCGTGAAATCTTGAGCTTGAACAGTTGGATGTTAAGACCATCTTTTTGCACGAAGATGTTGATTAAAAATTGTATATGGAGCAGGTTGAAGGGATTTTCAAAAAGGGCTAGGAACATCTTTGTTGCAAATTGAAGTGGAGCTCGTATGGGCTTAAGCAAGCCTCAAAGAAATGATATCTTAAAAATTTGATCAATTTATGATTGAGCATAAGCTTGTACGCTCTGAAGTTGATCCATGTGTTTATTTTAAATGGTTTTCTAATGGTGAATTTTTTATACTTCTACTTAATGTGGATGACATGTTAGTGACTGACACAAGCACGAGGATTATTTGTAAGCTTAAGAAATAGTTAGCTAAACGATTTTCCATAAAAGATTTGGAGGAAACCAAAAGAATACTTTGAATGACTATTTTTAAGGATGGGCACAAGAAGGCAATCTAGTTATCTAAAAAACAATACATTAAAAAGGTATTGGAGAGATTTGGTATGTTAGAGGCTAAGTCTGTAAGCACTCATTTAGCTTCTCATTTTCATTTGTCTTCTAAAATGTGTCTTAAAACACAAGATTATCAACACTTTATGAAAGGAATTCTTTATACATCTGTGGTTGGGAGTATTATGTATGTTATGATTTCTACTTGCCTACATATTGCTCATGCAATGGGAGTAGTAAGAAGATTTATGTGTAATCCTCATAAACCTCATTGGGAGGTTGTCAAATAGATCCTAAGGTACTTTTTAAATGTACTTCTGATTTTGCCTTGTGTTTTGGAAAGGATAAGGCACAATTGCAAGGATTTGTAAATTCTAATCTTGGCGGGGATCTAGACAAGAGGAGATCCACTTCCGGTTATGTTTTCACATTTAATGAGGAAGCTATCAGTTGGGGTTCTGTTGATGTCAGTTTTGTACCACTACATAACATATAGCAATTGAATACTTGATATAGAATACCAAACACTCAACCCTCTCTTGAAAAGTAAATACTCATGAAGGACATGAGAAAACTCCAATGTTCCTTACACCTGTGGATACTAACTCAATTATATTAATGTGATTTGCTAGTTAATCACCTATGATAACTTGGTGGTACTTCGCCTGCTTGACTTGTTCTTTTCTCCTTGATCACTTTCACTTTCAACTACTCCTACCACTAACTGCTTACTACTCTACTACTACTCCTATGAATGAAGAAATTAGCAAATGGACAGGGATCCAACCAAATGAAAACTTGCCTGCGGCACAACCTCCATTGGTGCAATGATTCAAAGGGATAATCTTAAAATTTTCACACTAACACCTATCTTCCAACCCAATTTGAAGTACAAGCGGAAAGATGAAATGCAAGTAGAACTTGGGAGTGATTGGACTAGATTACCACACAAGGCTTCCTAACAAGCCGCTAGGATGCTAGTGGCCTAGTATATAGATCCCTATCAAACATTCACTAATATCACCATACAACTAGCCATCTACTTCTATTCTTACTTTAACAACTCTGAAATGAAATCTTATTTTAATTTGAGAGATGAGAAGAAACATGCAATACACCAAAATGATCATCTATATCACCATGCAAACCACAACAATGAATAAAGAACAATTTTGATAGTATTTTGGCAACAATTCTCCAACATAAATCTCTTTTACAAATGAGAACAAATGGCCTTATATAGAGGCTCATAATTACAAAGAGTGGCCAAGATTAAGGGGCAAAATCAAGGGCCAAGATTAAACCTTACAAACCCTAATTAGGGTTACCATCTTTCAACCAATTACATGAGGGCACCAACTTTGTGGGCCAATGAGAACATAGGACACTTGACATGATTTGATTGCATGCACATGAAATTGCCACCTCATCAACCTTATCTTATAAATTTATTTAATCCTTGAGATGAGGTGAAGCCTTGGATGCTTGAGCTCATCCTTAGAAACTTTCTCATCACCACTTGAACTTGCTTGTACCTGATGTCCTGACCTTGAAAGGGTGAGGTCTCTATGCACTTGGGGTAATCTTGCCTTGGCCTCGGTGGCTTGCCTAGATGTGAACTTTCTTGCAATTTGAGAGCCTTGCTCTTGGCCATCGCCTTGAAATCAAACTTGACCTCCTTCAACCTTTCATCTCACCTTCCTCCTTCATTATCCTTGCCTTCCTTAACCTTCCTGATCTTCTCTAACCTTCATTTTTTAATTTGGTTTGCATGCACCACCCTCTGCTTCAATACTCTTGAGTTTTGGGGGCACCTGCCTCAACCATACCTCCTGCAAGGCCCACAATGCATCCATTACTTGATTTGAAATAATCCTTAAGTTCATCAATTGCTGCCTAGCTAGGTAGTGAGTTGGTTCCTTCACCGCCTAATTTTAAGCTATGTGGAGTTCATCTTACATCCGAAATTATATGAATTGTTCATTAAGTCCATTTCTAATAGATAATTACAACTTAGTTTGTGTGTTGATCAATCTTATCATCCAAGTTATAATTGCTTTGTTTGTATCAATTTGTAGTCTATTCTTATCTTTCCTCTTAATGTGATTGAATCTAATTACTAGTTGTCTTTTTTTGGTTTGCAATGAAAGAAAACAACTAGCCAAGGAAAAAAAACACATAAATCCACTCCATGGAGCTCACCACTGAGGGCAGACTCCTAAACATAGAGGGCCAACCACATAAAAAAGTCCAAGTCCAAGTTCCTATTACATTAGTGTAATGTTCCAACACCTACCTCTTGACCTTTAGAACTTGCCTACTTAGCCCATTACAACTTATCAACAAAATGCGTGACCCTCTTGGGTATTAGAACGTTCTCAAATCTAACCAAGCTAGTTTGCACGAATAGCCAAGCCCTGCCTAGCCTCAAATATCTTCAAATCCCTTCCAATCTGTAATGAAAACTGCTTCCTCACTTGCACCTGCAATGAAAATATGGAATGGAGGGTGGGGGTGAAGCGGATGTAAGTGAAAGATGGAGATAGAGGATGGAGATATGAAAATATGGTGGCAACTTGTCTTCTTATCCTTCTTGGCCAAGGGGGAGGATCTCTCCATCAACTTGTCTCTCAACTATATCATGTTCACTATGCCAATGTTGGTGTCCCTCACTCTCTTCAATTTGGAGAAGAAGGTGGTCTTGGGTCTCATGTCTTCCTTGTCTTACTTGGTATGTATTGCCCTTTGGCTCTTGCTTGCACTAGCATCTGCCATCCTAGCCCTTATTTCCACCCCTTCTTTCTACAATGAGATGGGACTACACTTATCTCTGCCCCTCCAATCCTAGGGATGGAACTACCACTTATTTCTGCCTCTTCAATTCCTATCACACTACACTTATCTCTGCCTCTTCGCCTAGGGATGGGACTACCACTTATTTCTGCCTCTTCAAAAACTTATGAGATGGAATACACTTATATCTCCCAACTTCGTTCCTAGGGGTGGGACTACCACTTATATCTCTTTTCTCCAAATCCTAGATGAAAGTTACACTTATATCTCCCAACTTCAAGCTCTAGATGAAATGATAAAGTGATGGATGGATGATGCAAGCAAGAAAATAGGAAAAATGTACCAAGCAAGAACAAAGAGAAAATATGCCTTTTAGACCAGCTTTCACCCTTAAGCATGAAGATCCTCCTCTACACCAACAAATTCTCCTCCAAAGAAGAAGAAGACAACACCAAAAATGCACTCCTCCACCAAAAGAAGAAAATCACCCCTTGCTAAATGCACTCCTCCTTGCAAAATTTTGCTCTTTTGCTGCTCCAAGAGCTCCTCCTTGACTGCCAAGAGACAAGTGAAAAATGAATGAGAAAATTAGGAGACAAACCCTCCTTTTATACTAAATTTTTTGCCTCTTCAAATAGGACCGACCTTATTGGAGGGAAAATAAAATTAATTAAATTGCCAAATATATAACCCAAATTAAATGCATTAAATCACACAACCTTGGGTATTTAATTTTAATTTAAAATTGGGCCAGCCTAGTGCAAAATTATGAGTTTAAATTAGCCAAATCCGAAATTATCATAGGCCCTAAAATTGAAATTATGAAAAAAGGTCATTTAGGCCTCTAATATAGCTTTAAACCTTCTCCATTGTGGACCCAATAACTTACCTTGAATTTCACACCTCTTAGGCTTTAAAATACATTGAATTTAACACACAAAGGGGCCCAAATTAAATTTTTAAATTACAAACACTCAACCCAAAAATATGATTTTATTTATTTTAAAATTGCCAAATTAATGCATAAAAATCACAAGTGGGGCTGGAATTGATGGCTACCTTGGGAGATGAAAAATTTATGTTTGTTGTGCCCAATACCAAGCAAAAATAAAATATGGGAAGGGGCTACCAGCTGTAGGTTTTTTCATTTTATAAATTTAGAATTTTTCCAAAGAAAAATTGATTTTAGCCCATTTAAATCATAACAACACCATCCCAAAATCAAAATCTGCCAGCCAATTAAAATTAAAATAAATTTCAATTCCATTTCCAACTTTCATTTACTCTTTTTCCCCATTTAAAATTTTGAAAATCCCACTTAGCAATTTAAATTTTTATTATTTTTCAATTCAAAAATTATTTAGCAATTTAATTTCCATTTGGCAATTTTTTTTTTTTTCACAATTTATCTCCATTTGGCAATTAATTTCAAATTTGGCCTTTTAATTTTTTCATTTAATCTCTATTTTCACCACCCAAAAATTTACAAAGTTTTCCCAAAATATCCAAATTCATAATTAAATTTTGGAAAATGTTCAAGTTTTTCAATTACATCAATTTTCAAAATTCATCCAAGTCCAAAATTTTTTATTTTTTTTTTTTGAAAATTTCTCAAGTTAGACAATTTCTACAAAATTTTCAAAATTAACCTAAGGCTACAAATTTTACATTTCTAATCATTTTCAAAGCCAAAGATTTTAAAGTCCAAAACTTGTAGATTTTACCCACAAAATACTTCGATCCAAAATAAAACATCTTCATCCAATATCCTGTCTAGCCCAAGGCAAAATTGTTATTTCAGGAAAACCAGAGTGTATGTATGGTGAGAATGGGAAAAACTCACTTGCAAAGCATTTGGAAATGAGTTCCAGATAAAAAAAATCATCATGTTCAAGACACCCTGGAATCCTTCCAAATTTGGTCGAGGTACCTGAATTGCTTTGAAACCTTACTTTCAAACTCCTGACTGAGAAAATTGCCATCACCTATTCAAAAAAAGGGGGGTCCCCAAATTCTTTGGGGCGATGGTGTGAAAACCTCACAATAGGTTCTAAATTTCTACATATAGTTGCTCACTCATTTGCAAAGGTTGTGTACATAGTTCTCCCTGAGGGAGAAAAGGAGATGGTATGGTTGTAGCTTTTGTTTAAAGAATTGGACTTGAAGCAATCAAAATTTTCTATGTTTTGTGATAGTAGCAGTACCATATTTATGACTAAACATTAGACATCTCAGTGTCGCTCTAAACATATTGACTTACATTGCCACTATATTCAGCATGTGTTTGAAGAAGGAAAGTTTCACGTGAAGAATATTGACACCAAGGAGAATCTTGTCGATGTTCTAATGAAGATTGTTACATGGGAGAAGTTTGAGTTTTGTCGAGCTTCTCTCGACATTTCTAGAATGTGATAACAAGATCAAATAAGGGAATGTCTTTGTCGCAGCAGTCGTTGACCTTGAGGTGGGAGTTTGTTGGGTGTATGAAGCCCAATGAACACCTTAGTTTTTCCTTCCTTGTAGTGACCATTCTTGTTCTTATTGTATGCTCTTTTATGAGATGAATTGTTATTGCATTTAGTGTTATGAAGTGTAAATAAGTTGTTGTAATGTACATTCAAAATAGAGATCTTAATAGAAAGATTCCCCTACTTCAAGTGTGGTTGTAGGCAATTTGTCGAACAACGATAAATTTATGTTCTGTAATAGATTATTTCTATTCTGATTTTATTTGCACATCTAAATTTTTTGATCTTCCAATCATTTAAGGTTTATCCATTGAGTGGCCAAAGACAATTCCATCTAGTTTTATCACTTGGACCAAGACAACACCTTTTATCAGCAATGATGACAGCAACATATACTTATCTTGTATTCCATGCTTCTTTATTTTTGGGTCAAGTAAAAATCCATTTACCAATTGTTAGTAAATATTAAGAATTTAGTCTTTTTGATCTCATGATGCTAAGAATTACATTTATTAATTGTTTTATAATTAGTAAATATTCATTTTATTGTGACAGAACAATTTTAATGTGTTGATTAATAACAGTAAAATAGATTATGTAGAAATAAACATAAATATAAATTTTTTTTTACAATTTAATCTTTGAATTTTACAACGTAAAAATTGTTTTATCTTATTATACTAAATACTAATCAATGTTACTCACTCTAGATTTCATTTACCGCAGACGTGGGAAAATAAAATTCCTCCAACCCTCTTGATTTCCTATGTCAATCATGCTACACCATTTAGCTGTGCTTTGGTTCTTATCTTGTTTACCTTTTACAAGTTTATTTAGCGCCCTAGTTCTAGTTTTAAATGGTACATGTGCTACCCTCACGAGATGCTCTTGCATCAAGGGTTTATAGAGCTTAGTGATTGTGATTTAATATTTATAATTAAAATGTAACATGTTTTGATTTAGAAATAAAGGATTATTCAATCTATAGTATATGTTTACCTAGCCTATGTTTTTTTAGTTTATATTTTTACTTATTTATAGTTTTGTAGAGTAATAATTGAATTTTTGTCATTTCCCTGGTTATAGGTTCAATAATTCATTATTAAGGTTTTTTTGTTTTGTCATTGATAATTTATAGTTAATAGATTTTGAGTTTTCAGTCAATTGTTTAAAAATTTAAACATGATGATGTAACAGTGGTGATATAAAGTAGATCTCAGTTCAGATGTTGACCGTTGATAGACTGATGGCACCCTGAGGATGACCGTTGCATCTCAAGTTCAAATTTGCAGAGGATTTTTGCGACAGAAAGTACCAGAATTGATGGCTTTAGCAGCGATTTTCAACTGGTTTGGTGGCGCAGTTATTGCAGACTGATCCGAGGGGCTCAGTGACCGTTCGCAGTGATGTTTTGTATCTGGTGGAGTAGGTTTTTGAGCTTGAGAAGCTTTTTGCAGGCGGTGATTTGTACTGGTTTTCATGGCTATCCCTGGTGTTCTGTACTGAAGAAATTAGAAGTGAATATCGGTATCAGCCGATTACTGTTGTTGAAAGTTGAAATGATTTCATTCTGAACATTAGACCCTGCAACAGTGGGCTTGAACTGATGATAGATACTTTGTTAATTTATGTTTATATTTATATATATAAAAATCCCGGCTTCGGCCCTTCATCGATCAAAAAAATAAAAAATAAAAAATTATGATTTAGGAGTGTAAATTATAAGATAAAGATTTATTTCAATAATTAAAGTATATATTGTATTTCTTTATATATTTGTAGATAAATTACACATATATATTTGTAAATAATAATATAAAAAAGTTAAGTTATTTATCAGTAAATTGCAGTCACTGGATTACATGATCACTTGATTATCTAAATCAACTAAAACATTTGCTACTAAGAACATTACAAATTGCTCTTTATATAGAGGTCTTGGAAATTAGATGGACAAAACTAGATATTGCATAGTACAATCTAGAACCTAGAACATGTTGGTGTTAATACATTGCATGACGTAACTGTGAAACAGTTAGTTCACAGTTACATTGTTACTGTTCATCATTGTATAAATTGTTAACCCGTCTCTCTGAAATTTAACGTAACATTTTACTTATTCTGTCATTTGGTATCAGAGTACTGTTGTGATTGGGCATGAGAGAAATGGAGACACGGTAAGGATACATTCTACGCAGAGAGACACTTGATAGAAGTTCATAGAATATTTTTGTGCACCAATATAGATGACGGTTTGCAGAATGGTATACAGAATAGTGAAAGAGAAGATAATGAAACCTACATTCAAACACTATATGAAGAATTCCATATGAACAGAGAGGCTCAAATTCAATGTTCTACTACTCTTTTAATGTCGTCGCAGTACACGCCCTAATGTTGGGATTTAAGTAGACTTTGCGCAAGATTCAGAGCGCTGGTAACGTAGCAAATCTGCCAGTTCATTTCCTATCCTAAATGTTTTATTTCTCTAACCATCTAAATGCCTGTTCTCAGCGTGTGAGCAGAGATTATTCTTTGCCCTTTTAATGACTCCCTGCATTGTAAGAAGGCAATGAAAACTGATTGGATGAGACTCTGCAGGGGGCACTAATATTCCCAATATCTATTATTGATTTTTTGTGTAGAAAGGCATGAAAACTAGACAATATGTAGAGAAATATATGGTGCAGATCGGAAGATGTCAAAGGGTATCCAAAGTTCTTCTTCTTCAAACTGTTTGAGGTATTTTCTAAGGTAGTTCTGTCTTGTGGCTATGAACTCTTTCATGCTTTGTTGTCTTGTATCTAATCGATTATCTGTTGAAGTTTAATGAAATCGTTGACAAGGAATTTAAAGATTTATAAGGCAATGCTGGATGTCTGAATGTCTCCCATTTAATTTGATATCAGTGCACCATCACCGAGAAAAAGGAGATTGTCCCTGCCATGATTGGCAAATTCCAAGCTTGACAGATCATTAGAGTGTTAGTTATATCATGGATTTTGGGTATTGGGGTCAGTTACGTTTGATGTTGACTACCTGATCCATCCCACTTTTAAGTGTGATATTTTGTGATCACAGTGTTCGGTTTTTTTCTGTCATATAGAAGTATTCTTTAGATAACTGGGCACAAAGATTGAATATGATGTATCTTTTCTTGATATAAAGTTTATTGGCAACAATCCAGTGTATATGAAGTTTGGCTAATCTTGAAGGGATTTCACACTTTTGTTGGCTGGATATGGACACTTAAATAATTATATTTTGAATATGAGAATTGGAGATCTACTTGTTAGGAAGAAGATTTTGTTTGGTGCACAATCTATTATTCTTCAAAATGAAAAATCCTTCAAAGAAACAACAAAAATATCAAATAGATATATTGAAATAGGAGCAATTTAGAGGTTGGCAGTATCAGAGAATGAAGGAACTTCTATCATCTTAAATTTTCTTCTTGCTTTGGGATGGTGTTTTTATGAGAAGCAGTTTTTGCTTTTTTTTTTTCTTCTATAATGCTGACAAATTTGAAGAATGCTTATCATGTGAAGATTCATTTTGGAGACAGGTTTGAGACTTGGTATTGTCCTCAATATGAATTGTTGTCTAGTGAGCTTCAGAGTATATGAATAATAATTATACCCTTTAACAATCACTAGACAATGATAGAGATTTGTCACATCTTTTAGGGATCATTGTTGAATAATTCAAGATTATGTGATTCAAGAGTTCACGACTAAGAGCATAAGAACACAGATCAAAGCTACACATTTTTGAGGTTCAAGAGACATTTCGATGGAGCATTGATTGGTTCAGGATTTTCTTCTTCAGGAGAAGTTTTTCTCAATTTATTCATATTATGTAATCATTATGTTTTTGCTATGCAAGCCTTAAGGGGAGTCCATAAGGAAAGACATTTTTTATGTTTCTATGATCAATGTATTAAGGGGGGAAATATTGGTGTTAATACATTGTATGACGTAACTTTCAAATAGTTAGTTCATAGTTTCATTGTAATTGTTCATCATTGTATAAATTGTTAACCCATCTCTCTGAAATTATATGTCACATTTTACTTCTTCTCAGCACAAAAAAACATTTATACACCCTCCTTTGATATCAATTGAAATTCTTTGATATTTAAATGAAAATAACATATACACAAATCTGAGCGAGCAACCTACACCGATATCAACTGAAAGACATTGTTGGGAATGTGAAGCCCAATAGTCACATGACTTTTCCTATTCTTGTCTCATCATTTGATAGTTGTATAGGTTTATCAAAGCTTGGTTAGAGCCAATAAGCAAATATGGAAGACGGTGATAGTCTTATTTTAGTTACAATAGAAATTACAGCAAATCATTGGGTGCTCAATATAGGGGTGTCATTTCATACGACTTCGCATAGGATGTTTTGTTGAAAGAAATGAATAGAAATAGTTGGGCAATTGATCTCTTCAGGATGGAATGTCAAATTTGAATCCAGGAAGGTGACAAAAGGATCTTTAGTTATTGCAAAAGGAAATAAATTTGGTACTCTATATCTATTAGAGTCTCACAATAACGTAGGAGCTATGATGACGATTGCTAATAGTAAAGCGAAGCATCGACACAAGAATTCTAAGAATCCACCTTACTAAAAAGAAGCCAAAAAAAAAAAGGAAAGAAAGAAAGAACGAAAGAAAGAAGAAGTAATGTGAGAAATTAAGAATTTGAAACTCGAAGTTATGATTATAAGGATCACAATTGGAATTCCCCATATAAGAAACTAAAGAAATAGTAGTGTCTCGTGAGGGAAGAGATGCTACTGTTGTTGAATGTGAACTTTTGGCAATGGAAATAGATGGAACTCTTGATGAGAACTTCAACACTGAAACGGATGAAATGGAGATAGATGAAGCAGACGGTTTTGATCATAGTAGTTCATTGCAGAGAGATATGGAGCTGTGTTCTATACCTACTAGTCGAAAGCTTGGAATTTTGAGTGAGCATAATCTGTAGGCTAGTTTTGTTGAAGAAAATGCAGATTTGAATATCATGAAATCACATGGGTGTTTAATCCGAGTCTCTGCTTCTGCTGCAATAGCTCACCCTGAGGTCCCTCAGGACACGGTCTCAAGTCCCAAGATGAAAAATTACAGTTCTAGAGCAACCCGGTCGAAATCTCAGAGGAGCTCACAGGCAGTGCTCAATGGAGTAGGCCTCTCGGATGAAGACATGGACAAGCACCGAGTGGGAATATCGTTTGCGTCGTGTTAGGACAATTTGACGGCCAAAACATTGTGATTACGCCTCAGGCCGAGGTGGAAGCTGATGAAGGATACATTCGCTGTGAGTTCAATTATTTGCTGGAAGGGATACAGAGGCTACTTGTCATGCCCCGCAAGGGAACCGGGGAAGAGAACAAAGATTCTCTTTGTTAAAGAAAACCTAAGTAATAATTTATGGAAAAATTTTGAACTTTAAAAAGAATTATGTAATCAAAACTTTAACTTAGATTCCTTCCAAGGTTCCCTTTCCATTTAAATGCATGATTCATTCAAATCCATTAAGTGAACTAACAACAAGATTTAATTCTCAAATCAAACTGCATCATATCTTAAGAAATACAAAATATTTTCATTTCAACTTTCCATTTAGAAATCATCTATATTCCTAAGTATCCTTTATGAACCATGTAACTTATAAAATTTATCCAACTCATTCGATACATTAAAATATACTACATTTGGTTTTTCAATAGCTTCACTTAAACAACAATAATGAAAGCATGTTACATAATTTGGAATGTTAAAAAATCCTTTTTCTTTCCAACATACATCTTAAACATAAAGTTCACATTTCCCTTTTCCCTTCTTCCTAAGTCTACCCATTCCAATTACATCATTTTGAAATACATCATTGATTACATTGCATTCAACTCCTCATAAAAAGGTAACAAGATTATGCATCATGAAATATAATCACAAGGCCTTCGTTCTTCAAATCTGGTACATAAGCAAGCATGAATCTTCAAGCATGTATCTACAAAAGGCACCTCGATAAAAATGTTTACCACCCAACCACGTGGGTACCTATAAGGCCCACTCCCCCATGCTAGGAGATAAACACCAAGGTCCACAAAGAAGGAATAGCTAGGCCAAACCTAGGGTTGGGTAATCTTTCCAAAAATAGCAAATGAAAAGAGAATCAAAGTATAGATCTTTCCCAAAAGGTTCTAAGGCTTGGGTAGAAACTCTAAGCAGCAACCTAAGTGAGTGTCATCGCATAGCCCTCACCCCTTGGGTTGTCCTGGTACTAGCCACTCTGGGCCCCGGCCCCCAAGTAGGCACATGCGGGATCGAATGCCTTTCGTACAGACAAGTGCCATTCGATCGTACCTATGCATAGGTACCTTCTCCCACTCCCATCCATAGCCTTTACTAGCACTAATGGCATGGGCGAGGCACATTTAATCTTTTTAATGTTTTAACCCATTCCCATCAGTTTAATTAAATTTCCACTTGTTAAATAACTCTTCAGTCGGTTATCCTGGTTCTAGCCACTTTAGGGCCCCGGCCCCGCACTGAGAGCCACTCACTAGGTGTCGTTAGGTTTTCTACCCTCAACCCATACATCACAATTACATCATACACATAGTAAAAACATATTGCAAACACATTTGAGAACTACTACCACAAGTTGAAAATAATAGGATAGTTATGTATGTTTAGAGAAATTAGGTATGTTAAGAATGTTTAGAATGTCTTGACTCTAAACCCTAAACTGCTCCTTACAACATTCTATCTCAATAAAGACATCTAAATGTACTGAAAATAATCTCCACTAAACAAGGAATGAACAATCTTCAGGTTTAAACAAAATTTCTTTCTAAACCTAAAACCTGGCTAATCCTGAAAATTGACTAAGTCTGATTTAATTAAAAATCTGAAATTTAAAAGCTACAACTTAACTCCTAGGAACCTGAAACCTATTCCAATGGATTCAAAGGGTACCTAATCCCTTTATACAAGTATAACTTAAAGTATAAGAAATTAAAGTACGTAAACTTATACTTGTATAAAGTCTGAATCCTATTTTCCTCGGTTAGCACACTACCGACCTAGCTCGGTTAACACACTACCGACCTGGCTCGGTTAACACACTACCGACCTGGCTCGGTTGACACTTTACCGACCTCACTCGATTCACACATTACCGACCTTGCTCGGTTATCACATTACCGACTTAACTCGGTTACCACTGAGCCGACCTAACTCGGTTACCACTGAGCCGACCTAACTCGGTTACCACTGAGCCGACCTAACTCGGTAAACACATTACCGACCTTGCTCGGTTAACACACTGAGCCGACCTAACTTGGTTACCACTGAGCCGACTGGAACTGCAGAGAACGACTGTCAACTTTGTCTTGCGGGTAAAACAGGGTGTTATGGGGACTAAGGTTGCCTAATATGAGCACGACCCATTTGAGATATCCCAGTTTCCCTTCAGAAACGGCCCATCAATCCTCCCTATCTATCTAACCAATATATTCTAGATCTGGGAAAAGAAAGGGTGGCACATATATGGACATGAAACAGTAAGGTTGCAACAAAAGTTCTAAACTCTGGAAGCGTTCATAATACATCTAGTGACAGTAAAATACACTACCCTACCAGAGAGGTTTCACCACAATGAACATACAGACATTCGTAAAATAACTTTCCACAAACACATTTCAAATACACAGAAAATAAAGCATATATATATATATATATATATATATATATATATATATATATTTTCAACCATAGCACAATATACAGAAACTTTTCCAGAATCTAGATTTTACATTCATTCTACAAGATAAATCTACTTCTCAGGATGGATTCCAACCTGGAGTCCTGCGAAGACCAGTCGGAGAAGAAGGGAGATCAAACCCTCTCCAATGTTTCCAACACTCCTTGAATCCCTTTGCTCGCAACCTTCCAGCCTCTACCCGTAACAATCCAAAAGCCAAACTCACAGGATAATTTTTCTACCACAATAATAATAATAATGATAATAATCCTCTTCTCCCAACTCCCTTTTACACAGGAAATCTTTCCTGTAAATAGGATGGAGGAGGTGGTTGTACAGGTAATCCAACTGGTGCAACCATCTCAACTATCCATCCGTTAAAGAGATGGTTTTGAAAACTCATTCCCGTAAAGGAATAAATAAACTATAATCTAAGTCCTTAAATTTAAGGATATTAAAATAAGTATTATAATCTTAAAACAATTTATTAAATTATTTAACTATGGTAATAGGATAATCCTATTTACCATACTGCTAATTGATCTAATTATTTATTACTATAATAAATGATTACATGGTAATAATTATATATAAATATATGTATGCATATGCATATGTGTGCACCCATATGCCTATGTGTACATATATTATTATTATTATAAATATTATTACAAGCACAATATTATTATTATAAAACATATTATTATTTTTATTGCTACAGACTCTTTGTCATTATTAGTATTATAAAATAATACCATAAATAAGGTACATTATTATTAATGTTAAACATTAGAATAACATTATTATAAACTATATGGTTTATTCATACCTTAATCCCCATTCTAAAATATATATGCATATATTAAGTAGCCACTAACATAGGTTAGAATTTTACCACTATTATTATTTAAAACCTCTTATTATTAATATTTCCTTAGACATTAAAATACCATAAAATTAATCCTTATCATGGGTATTAAAACCACATGATTTAATTGCACTCAAAAATCGCTCCTAATGAGATATGCTACTAAATCATACCCTCCAATGAGCAATAATCTACATCCATGATCTACTAACAGAATTGAACATATCATGAAGGCAAGAACTAGCTACAAGATCCACAATTCCATAATTACAAAACCACATAAGACATTCACACACGGGACTGACTCGACACTTCCCACCTAAGGATAAAAGGATCAAAGGTGAAGTTTCTTCCTGTGGACCTGGTGATACCTCCGTAACAACAACAACGATCGAGGATTTTGAGGGATCGCTCAGACCTATGAAGCTAGGTGGAGACGACACCTGGTTCCTGCAATCCTGCATCACCAAGAAGAGATACATATATATACATATGGAGATACAAATCAGATATATGCAAGCAGATGACCAGGATCGATACATCGTGTGGACCTCAACTAAGTGAGTAACTACGACTTCATCCTAGAGTCATGAAAAATACATCAGACACATCCATGAAACATAAAACATCATGATAGTGGTTAGATTCAAATAATTGGGTTAGATCCATATAAAAATAGATAATTTTCTAATCTCATAAACATGTAATTACTAACCATAAATGAGCATATTCATCATGTCATCATCCACAAAACATAAATGTAAATGTATAGTCTTGACCATAATAATAATAAAATGTCCAAATCAGAAAAGTCTAAGTATCACCATAGGAGAGGTATTACATCCTCCCCCCCTAGAGTTAGGCTTACTCCTGGAAGCCTACAAACAAATACGGATAAGTGTCTCTAAGTCTATCAGCATCTTCCCATGTGGCGGAAGATTCATCATTGGGGTCCCATTGGACCCTTGCCTGCTCTATGGTGCGACCCCTGAGGGTCAGTGTCCGCTGCTCCAAAATGCGTACTGGCTCTAAAGCCAGCTGCCCGTCCGCTACCTGTAAAGCATTCCAATCCAACACATGAGTCTAAGTATAGTCTTGACCATAATAATAATAAAATGTCCAAATCAGAAAAGTCTAAGTATCACCATAGGAGAGGTATTACATACTGTAGACTGTCTTTCCTCAACGTCAGATCGAGCTTATCAATTATGCTTGTAAGGTTCTGATTATGGACCTGTGCATTCTGATCTGTACAAGTTGCAGATATTTCAGGCAACAGAGTGTTTGGTTGAAATGGTGTTGGCAAAGTTTGGGCAATTGAAGTTGTTGAGATTTAACGATAATTATGTAATGGAGATCTGTTAACCTTTTTGTAGACTTTGTCGTTGGCTTTTGACAAACTTGGGCGATTTCATATCAAGCACGAAGAGAGCTCTACTCCTCTATGGCAATTGAGAGGTGGAAATTTGCAAAACCTTTTGTGGCAGCACTTGTTTTTGATAAAAGCAGCAGAAAAAAGGGTGCTGACTCATAGAGCAAAGAGGCTGATTATGAAATTAACAGAAAGTTAACCACCATATCAAGCAACATTATAGCAAGAGAGTGCCACGATCAAAATAAAAAAGCAGCACAAAGTAAACCACCACAAACACAGAGTATCACACATCTGCAGAAAAGTTTTGAAAATGTTCAACTTAAACCCAATCGGGTGCCACGCAGGGCTAAAACCCAAATTCAGAGTTTTGAGCATGCATAAGTAAACAAAATTTAACCAAAAAAGAAGCAAGGAAACAATAGCAGTCTCCATCCTCTCGTTCGTGGGCAACCACAGAGCTATTTTCCATCTCATATGTGCTTCGACAATAGAAGGTCAGCCCACTTTTCATTCAGAAAGTTGAAGAGCTCCCAACTACTGTTAACAACTTCCTTGTCCTCCAAGGCCGTCTCATTGAAGAGGTAGAAAGTAGTGGCGGGCACATGCATCACTTTAAGCACGAATTTACTGACATCTGTCAAACGCTTGTTGATAGCTTCCAGATCCCAAATGAATTTAAACACCGTATTCTCCATAGAAGCAAACTGATACTTAATTCTCCCCATAAGGTGAACTGGTACTTAATTCTCCCCATGAGGCCGCTAACACTTGTTGGAGTCAAGCACTTGTTAAGCAGGAGAATGGGGAATGGTTATGTATCCGAAGGAAGTGCCACGTTACTAAAGCTGAGGATTGTGACTATAGACCGGCAAATGTTTTTCGTGTGACTGCACCCATAAAAGTTGGAAGAGAAGATGTCCGAGTGTTAAATTGTATTCAGTCTTGCAAAAATTGGAGAAGATTAATTCATAGTGAGTTTGGCGAAGTTGAAATCTTTTATAAGACCGATTAAGATGTAAATTAAAAGTAGAATCGTAAGGAATGCCATTGTTCATGGTTGTGCCTGTTCAACTCAAAATGAACGAAAAGTCAGAATTGAATTATGTATATTACCATTACAAACTCTAAATACATATGAAAACTTTAAAACCAAAAACTTAATCAATGTTGTTAAATTTCTACAATTCATATCAATGCTATTTAAATTTGTAGGATTTGATTTTTAAAAAAAATTTAACATTCACATTTCCAATCACACTCCATAATCCATCATTAAAATACAGGAGAACATTTATATTAAAAATTGTTACCAATGAAATCTCAGAAATTCAAATAGCACTAAAAACTTAAACAAATTCTAACATAGTAATTTGCAGACTGTTGTTTTATTAAAGCATGAAAAAAAAACATGATCTTCTTCCAGCACATCATTCGTATCTTCAAAACCTCCAATTAAGTGTTGTGTGATAGCGAGCAAGAATAGAAGAGGGCTAATTGACATATACTCCCACTAGATTGGATCCCAAAGGGAACTTTGATATAACAATTGGGCCATTTTTTGTGTCACTTGAGTCCTTGCTTTTCCTCTTCGTCTTCTTTGCATTATCATCTTGCTTGCCCTCTTCTTCAGGAAACACATCATTTGTAGCAGGTAGTTTGAAGCAACTCTGCACAAATCCGAATCCACCCATCTTAGAGAAATGGGATAAAAAATTGCTTTATACGATGGGCATTAGATTAGATTGTTCTCTGTATTTATACCTAAATATGAATCCCTTTGTTGTTGTTTGTTTGAGTGCACGCCAAGTTAGAGCAGTAGTCATGGCGTGATCGAAAAAAATTGTTTTGGTCAGCAGTGAATTAAATATAGCAAACAATTTCTTCGTCAGCGATGAGCACATAAGAGGCGTAATGAAAAAAGAAATGTTTCTTAGCGGTGAATAGTTTCGCAGCATGTTTTAAGAGAAACTCACATAGCAAGACGTTTCTTCCATTTAAGTCAGCCCAAGACCAACAAAAGCTAGGATATATAGTTTAAATAAATAATAAGTTACGGTATTTTATTTTTCAAAATTATTTTAATATCATTCTATAGGTAGCATTATAAGTTTTTTTAATTTTCTTATCTAGGGAATATTTTGTTGTATTTTCAAACTCAAAGGTAGATATGTTAATTAGGACTTAAATTTTGTGAAAATAATAATTAAATTCTAATTATTAGTTTTTATATTTTTAAACAATAATGGATAGAATTATTTGTCTTTTTCATATTTTTTTTTATTAAACATGCTATTATTTCGTTATGGAAATGTAATTTTCAACTATGTGATTCTTTATTGTTTATAGGATCACTTGTATTGCTTTATGTCTAAGTAGTGAAATTTTTAAGAACTTTGATTGTATATTCAAACTTTATATTTGACCAATTAAACATCATATTCAACAATAAAGATAGAATAATGAAGAACTATTTATCCATCAAATCACTCGTGTAGCCACACATCTGAATTTTATAAGTTAACACTTTTTAAGCCACTTTCTACAACAAGAATAGACCCTATAGGAAACTCAAAAACTTCTCCATTCCTAACTGTAGTAGCTATAATAAAGTTATAATGCCTGGAACTAAGATTCTACAAAATAATTCATCAACTCGCTCTTTTTTTTAAAAATAAATATAATCTCTCTTGTATATATAGTGCATACTTACATTTAATCTTGTAAATGAATGAAATTTACTTGATTATATTACTATAAAGTAAAATTATATTTTGTAATGTTAATTCCACTACTTAAGTAATCTAAAATTACTGAGCTACATCATTCCATTAGAGTTGTTGTTGTAATCACCTAAAAATGGTCATCTGGACTATTAGCCCCTTTTGCTAAATCATAAATTGCTTATTCTTGATCAAATCCTAGTTTTATCATTTATTCGATTATTTTCTATGGGCTAACCATCTTATCCTAAGTTTTTATTTATTTAAAAGGAATATTTCCTCCCTTTTTAATAAATAAAAGCCCCCACTTTTCCTCTTACCCTAAGTTGCACAAATAAAGCATTATTCTTACTTTATAAAAAGGAGAAAAATATTTTTTGTCTCATATGGACACAAAAGTCAACTCTTATTTTCTCATTGCAGGATATTTGTGCACATAGATTGCTCCTCTTTCAAACTCCACCGTTGATTAGATCTTTTGTCTCTTAATCTCCATGGTCCATTCTTTCTCATTTCTTATAAAAGGAGAGCTCTCTTCTTCATTTTGATATCTTAAGTTTTTATGCTAATGTTATATTGCAGGTTTTCTAGGTCATTTGGAACTTTTGAAGATTTGGAGCATTCTTGGCTTTTGCATCTACATGTTATCATAGTTTTATTTTCTTGCATTGTGATGACATTCATAGCTTCATTTTTAGCTTAGTTTCTTTTATGCTTTAGATTAATCCATCTAGCTTAACTAGGAGGCTTTGTAATACTTGCATCTTTCATTTTCATAGCTTAGCTTGCATTTCCATTTCTAGCATAGCATTGCATTGCATTTTCATTCTTGATTCTTGAAGATATTGACATTCTTGCCCTTGTCTTCATTGAATCTCCCATTGCATAGTTTACTAGCAAGGTTATAGGCTAAATAGCTCTAGCTGAGAGCATTCTTAAAACCCTTGCACTCCATGCCTAGGGAGCTATGGATCAATTTTTGAGACATCATTCTTGAGTGTTCTTGAATGTAATGATTCATAGAAGTGTGGTTACATTTTCATCATACATTTTTGGCGCCCACCGTGGGGCAGAGTAGACTAGCTTTGTCCCTTTTTTTTTTGCATTTTCATCATTTTTCATCAATTTTTTGGTAGGTTTTTAGCTTAATTTTCAGTCTCTATTTGTCTGTGTCAGACTATCGTACGATACTTTCCAGAAGTATCGCGCGATAGTTCTATTGCCTGGCTATTGCAGAGAATATCGCTTGGTGTAAGGCAAACTATTGCCTGGTGTCGGGCGAAATATCATACAGACACAAAGTATCACCCCAGTAAGTATCGCACGATAATTCTGGTGTCTGTAACTATCGCCTGTACCCAGCAGTGAGTTGTTTTTGAGTTATTTTATCTATCTTGCAAGTTTCAGATTTTTTGCTAACTTTTTGAAATTTTTAAAAAATTTTAGCGTTTTCAAATTCGTGCCACTTTGAAAAACGGGTGCCTATTTTTGAGAAATTTTTGCAAATGGTATCGAAAATCAAAGTGTGATATATTGTTGGAAAGGTCTTTCTGTGTCTAATCCAACCATGCTAGTCTCATTCCCAGATTTTACCATTTGATTAGTTATTTTACTTGCAGATTATCTAATTTTTTATTTTGCTAACCTTGTGGGCCTAACAATTTGTGGTTGTAGGTGCACTTGCTTGAGATATTTTTCCAAAAGAACGCATGTCAAAGAGGGCTACTAATGGTTTTTGCAGGGCTGCCCTAAGCATAAAAACCAAATCAAGTGCTTGTTTAATTGCTTTATTTATTAAGTGCGGTATATACTAGTTGTTTCATTTCATAGACACTTAATACCTTGTTGTAAAAATTTTGAGGTGGTAGGAGAGTATGCTCTTCACCCTTGTGGTGAAACAAAAATCTTGACCCATCTTGAGATTTTGAAAGCAAGGGGGTAATTGAATCTTTGCTTGGTGTGTTTGGGTGAAGTTTTTGAGATAGGGGAGTATGCTCTTCACCCTTGTGGTGAACCAAAAACCTTGAACCTCAAGAATTGATCCATTCTTTGTTTAGATTTAGAATCCTTTAGCGGGCCTGCTCTTGAGCAATCAAGAGGAACGACCCAAGTGGGGAGAAGCTAATATTGAACTATTCCAACCCACTATAATCTCAAGGCTATCAAGTACACAAAACCTTGGTAGACATAACACTTGTCTTCGCTTGATGTGAGTAGCTCATGGGATTGGGACCATAGGGAAAGTATTGAGCAAGAATGCTTAAGGTACTCTTGAGGCCGCGAGGTCCTAGTCCTTTATGAGGAGCAAGAAGGATGTTATGAACGGAAGCCCTTACTACGAACCATTAGTTAGAAGCCACCTTATTTTAGCCGCTTAGCTTCTTGGTGTAAGGATTGATCCAAGTGGACTTACTCGGATCACCCCAAGACACTCACCATATGTGTTTCTTTGGTTATGTTTTTGACACTTCCATGACAACGCCAATATCTCTTGTGGGCAACCACTTGGTGTGAGGCAAGGGAGCATCAAGTTGTGGGCCACGTTGCTAAGTAATGAGCCTTGTCCTTCTAGGTAGTAATTTCTTGAATTGTCTTCGATTGTGCTATACCAGTGTAAACATTCTCAACATTCAACAAAATGGTAGTACTCATAGAATTTTTCATTTTGATATCACAAGTGCTTGTCTTGGCAAGGTTGCATTTGCCCTTGTTTCAAGTGTTCTATGACATGTTTGATCCTATACTATTTGCAAACCTATCTTTTATCTGCTGTTACTACTTGTCAAACTGAGAAATTGCACTATCCAACCTTTGAACTTGATTAAAATGCTTCAAAACTGAGATTTTTATGCTCACTGGTCAAAGAATCACCCAAATCTGCAACAGTATCGCATGCCTTACTGAGAAATATCACGCGATAGTTTGCACCTACTATCTATCGCTTGCTTTGCCTAAAGTCTGTCACTCTGGTATATTAAGGTCTGTCACTTGGTATAAGGTGAAGTATCGCTCTGTCTTAGGAGTATTGCCTTGTTTGCATGAGAACTATTGCCTGGGTCATTTCTATTGTCCTGTCATTGCTGCAATCCGGAGCTACTAAACTTGCATTTTAACTTGTCGTAGAGTGTCTTTTTCTATTCTTACCTGAAACTGGTCTGTTATATACATGTTTAGATTTGTTCTAGACTGAAAAAAATGAGCTAAAACTATTAGATTTGAGTTTAATGAATGCTACTCTTGATCACTTGTCGCATCACGACTACCTCTCTAGCTACTTGTTTATTGAGCTTCTTGCTCACTGCTCGGCTTTAGTCAATTGATTGCTATAAGTGCTTGAGCACTTTTGACGAGCCATCTCTCTATTGTTCTACTTTGACAAGTGGTCTTTATTAGCTTTGCTTATCTCAAATCTGAGAAACTTTGTCTCATTCTATTAGTCAACCAACATCTCTTTTCATGCTGATTACAACTCGGTCTCAATTTGAGCAGGAGAGTCATCCTCCATTCAATTATACACAGTTACCTTCTCCAACTAGATGCTCACGAGCGCCCATTAGCAACAACAGTTCTAGTTCTAACCAATCTAAGGATTCTAAGGCTACCCCATGGTACAAAGGAGGTTTCCTCTTTTCTGCATTCAAGACCCCCAAATACACGGATAATGTCTCACTTACTTTGACTGAACAAGAAAAATTTCAACGCTTGCAAGAATATTTTGAGCATAAAGATAACCAAGTGCACTTAGACAAAGAACACAATCAACAAAGGATGGATGTTGCTAGGTGCATGGCTTATAGAGGGACATTTCATGAGCAACCTGAGACTAGTAATCATGAGCATAGATCTCTTTTTATCAATGGCAACAATGGCAACAACATGCCACCAAGATCTCCTCCAAGACCCACTTTTGGTATGCCTTCTTCACCTCCTAGACCTCCTCCCTCTCAACATGAGGCAGAGGCTGATGATGAGATTTCTAGTGAGGATCTTATGAGATTTGAACAAGATGTGGTCCCCCAACGAATGATGCATAAGCTTTTAGAGTGTAATGATGATCAATATTTTCAATATATGACTTCTAGAGGATACAAGCTTCCTCCCGGCTATGATGTTAGACAAATTGTCCAACAAAGAGTACCAACTGAATTGGAAGTCCTTCAAGAAGAACTGCGTCAAACAAATCAACGCCTTACCCAAATGGCAATAGATAGAGAGCCTCCAAAGGTCTCTTTTGTAGAATCAATTTGTGCTCTTCCCTTTGATAGGAGTCTATACATGGTCCCATTTCCTAGGGATATTGAGGTTCCCAAATATGACAAGTATGATGGAAATGGTGATCCCCATGACCATGTGCATCACTTTACACTCTTAGCATGGACTTTCTTCATGAAGAAACATTTCTTCTACGATTATTCCCTTGAAGTTTAAGAGGCCAATCTTTTGAATGGTTTGCGAAATTGACACCACCTCTTAAGACTTTTGATGAGTTGGCTCAGTGATTTACCCAACATTATTCTTACAACATCCAACAACCTGTCACCGTGATAGATCTTGGTAATCTAAGACAACATCAAGGTGAGCCATTTGCAACTTACTTACAACATTGGAGGTCATTGTATTCTAGGTATCCTTGTCAGTTACCCGAGAGAGAAAAGATTGACATTTTCGTCAACACTCTTGTGCCTGAGCTATATTATGATTTAAGGAAACAACTATTCTCTTCTTTCAATGACATGGTTGAAAGTGCATATTGAATTGAGGATGTAGCTATAAGAAAAGGGGATATTGTTATTAATAAAGATGCTAAAGGCAATGGAAAAGACAAGAACAAACCTTGGAATAAAAACAAGTATGTTGTTAATGATGGGGTTGTTGACACTCCTAAAGCTAAAGAGCCCGCTTTCAATCTCTCCAATGCTATCTATGCAGCAAAACAACAAGAAGCTACCAATGCTCATAGTGCTCCTAAACGTCAATATGCAGATAAGTCTAAGAAGTCATTTCGAAAGAAAGTCTATACCAAGTTGGCAGAACCTTATAATGCAATCCTTAAGACTTTGGTTGATAATGGTTATCTTACGCTTCTTGATAAACCTAGTAACTGGGATCCGATAAATAGGCCTGATTGGTGGTGAGAGGATTCTTATTGTCATTATCATAGAAACAAGGGACATCTGACAAACAATTGTTTTAAGCTTAAGGATGATATTCAGGATCTTATTGAGAATGGCACAATCTCCACTGATGGCTTAACTAAAAATTTTGATCACACAGCTTTCAAAGATCCTCTACCTAAGCATGATAAGGGGGAAACCTCTCAAGCACATAAGAAGAATCATGATGCTAAGATCAATTACACATATCCTTCTAATATGCCTGTGATTAACATGGTAGAGCCTGTTGAGAGTATTCTAATGATGAGGTCTCAAGATGATAATAAAGCCAATCATGGTAAGCCAAAGTTGGTCTTGCAAACACATGGTAGTTCATCTTCCCGAAGTGAGACACTGAATGCTGTTACTAGGGGGCAAGCCAAGATTGTCCTTAAAATTGCACAAGATCCCAAGAAAGCTTTTCCTTCCAAAAAAGTGGCTCCTTCAACCACCCTTAGCTATGATCTTGTCCAACATTTGCAAAAGACACCAGCACAGATATCTATCCTTGAGTTGCTTCGGTTATCCCCTTCGCATAGAGAGATTCTTGATGAGGCTCTATGTACAACACGTGTTCCCAATGACATTGATCCAGATCAATTTTAGGCTATGGTCAACCACATTTCATCTCCGCTATCTCTCTCCTTTTCTGCAGAAGATGACATGTCTATTGCTCACCCACATAATCTAGCTTTACACATTGAAGTTCTAGTCTACAATACCTGAGTTTGTCGAGTCCTGATAGACAATGGTGCAGGGTTAAATATTGTTTCTTTCAATGTCATACAACAATTGGGTTTGTCAAAATTTGTTGTGGATTCTAAGAAGAAGATTACTATAAAAGCTTACGATGAAGTGGAAAGATCTTCCAAAGGTCTTGTCACACTGCCTGTCCGAGTGGGCCCTGTCACAAAAGATACTAGCTTCCAAGTATTGGACATCCCACTCACATATAACATTCTTTTGGTTCATCCTTGGATCCATGACATGCAGGTTGTTCCTTCCACTTATCATTAGTGCATCAAATTTTTGTACAATGGCACTGAAGTTGTGATTCCTAGAGACCATACTATTGCTATTAATGCTCTTGTTGCTGCTAAAAAATTTGTTCCTCACAATGAACCTTCTATTGATCCTAGTACATCTCTATTTGCTGCTGAGAAAACACTTAAGATGATGAGCCTTGGTATGGGTGAATATATGCTAGATTCCTTTGCTTCTATACCTATTTCTCCTAGGTCATATGGGAAACCTTCTGATCAAATGAAGCCTTCCACTTCTGCTATGATGATCTTTGATACTTTTGTTCCTTCATCCATTCCTTTAGAAGTAGAAAGAGAAGAACAAGCTGTCCAAGAGTGGATCTATAGAGAAGATGAGGGTAGTATAGAAAATGCCCTCCTTAATTATTCTAGAAATACTCCCATGCTTAGTAATTCAGACACAGATACAGATGAGTCACCACTACACACTATGGCTCAAATGGGAGATGATCTTCCTTCTACTTCACTTCTGTGGGGAGAAGAATGTATATCTACTGATGATATAGCCGAGGCATCTATGTCTAGAACCTATGTGCCTAAAGAATCATTGAACTATGATAGACAACGTCACAACATTGCACGACTGCTACAAAGAGGTGATCTATCACATAACGACATGAGTATTTCTACTTCTTGGCATCTTAAGCCTCTTCCAGAAGATTCTTCCATGATAAATATGGATGTTGATGTGGTTCATACTTATGGTGACCAACCCGACGTAGTTGATGAGTCTTGCGTAGGGTCTGACAAGTTTAATCCATGTATTGCTTTAGTGGATCACACTGGTCCTTCTATGACAAGTCTAGATCTTAACGCTTTTGGAGCATACCCTATAGGCTTGACCTCTCTTGTCACTAGAGATGACACCCCTCACATAAATGCTATTGAACTAGTCACTTCATTTCATCTCGCATCAACACCTGTTACTTCTTCCACCAGTGAACTAGCAACAAAAAGGACTGAATTAGCAATCAAGTATCACAAGCATCAAATCAAAAGAAAAAAGCAATGTTCGGATAGTGAAAAACCACATTGTGGCAGTATCGGCACCTAAGAAAAGTAAAAATAAAAATTTTCTCAAAAATAATGATTCTCAAATACAAGATGACAAGCTGATTCTCTACAACAAAATGGTGCACTACTTCAAGCATGATCTCATATTTGTTACACTTCAGCCCATTCCTAGAGCTGAGAACAAAGTTGCTAATGCCTTGGTTACTTTGACATCCATCTTACAAATGAAAAAGCATAAATTTCACTTCAAGTTCCTGGTGGATGAATTACCCTATCCTGCTCACAAATCTTACAATCCTACCATCTTTTCATATCTTCCACCTCATATTCCTCCTACAAATCTGCCACGCCATTCCTTGCACCATCCTTTACACTTTGCCTTTGTCTCTGGTGACTTGTATAGGAAGGGTCTAGATGGAACTCTCCTTAAGTGTCTAGAAATAAAGGAGTCAGAAAAAGTGCTAGCTGAAATCCATGATGGCATATGTGGATCACATTTTAATGATCCTCTGCTAGCTCAGACATTGCTTAGGGCTGGTTATTATTGGTCGAACTGGTTGAGACCTCCTATCATCACAATTGCAGCATTTGGGCCTAGGGCCTATTAGTTCTCTACATCAGCGAAAGTAGATTCTTGATGCCCATTTCTGTCTGGGGCATTCTTTGTACATATTTTTATTGATCCTGAAAAAATTCCAAAAGAATTCATATATGATGCTTAAAAAATCCTAAAAAGCATAAAAAGTACTGAAAAAAAGAGCATCTTAGTGAAAACCTAGCAATAGGCACTATGATGTCTCACCAAAAAAACCAAAAAAACCAAAAAAACCAAAAAAAATAAAAAATAAAAATAAAAATAAAAAAAATTGAAAAAGTGCCTTGGTGAAAACTTGGAAACAGGCACCTTGGTAGCAAAAATACAAAAAAATTATAAAAAGTCCTAAAAAATTACAATAAATCTATCAAGTGGTGAAAACCTGGAAACAAGCGCTGCTTGAGACCCTCTACACCTATGTCTATCAGTCTTGCGTGGCTCTCCTCTGCCCCACTTCTCACTTTGCCTCTCCTAGCTTGGAATTGACTCTTATCTTAGTCTAGGGGGCATACATTGTTCTAGCTTATCTTGAGGTCTCTTTGTGCATCTGGGTTTCTTAGGCACCTTGCCAACAGTGTTTTTCAACACCACCCCAACAGTGTTTTTCAACACTACCCTAGCGTCGAGTGTTTCTTAACACTTATCAGATATCCTACCCACCATCTTAGATGATGCAATATTTCTCATTGGCATATGCGATACTCAAAGTTTGACTCTATGACCTACACACACACGCACTTGACTCGCTAAGACTTGCTTGGCTTTATTTTCTTTGTGGGCTATCTATGATGATTTCTTTGCTGAGTGTTCTCCCCCTATGATCATTTTTGATGATGCATAGCTAGAAGACTGAGGGAATGAGAACATGTTTTATTGCTTTTTCTGCTTGTGGGTATATTTTGTTGCTCCCAACTGTCATGAGCATTTATGTTGGTCTTACTTGACACTATGGATTGACAAGGTATTATCCTTGACTTTTATGCGAGTGCATGCTTATAGTCATCTTGACTTTCATGTGTCTTGATACAAGCATAATCTCACCATATCAAACTTAGGTAATCTCACTGCACTAGTCATCTTGACCTACATGTCTCTGATGCCTAGGTGAGATTTCCACATTTCTATCTGATATAGATCATATTCAGATTCACATAGTTATGCTAGTGTGTATTGTATGATATTGTGATGCTACCGATAATGCTCAATGATGAATATTAGATGTCTATTAGCTTTGTAACCTTGCAAGTAAACCACTTTTCATGTAGCTCGCATTCTTAAGTTCATGTTAGTCTAGTTTTGCATCTTGCATATGGAGAGAGCTCTCCTTTCATCTTTCATGGACTTGTTAATCAACTGCATTCACCTTTCGCTTCTTCTTGATCATGTCTTTCACTTTTGGTCTTTCATATCCCATCATTTTCCTTTCATTTTGGGATCGAAACCGAAATCCGAGTTTACCTTGATCATCCAAATGACCTTTTCCCCCTCTTTCACACAGTTGGTTGACCTTTTGAGGCTTGATCCTTCGATCTTCGCTAGGGCATTCTTCACCTCTTCATCCCCATCTCTCTCACCCTTCTAGTCTTTCATTCACTCTCAAATCCCAAGTTCAAATTCTTCCTCTCCGTGGTGTTTTCAAGTTGAGGGACCGCTAGGTTCGTGCCCCGTGTCCCATGTGTGGGGCATATCTTCACTGCTTGATGGTTATTCTATTCTCTCTCTTCGATTATGATTTCTAGTGATTTGATCATGTTGCTCTTGCTTCTGCATTCCCTCTACCAGATTTTGCTTTCGATCCCGAGGGGGAAGACACATCATATCTTATTGGCTATCTCTTTCCTAAGTGTTCAATACTGTCGCTAGTAGGTTGACCATGTAGGATTTGTTATCTCTCTGCACTTCATTCTTTGGAGTTAGATCGCTATCTGCTTGCCTTCTTGGCTATCTCTTGCCTTCTTGGGTGATCTATTCTTTGACGTAATGTGTTCCCAGATCAATCACACATTAGTAAAAAATGGGCAAATGTAATCACCTAAAAATGGTCATCTTGACTATTAGCCCCTTTTGCTAAATCATAAATTGCTTATTCTTGATCAAATCCTAGTTTTATCATTTATTCGATTATTTTCTATGGGCTAACCATCTTATCCTAAGTTTTTATTTATTTAAAAGGAATATTTTCTCCCGTTTTAATAAATAAAAGCCCCCATTTTTCCTCTTATCCTAAGTTGCACAAATAAAGCATTATTCTTACTTTATAAAAAGGAGAAAAGCACTTTTTGTCTCATATGGACACAAAAGTCAACTCTTATTTTCTCATTGCAAGATATTTGTGCACATGGATTGCTCCTCTTTCAAGCTCCACCATTGATTAGATCTTTTGCCTCTTAATCTTCATGGTCCATTCCTTCTCATTTCTTATAAAAGGAGAGCTCTCTTCTTCATTTTGATATCTTAGGTTTTTATGCTAATGTTATGCTGCAGGTTTTCTAGGTCATTTGGAGCTTTTGAAGATTTGGAGCATTCTTGGCTTTTGCATCTACATGTTATCATAGTTTCATTTCTTGCATTGTCATGGCATTCATAGCTTCATTCTTAGCTTAGTTTCCTTTATGCTTTAGATTAATCCATCTAGCTTAACTAGGAGGCTTTGTAATACTTGCATCTTTCATTTTCATAGATTAGCTTGCATTTCCATTTCTTGGATAGCATTGCATTGCATTTTCATTCTTGATTCTTGAAGATATTGACATTCTTGCCCTTGTCTTCATTGAATCTCCCATTGCATGGTTTACTAGCAAGATTATAGGCTACATAGCTCTAGCTGAGAGCATTCTTAAAACCCTTACACTCCATGCCTAGGGAGCTATGGATCAATTTTTGAGATCTCATTCTTGAGTGTTCTTGAATGTAATGATTCATAGAAGTGTGGTCACATTTTCACCATACAATTGTATCTATCAATTTATGCTATAGGCATTTCAACACACACTATTGCACCACAATAATCCCTCTTTTCTATACCTTTTCTTTTTATGAAACAATCTTTTTTATTCAAACCTTTTAAAATGAATTAAATTATGAAGTCTATGGTGCCCTATAATATTCTTATTTGGTTGGGGTTGATGTATGTTAATGTTTATTTTAACTAGAACGCCTTTCAATCATACTCTAACTAAGCTTTCTTCTACCCTTTATGGAAAATATGCACTTGACCTTCTTTTATATTAATAAAATTTAGGTAATCTTACCACTGTTATCAATAATTAAAAAAACTTATTTCTAAATCATAAAAATTTATGATATTTTTTCCCTTCTCACATACACTAGCCTATAATACATTGTTCAATTAATTTAAATTAACATATTTACAAATTAAATTGTAATGAAAATTATATTTTTAGTTACAATGACTTAATCTAATTGAATAAAAAATATCAAATATTTAAAATCAAACCAAATGTAAAGTATTAATTGTTATCAAAATTATTAGAAATGTGTGTAGCATTCAAAATAGACTTTAAGCACAATCATATTTGTGTTTTTTTAAAATAGGTAAGATTCATATTGGTGATGATGATAATAACTTTGTAAAGCAGGAAAAAAATTATCCTTAAAACGCTAGATTATGTTCATGTTCAAGTGAGTTTTTTTAATGAGCTTATGGACTAAAAATTGGAACCCTCCAGTGAGAGAATATTTCTTCACTTTTTCTACAAAAATCCTTTTACAAAAACACTTTACATTTTTTTACTGTGAAAAGATCATGCCAATCAATGTTTTGTCATGCCAATCACTATTATCCTTGTCGTTTTAATTACCCATCCTTGTTTTAATTAGCTATATTAGAAGTTAAACCTTTTATGTGCCCAATAACCAATAACAAGGAGATGTACTTTATCAACAACAAATCAATTTGTTATGTTGTATCATAGACGAGGATTTTGGTTTATCCATTTTTTTGTTGTGGTCTTTTGAGATGGTCTATCAAGACAAGCTCATTCAACTAGGTAATCAACGGTGTATGTTTTTCAACAAATGATTGTTTCTAGAATCAATAACTACTTAAAAATATGTTTTTTTAGTTCTGTTTAGTTGTTTGGATTTTTATTTGGTCCTCTAATGTTTTGTAAAATTTTATTTTTTTCATATTTTAATCATTTTTATAAAAGTTCTAGCCTTCTAACATTTTAATTTAATCAAATTTATTCAAAAATAATTAAATAATACAAAATTTAAAATTGATAAAAAATATCAAAACTATTGCTAAGCTATTTGCAAAGATTCCTTAAAGCCAATACAAAAGTGCCATGTAATAATCATATACGAAACCAACAACTTCTCTTATTAGCCTTAAAATATATCACTACAAATGTGAAGGATCCAGTGGAAATAAAAACATAGTATATAACTAAAATAAGCATGTGAAGGAATAGAGCATTCAAAATTGTATGCTATAACATTTGCAAACAAAATTTTATTGATTGAACAACTGATACAAAATATAGAACTCTACAAAGTTCTATGAGATATCAAAGTTGTATACTCGTAAAAATTGCATCAACAAAGTTGACGCAAGGACAGGGACCTTAGGGTCCAAATGATGGCACACCCTACAGATCCAACCCTGCTCAACAACTCACGGAAGAAAAAACACAGTGAGAGAGAGAAAGTAGGATCATTGATATATTAACTTCATGCAAATTGATTCATACATGTCAGGTTGTAAGGCCTTGCCGGTTAGGGCCAGATATTACAATGAATTACACAAGTCCTCAAACATGTGAGAATCTGCCAACAATCTTGATTCTACTATCTTCTATCGAAAACTCCCTAAACTCTAACCAAACAACTATACATATACAAGAGGCTACCAAACTGAGTCGGCCTTCAGATCCATAATCAACAAAAGGAATGGTTAGATCTAGGACCACACGCATCCCAATGATGGATACCATCATTAAATCCATGACCATAATCAATACACAAGTTGGCCTCGACATAAACAAAAAACAAACTACTCGGTAAGAAAGGATGACTGAGCAACAGACAAGTATCACCGAGCACCAGTGAAACAACCGACCCCCCAGGAGATAACCGACCATACTTAGTAACCAAAGGAAACTGACCAACTCAGTCAAAGAAGGTACCAAGCAACACAAAAAAAACTCCAAATCTTTTTTGGTGACACAGGATTGCCAAGGACTCAAGATGCTCATGTATCAGACACCTAGGGTTATTTAGAAATGATTCTCTAAATCATTCAATAGGTTTGGTCCAGGCTGCATCCAACGCAGACTGTGAACTCCATGAACTATCTTCAATTGGTCTATTCCTCTACTTTACTAGATATTCCATATACTGTTTACCACTTGTACTCTTGCCAATTCTTTGTTCCAAAATTTGTTCAACTTCTTCATTATATTTCTTAGGATATTCCATTGGTACTATCATGTCTTCATCAAGTTCATGATACTCATACAAATCAGCAATGTTGAAAATTGGTGATATGCCCATGTCATCAGGTAACTCAATCTCATATGCATTTCCACTATCAAATTTCTTCAAAATCTTGCAAGGTCCAAACTTCTTCATCTTTAGCTTCTCATATGTTCCAATAGGAATTCGACCTTTCTTCAAATAAACCATCACTTCATCACCAACATCAAAAGTTTTATGTATCCTTGATCTATCAGCTCTGTCTTTGTATTTCTGATTACTCTCTTCCAGCTTGATTTTCACATCTTCATATACTCAGCAAATTTCACTCCTTCAGCACTTCTCTTACTTTCATCAACAATGTCTCTCGAATCATATATAACTCTCAGCTGTATGTCATTCACAATCTCAAATGGTGTTTTTCCAGTACTCCTATTCACTGAATTATTGTATGCAAACTCTGCTTGTGCCAACACAGAATCCCAATTACTAGGTGTGTCTCCAACTAAACATCTCAAAAGATTTTCCAAACTTATGTTTACAACCTCTGTCTGTCCATCAGTTTGTGGGTGAAATGTAGAACTATATTTCAACTCAGTGCCAAACTTTCTCCAAAGAGTCTTCCAAAAGTATCCAACAAATTTACTATCTCAGTTAGAGATAATACTCTTTGGTAATCCATGCAATCTAACAATTTCCTTAAAGAAAAGATCTGCTACATGTACTACATCTGATGTCTTTCTACAAGGTATAAAATGTGCCATCTTTGAAACTATTTCTACCACAACAAATATAGAATCATTACTTCTTACTATCTTTGGTAAGCCAAGAACAAAATTGATACTACTATCAGTCCAAGGTTTCTCAACTACAACAATTGGTGTATACAATCCAGTATTCTAACTTACTTCTTTTGCAACTTGACAAATTCCACAACTCTTCACAAATTTCTGAACATCTTTATACAAGTGTGGCCAAAAGTATGTCTCCTTAAGTAAATTCAAAGTTTTATCAATACTAAAATGTCCAACCAAACCACTACTATGTTTCTCCTTCATTAAAATTAGTTCTCATTTGTCCTCTCGGTATACACAACTAAATACATTTGAACAACATACCTTCTTGAATGAAATATTCTTCCCATTTTGTACTCGGTTGATCTTGAATAGGTGCTCTGCACTTTCTCCACAATTCAGAAAAATCAGGATCAGTTTCATACAAATCTCTCATCTCATCAAAACCAAGAACTTCAATTTTCATCTCGGTCATCAAAGATATTCTTCTACTTAATGCATTAGCAACTTGGTTAGTGACTCCACTTTTATGCTTTATCACAAATGTATAACTCTGCAAGTACTCAACCCATTTCATATGTCTCTGATTCAACTTATTCTGACTACCCAAATATTGTAAAGCCTTATGATTAGTATACATCACAAATTCACTCGGTATCAAATAATGTCTCAATTTCTCTAGTACTTGAACAATAGAATAGAATTCGTGATCAGAGACAAAATATTTCCTTCTAGCATCATTCAATTTTTCACTAAAGAAAACAACAGGTTTACCTTCTTTACTCAACATAGCTCCAATTGTACCACCACTCAAGCATCACATGCCACTTGAAATACTTTATTGAAATCAGGCAATGCCAAAATAGGAAATTCAACAATATTCTACTTCAGAGTCTCAAAACTTTTATCAGCTCCATGTGTCCACTTGAATCCTCTTTTATCTCCTCTCATAGTCTCAGTCATAGCATTAGAAATAGAACTGAAATTCCTTATGAACTTTCGGTAAAAACTTGCCAAACCATGAAATGATCTTACCTCACTAGCATTCATAGGTGAAGGCCAATTCATAATATCTTCAACCTTTTCAAGATCCATCTTCAAACCATCAGCTGAAATTACAAATCCCAAATACACAATCTCCTCTTTCATGAATGAACACTTTTTCAGATTTATCAGCAACTTTTTTTCTTTCAACCTCTACAAAACTTGTCTAACATGCAACAAATTTCCTTCTCTAGTCTTACTAAATATCATAATATCATCAAGATATACAATCACAAATTTACCCAAGAATTTCTTCAGAACTTCATTCATCAATCTCATAAAAGTACTCAGTGCATTAGTTAAACCAAAGGGTATAATCAACCACTCATACAAACCTTCTTTTGTCTTGAAAGCAGTCTTCCATTCATCACATTCTATGATTCTGATTTGATGATATCCACTTTTAAAATCAATCTTTGTGAAATACTTTGCTCCAGTCAAACTATCCATTATGTCATCCATTCTTGGTATAGGAAACCTATACTTCACTATTATCTTGTTGATTGCTCTCGAATCCATACACATTGGCCATTCTCCATTCCTTTTAGGTTCCAATACTGCAGGTACTACACAAGGACTCAAACTTTCTATGATCAAACCTTTATCCAGCAACTCTTGAATCTATCGGTTCAATTCATGATTCTCGGTAGGTGTCAACTGATGAGGTCCCTTACTCGGTAAACTAGCTCTAGGGATTAGATCCATACAATGATCAATACTTCTCTTCTGTAGAAAACCATTAGGTACATTATCAAAAATGATATCACTATACTTGGTGAGTAACTTATCAATCTCCTGAGGGACATTATCCTCTATTTTCTTACTTGGTTTGTTAGGAATCACAACAAAACATACATCATTCTTCTTCAAATCCTTAACAAATTTTCTCCCTTCCATCAAACAAACTTTCACAGATGTGAAAACATTACTAATAGGTTCTTCCATCAAAGGTAACAAGATTTTTTTTCTTCCATAAGCCATAATAGTATACTTATGCAATCTCCCATCATATATAGCATGTCTATCATATTGCCAAGGTCTACCCAACAAAATATGACAACAATCCATAGGCTTCATATCACATAACACCTTATCATAGTACTTTCCAATCTTCAAATTCACATAACATTGTTCACTTACTAGGAGTGTATGCTCATCCTTGATCCATGAAATTTGATAGGGTTTCAGATGTTCCAACATTTCCAACTGCAACTTTGTGACCATCTCTTTAGATGCCAGATTCCCTGAGCTACCACTATTAATTATTACCTTCCAAACTTTGTCATAAACTCTACATTTGGTTTTAAGCAAACTTTTCCTTACTGGATCTTCCTTTTTACTTTCATTCCATAGGCTTTCCTTGCTTGTAATGACAAGAGCCTCCTTAGGTGTGATGGGAGTAGCTTATTGCACTGGCTCTGCAGATGTAGTGGCCTTGGCATTGGAATCTGCTCTCTCCATGTCTTGAGCTCTTCTCTTTGCTCTTGTATAGGAAACAAAAGCAACTTCATCATTGACTCCATTAAAGTCTGGTTGTTCCCAATTAAAGAGAGTAGTTTCATTTTCTTGTGGTTCTTGTTGAGGGACTGATCCACTGGATGAAGGCTCTAATTGAGCTTGTGAGGCATTTTGAGCCATTAGAGCTTGGTTCATCCATCCATTTGAACATGTAGGCTGATTGTGAGGCTAATTACAAGGAAAGAACCATTCATTATCCATAGCCATATTATTTTGACTAGGAACCATATCCCTCACTGGATTTGTAGAATTTAGAGGTGCAGGGTTATATGGTTAGAATGGTCTTTGGTTAAAACTTTGTCTTTGTCCTTGATAGCCTCCTTGGTATGGTGGCCTATTTTGCTGATAAGGCTGTCCTTGATTTTGATATTGCTGGTTAGGACCTTGGCCTTATGGCTGAAAGTGTGGTCTGATTCCTTGACCTTGTTTCTTTAGATTAGTGACCTCTTTAGTCAAGGTTTGCAACAAATTTGTCATTTCTTGTATACTAGTTTGCTGACTACTCTTTATTTCTTGTAACTCTTGAGAGAAACTAGTTGTTGGCTCCTGACCACTAGTACTAGCCTGAGGTGCTAATATGGTGGGAATAGGGGTAAATGGGGGTACTTAGGCAGGTGCAATAGGTTGAAGGCTAGGGAAAATGGGCATTGGAGGCCTTCTTTGTATCATGCCTACTTGGATTAAACAATTTTCGGCCATGACAGTTATGTCAAAGGCTTGGGGTAAAGAAGTACCACCCATAGACTGGATCATGATAGAAATTTGACCATTCAAACTTTGCAAATAGTATAGGAAAGCATGGTTAGCTGATGGTCTCATAGAGACTAGAATTCTATTCCATGTTTTGAGGAATCTACTATTGTAATCTGTCATTTTTTCTTGAGGGTCCCTCTTAATAGTTGTTAACTGCTCAACTAGAGACAAGTTATCTGATTTATCCTCAAAAATGCTTACTCAATGCATCTCCTAGCTCATCCCATGAAGTAATGGAACCAACAGTTAGAGTCCTAAACCATTCAAGAGCCTTACCTTTTAGAGAGGCTACTAATAATTTTGTGGCCACATCCTCTTGAGTTATGTTGTGTATGTTGCAGATGGTGGTCACATCTCTTATGTGCTCAAAAGCAGTTGTCTGCCCTTCTCCCGTGAAATCAGGTATGCTCTTAAGTGCCACCAAGGGCACATCATGATGTTGAGAAAAGGCTAATGGACTCCCTTGGTTGAATGGTGCAAAGGCAAACTGCCTAGCCATTGTAGGAGTTGGAATCTGAAGATTAACAACTATGTGAGCTGTATTTGCTACTAGATTTGAATCTTCCTCTAGATCTCTGGTTAGAGACCTGCCTCTTCTTCTGAAATGAAAGTGAAAAGGTCTCCTCTTTGAAGTATCAAGAGGTGTTGATTGAACTCTCCTTGCAGGGGATGTTATTTGAGTTGACCTGCCTTTATGACTTCTCCTTGAGGGAAACTCTAAAAATTGAGTAGGCTTTGAGCTCCTAGTCTCAATCTTTCTCATAAACCTTAAATAAGGTTGGCTTGGATCTTTGAAATCAGTGGAGTTTCCAGATATACTTGATAGAACAACTCCTAAAAGCTTTTATTATGCAATATGTATATCAAAGATAACATAATCTTCAATAATGAACTTCTTGTGTGGTCCCACCGGGCATGCCAAAATTGTTATACACTGGCACCAAGGTGGGGAATCCTTGAGCTTAAGCTTGTACTGATATTCCTTTTGTACTAAACTTCTTTAAACCTTTTGTAGGTGAACCAATAGGAACACCTTTAAACTTGAATCTGATCTTTTTACTGTCCCACCAGGCATGCCAAAATTGTTATACACTAAGTTTTCATCTTTGTCTCAAGCTCTCGTAGTCTTGATAACCTAGTATAACATGAGAATCATCTCCAAGTTATGGGACCTTTACTAACTAAGATGAGACCTCTAGGTTCTAGGCTGGTTCCTCTTGGATAATCACCTTAATTTTCTTCTTGATAGAAAAGTAAATCTTTTGAAGGAAAGGGATAGAAAGAATTCTTAGAAAGGGAAATGACTGAAAGAAAACTACCTACTAGGTGATGCACTGAAATGATGGTATGAATTACAACATAAAAGATGGATTCAATAAACAAAATTAGGTCTAGGAGATCACAACTTACTGAATAGGCTTGCATAAGTGTTTCATAGAAGGGTCTGCAAATAAAAGAGGGTATTCAGGGAAAGAGAGATTCTTTCACAAACAATAACACTCTCTAGATTATGCAACAATCTATGACCTGTAAACAAACATTCACCTCTGCGACTGGGTATAGGAATGAGACAAGACTGTTAAGGGGTTGTAGTATACCCACAAAGCATTCACATCAAATCATCCACAAGAATACACAAAATTGTAGAAAGAAAGAGGGACCAAGAACCCAAAGATATCACTGAGAAACATATAAATACTGAATTCATTAAGAGATAACTCACACAAGAAGGCATGGGGACATGAGAAATGTCACAAAATATCTTTGATATCTGAATTATCAATGGGAAGTTACAGAATGTAGAAAACCAGAGGACAGAAATATGTCACAGATAGCCTTCTAAGAAAAGATATTTTTTTCTCTTTACAAAATGTGAACGCTGAGCTCTAAAGCTCTCAAAAACATTGTATACATACTCAACTGCATGCAGGCAGGAGCAAAACATCTAATTAGGGTTACATAAATTTTCATATAATAATAAAACCCTAATTCAACCAAGCCTGATCATGAATGTAACTCTGTAAATATGGCTGATCAGACCTCAAGTTTGCGTGCCCATCCCTGTACTACATCAACCTGCAAACAAGCAACCTGGATTCATCCACTTTCTTGCAAAAAAGTCTCACCATGAATGCATAACTGGTACTTTTCTGAGACAAGAAATGACCCATGATGGCTGCCCAAACCTCCTCATCATCTTCCTTTAACTGTAAATGTCCTAGAGACATAAATTCTTTGAGCTACCCCGCCACTTCGTAGCCTGCAAATGAAAACACTGGCAAAAAACCCCCCATAGAGATATTCAAATTTGAACTGCAATGGCTAGCCGGTCATTTTAAAACATAACCATTGATCTCCTTTAATTCTTAGCAGATGAACGATTGTGATGCATTAAGGAAACAACTTAAAACCCCTTTGAAAAGTCAAAAACACCATGGAAGTCAGCGGCCAATGAAAGTTTAGCACGTCGGCACATCTGCATATTTGGACCCACCTCAAGCCCTTTTCTCTTTTAATTGTTTAAGTGACTATGTGACTGAAGAATTCTAAGTCGTGAGATCCTTTGGCTTACCCTGGTCTAGTCAAGCAATTTAGTGAACAAGGCTATTGCCGAATTGCTGAGTCTTTTTACTAACCCTGGTTATATCCCGCGAACAAGAGAAATCCTTTGTTCACTGATTTGCTAAATACTCCTTTAACCACTCATGAGAATTCTGGCTTACATTTGGTGAACTAGCAATCAAAGATGATCGCCAGATCGCTAAGAATTTTAGGGCCTCACTAACTTATCCTACGATCTTGCGAATACACACATTCACGCACTCACCAGATCATTTAGAGTACTACTATCCTATCATGTGAATGAGCGACCAAAGAGAAGTTATTGGGGTGCCAAATATTTTGTCAAACCTGGGCCTAGACTTGCCACCTATCAATCTTTTATTCACTTTGACTGCCTCATCAGCAACACCTTGGCACCTTTCTGACATTGGACCCACCTAAGACAAGATTCTAATCTAACAGCGGGCGCATGATCTGATGCTCCTAGAATATTGCTTGCACCTTTACGCTAGCCATAGATCTTCATTAATTCGTGACCCTAGTGACACATTGGTCCACCTGGAAGTCCTCATCAGCACGCAACAACCAATCAAATTTGAGCAAGTCAACACACCTGACAGACTCGGACCCACGATTTGTAGAAAGAGCATCGGATGGTTGTCGCTAAACTGTTGATTTAAATAGCGTGCATCTTATCCCAGTGGTGTAGTGACAACCACAAGATCTTGCTATACTTTATCCTCCTAAAAAGATCAGGACCCACTGACATATGCCTAATCACCATTATGTGGACCAATCAAAAGCTGCCATTCGTATACACGTAGTAGTGGACCCGCCAAGCATGAAGAGTTACATCACCAAGGAGAATCAATAGTTGTCTAAAAATTGCATACCTCTGACACTTTTCATGAGAAAACATGCCAGCCGTTAGATCAAAAGAGGACTGACAACCGGGCTCACTGACAAATTACAAGTCATCTCCTTTCGACCAATGAAATACCTCCACATAGGACACCATGGCAATGGACCCACAAAGGCATGAACCGCTAAGGAAAAGGAAAGATCGACGGTTGTCGTAAGATCGCAAGCCTTTGACACATGCTATGAGATCTTATGACAACTGTTGATCTCATCAACTAGGACCCCACTATAAATTTAACTTCGGAAGCCTTAGCGAATGCGCGACCAAAGGAACTTATCACTCAGTTGCCAAATAGAATTCCCAACCTTGGTTAAGTTTGCAAAATACGTGAACAAGGCATTCGCAAAATCACTAAGTGTTAATCTAACCTGGGGTTTCAGTTAGAAAATGCCCGACCAAAGGCAATCCGTAGATTCGCTGAATACTTAAGGGAACAGTTATTTTATCTCGCGACTAGGAGAAACACTCCAATCACCAGTTTGTTGAGAGAAAAAAGGTAACCGTAGGAAGACTTAGCGAACAAGCAACCGAAAGGAAATATTACGCACATGGGTATTGGGGCCTTTAAGTTGCCAATAAAGAAACAACAAATTATAACAAGGCTAGGGTTTGCAGGGTCAATTTAGCACAATGGCTACATTTTTCAAATATTTAAACTACAGACCAGGGAATTAAAAAGATTGCAGAGGCCAGGAAACAAGAGATAAATCCATGAAAGTTTCAGGGATGCCTGGCAAGATGAAAATAGAGACTTGGGGATAGGTTTTAGCCAAATTTGCATGTACATGGAAATTAGGGTAACACATACCAATTCATTTTAGGGTGACCTATTCTACTTGTTTCCTTTATGTTCTTTACCATGTCATCTATTATTTTTCCTTTATTCACAACTACTTTAAATTGACTATTATCATCTTCTTCCTCAGAATCAATATCATATTTACCTCTTATTAGATTTCTCCTCTTCTTAGGTTGCTCACTAGAGGCTTACGTACCTCTCTTCTTATTTTGATATCTTTGTAGGTGTAGGCCTTGTTACTTTTGCAATTTCATGTTTTAAAAGTGGGAAAACACCTATAGAGGATCTTGTCCTCGCTCATGTGGGGGTCTCGGTTTGTTTCCTCTTTCCTTTTTCCTTCACCGATGTAGCTTGAATTTATTTATCTCTCTCAGTCTCTTATTCATGGTCACTATTACCGATTATTAGTTACTCTTCGGTTCCTTCTTCAACCAAATTCTCTGCTTCTTCTTCTTCATCATCACCATATAATTTCTTATCTAGAGTATTTATCATTTTCTTAGATTTTCTTCTTACTTTAACTCCAACTATATCCATTTTTATTCTCAACTTTTCTTCTTCATAAGTTCCAAACCTATTTTATGGATCGGTGATTGCATTTATCCTCATACCTCTTCCATCCCACTCAGCTCATGTTAGTTTCTCAGTCTTTGTTCTTGGTGGGTGCCTTAGGGCTTTTGCCTTATCACTAGTTGGATAATTGGTAACCATGTGAATAACATCTTTTGTAATTTTGATTGGTTCATCCAATCACACTTTTCCCTCATCTACTCAGCTAAGTACAACCCTAATCCAATTTGTCTTGAACTCCTTCAGGAAATTAAGGGCATTAATCAAACCTTTGATCTCTAGGTGTGTGTGTGTGTGTCTGTGTGTGTGTGTTCATCCTTCAAATTTCAGTCTTGGCATAGCTTCACATATGTGGATTCAACCTCAAAATCACCTATTTTGTTGATTTTGCAATGAATATATGACCGGATGTCTTGAATCAATAAAACCCTAGGCGATATGCTTGAAAATGTGTCTTTCTCATCAACTTGTAATGCAACCTCAGGGTGTAGTTTGTACTTTGGTTATTCATAGGTTGTAGACTTGATTAGTGAGACCTTCTCATTACCAGTCTTGTATTGTGCGGTCTTAGTTGAAGATGCCATCATTTCAACAGATTCAAGGCTTCACAAAAACTGTAAGTGAATAACTCAGTTTTCTTAGAAATTACTTGAAGTGATTTCAAATTGTTCGTGATCTGCTTGAATCTCTATGAAATGCTTGGAATTGTCTTCTCAAATTTTAGTCGATTTTCTCCGATATGATCTAGTTCACAATGTGAAGAAATGAGTCACCTCGATGCTTATTTATACCTAAAAATATTTTCTCACTCAAAGTTTTGCAATAAATACTTCACCAACCACAACTCAGTTAACAATAAAATGTTTGGTTATCTCTTTTTAAACTTCATCTTGGTTAACACTAACATTACTCGATTGAATCTTCAACTCGGTTAACCTTATCACCTTTACCGACTAAGAATTTTTCACTCGGTCATGCTTTTACTGACTATACATATTTCATGTTCATATAATATAACTACCTAGTGCATCTTATTTCATGGTGATTTGGTATTCGTGCAATAGATATAAAGAGATGTTGTAAGATATATCCAATTAGAATTCAGTTCCCATACTTGATTTTCTTGGATGGAGGTGGTGAAATCACCTAACCCAAAAGACGATGTGTCATCGACTATTGTGCTTCTTCAAGGATTGTCATATGTTTCTCTTCTCCACATTTGGTTCCTTATCCTCATGATTTCTTTAATGGTATTCTCACTTGCATCAATACTCAGTTTTGGTGCTCGAGCTCTACAACTTCTTCTTATATGACCGACCTTGTGACAGTGTAAACATGTCATTCCAGAATTTGTCTAGTTTTAAGAAATTCCTCTCTAGTGCATTCTCATGCAATTTTCTACAATATGTCCATATCTACCGCATGTTGTGCAATTATCCCATGTGTTGTAATCCCAAGTGTAAGAATTATCTTATCTTTTTGGTTGCTAGGTCTTGTTTTGTTCTTTCGGTTTCCAAACTTGTTTCATCTTTGTCTTGCATTCCTATGATATATATCCATGCATGTTGCAAGTACAATAGTTCTTTTCCATGTAGTGTTTCTTAGGTGACTTATTCAAGTTTGATCTACACTTATGTGCTTGATGTCCATACTTTTTATAATTATAATAATAACCATCAAATTTAGGAGTAGATTTAGTAATACCTTTTTCTTTTCTTCTATAGACATTTCATGTGTGACCTAGTTTTCCACAATGATAGCATGAGAGCTTCTTTGGCCTTGGATTTACATAGGCATTCTTTTGTTCAGCTTGTTTTATTGACTCTCCCTTCTTAGTGTAACCTAAACCAGTAGTGTTGTCAAGTCTTCTCTAACTATTTAGAAATTCATCCATCCATTTGATACTTTCTTCAACTTTCTTTATCATCTCATTATGCTCTTGTTGAATCTTCACTTCATTCTTCAGTCTTTCATTTTCTTCCCTCAATTCACCAATGTCTTCCAATTTTATAGCAATCTCACTGTTTACTCGGTTGATCTCCCGACCCATGATAACCATGTGATTGGATATTTCAAAGTGGTGCTCGGTAAGTCTTAGTATTTCAGATTCCTTTTCTTCCATCTTTTCAGTCATTTATCTTCTATCTTCAATAGCCAAATTCCTTTCTTGTTCAATTTTTCTTTCATTGTTCATGACATAAATCATTCTTATGATTTGCGTCTCTTGATGATTTGTAACTTGCTTTCACTTGATCACTAAGGTGTTGATTTTTTTAGATAGATCTGATATAGTTACTTTAGATGCATTAGATATGCTTCTAGATGCTTTAGATAATTTTTCTATCTCTTCTTCTTGCTAATCAGCCTCATTGTGTAGAAATACTAATTCCTTCCTTTTAATTAGTAAATCTCTTAGTTTTTGTCTGGCGTCTTTAAATTGTTCCATGAGAATCTGCATCTCCAATTTTTTATTTTCAATAGTCTTATCAATCTTATACATTTCCATACTTAAGATCTTTTTCTCTTTAGTGATTAAACTTCCTTAACAAGAAGCTCCAATACGAATTGTTTGGATTATGGAAAGGTGAGTTACTGAGAGGGGAGGGGTGAATCAGTAACCCTAAAAATATTTAAACTCAATCCTTCAAAAAAGTAGCTCATTAACTGAGTGTAGAATTTAATATCTCTATTCATTCAATAACATAACTAAAATATATATACATCTAAAATAATCACATATGCCATCATGAAACTTCATACACATAACACTTGTATTTTGGTATCATAGAAACCCTTGTTAGAAGGTAAAAACTACAATGGGGATAGAGCCCACAATCTTTCACTACTATAGTAAATAAAATATTTTGATTAAGGCTATGAAGATTGATCACTTTTGATAATCTTACCCTATTAGGAGTAACAAAAAGATCAGCTAGATATACCTGGTTAGAGAATTTTAGAAACATAATTAAGTGTGCACTCGGTTAAGAGATTTTACATAAGACTATCAAGTCTACTTGTTAAGAGATTTAAGTCTACTAAAATGGTTAGAATGTAGTAGTGAAATTGATTTGTAAATAGAAACTAACATTGCCTAATTTCAAATCTGATAAATACTTAGTTGTTATCACCTTGTTGTGATAGATACCTTCTCTAAATTTTGCTTGGTAGCCTTATGATCTAATATCAGATTCAACCCTTGAATACTCTTTCCATACTTCAATATTCACAACCCTATCTTGATCTTTAGATGTATGTATGTGCAACTACCTTATGTGTGATACTCGTCAAAATGACATATTTACAATTCTTATAACAAAGGATTTTGATCAAGGATGAGGGAGGTAATGAAGTCATGGAGAAGGACAAAATCAGTCAGGTCACGACAAATTACTTTAAGGGGTTGTACTCTAATGAGGGACAAATGTGCCCAATCAGTATCCAAAATCAACTCCTAGACCACATCCAAAGTGCTATAACTCACAGTGATAATGACCAGCTTGTGTGATTTTGATGAGGAGGTCAATAATGTGGTCTTCGCTATGGGTGCTTACAAAGCCCCAATTCCTGATGGCTTTTCCCTAGTGTTTTTTCAAGAGTATTGGGACATCATGGGGACTGATGTTATTCATGCTGTGAGAGATTTCTCCTAGACAAGGCATCTCCTCAGACAGCATAATAAAACCTTTATTGTGCTTGTCCCAAAGCATGACAACCCCACCACTATGCTGGACTTCAGACCAATCAGCCTCTGCAACACTTTCTGCAAGATCCTTGTCAGTAGAATTAATCTGCTTCTAGATAAGATTATCAACACTACTTAGAAACATTTTGTGCTAGGAAGATAGATCCTCGATGCGGTCATAGCCACTCATGAAATCATCCACTCTATGGACAGGAGCAAGGTCCCATGTATGGCCTTTAAACTAGATATCTTGAAAGCTTATGACAAAGTTAATTGGTCATTTCTGCTTAAAATTCTTGCTAAAATGGGCTTTAATGAGAAGGTTGTTCAGATTATAAAAGAATGTACTCAAACTGTTAGCTTCTTTGTGCTTGTCAATGGCACCCCTGGTGGCCTCTTTAAACCTGAAAAGGGTCTTAGTAGGGAGACCCTCTCTCCCCCTACCTTTTTATTATGGTGGCTGATGTTCTTAGCAGGAATCTGACTATGCTTTCCTCCATGGGAAGAATAAATGGTGTCAAACCTGCTTCTAGTACTCTTCATCAAGTTGTGCTAGAGCAGTTTGTGGATGACACCTTCCTTTTTAGGTATTCTTCTGTGATTAAGGCCAGAAAGTGGAAAAAAATCTTGTAAAATTATGCATGGGCTTCTGGATAGTGCACTAGTACAAAAACAACAATATATGACCAAATAAACTACCAAAAATTGTAGATAAATGACCAAATTTGGTCACGTGACCACTGGTAGTTTATTCCCAATCATTTATCTCATGACCAAATTTATGACTAAACTATTTTAGTCATTTATTTGGTGATTGATTTGGTCATATATTTAGTCATTTATTTGGTCATTTGCTAGTTTATTTGGTCATTAATTTGGTCATTAATTTAGTCATTAATTTGGTCATTGATTTGGTCATTGATTTGGTCATTAATTTAGTCATTGATTTGGTCATTGATTTGGTCATTAATTTAGTTATTTAGTCATTAATTTAGTCATTTATTTAGTCATATATTTGGTCGTATATTTGGTCATATATTTGGTTGTATATTTAGTTAATTTAGTCATTAATTTAGTAGTTTATTTAGTCATTTATTTGGTCGTATATTTGGTTAATCTAGTCATTTATTTAGTCATATATTTGGTTAATTTAGTCATTTATTTAATCATTTATTTGGTCATTTATTTAGTCATATATTTGGTCGTATATTTGGTCATATATTTAGTCATTAATTTAGTCGTATATTTAGTCATTTATTGAGTCATATATTTAGTCATATATTTAGTCATTAATTTAGTCATATTTAGTCATTGAAGTAGTCATTAATTTAGTCATATATTTAGTCATTTATTTAGTTATAAAATGAAAAGTATTTTAAATAGCATAAATTTTATAATGTCAAAAAAACATCATATTAAACTTAAACTAATGCCAAAAAAACATCATATTAAATTTTATAATGCCAAAAAAACATCATATTCAAAGTATGCAATATCAAAATATATATGTAAGATGTCGAATTTATCTAAAGAGTATATACGTAAATATAATAAAAAATATCAAAGTTGTCTCAAATATAAAACACTAAGCCAAGATGTCTAACAACTAGTACATGATAAACATGTTGATCAACTATGTCATTTTTTGCAAATATTTTAGTGGCCACCATGTGAAGGTTCCCTCTTTCTCTTTCAGATGAACAACTCCATCTATTTTGTCTTCATAAGCAAGGGGTATGTTACTTGTGACCTTTAAAATGTTTACATTTGCATCTTCTGTTCCTTTCAAGTTGATTCCATGTAAAATAGATAGGGAGTGAATCCGCCCAATGCCCACAACATCACCATCATATGGATCCAACACCTTAACTTTATCCCCTTCTTTGAGTTTATCAACACATTTCTACAAAAAGAAAAAAAATAACGCATTATATTACATAGGTAATGAAAGGCCACAAATATAATATAATCATAAGACTCTAAATAAGAAAGACCAAAATTATTGTTCATTACTATTGTACTTCTCTTTTTTATGTTCAGGACTAAAGGTGTCAACATTAGAATTGCAAAAAATAAAGAAGCATTTATAGTTCATCTAAAGACTAAAATAGTATAGATCATCCAAATAAGAGATGCTTTAATCTCTTATTCCATAATAAAAAGAAAAACTGTTCTTTATATCTAAAACTTGAAGAGAATTAGAAATTTTGACTAGCAAATATAAACAATGAAATAAATAATAAATACATAGTGATTCTAAAACATACTGAAGAGAGAATGTTTGATGAAGTTTAGGGACAACCCAAACCTTGGAGCCGTTCCCCAAACCTTGTGCTACTAACTTGGGTCTAGGGGCATCATTCACCCAAGGATTACCTATATACTTGCTTTCAAATGGGAATAAAGAACATGTAATTCTCCCAGGATTTCAACTATCAGGATTAGAACTTGCACTTTCTTATGTTAGAATAATTGATATATAGATGCTAGATGCAACCATTTTGTCCCATACATTAGCATTAAGAATTCCTAACCTCAATGGATAGTTTCTCTAAAGAAACCAGGGACTAACCTAATGAAGGAAGATCATGAAGATGGTGAAGACTCAATATATATGATTCCACCCAATTAATCAGTTCGACAGGCTAAGATGAAACATTACTGAGAACAAGATTCCTAAACTACCTTTAAAGTTAACAGACAATGGTCCTAATTGTCTACCATCTAGGTAGGCTTATCAATAGCAACAAGGTTCTACCATGGACCAAGCCTTTAATCTTATTAATAGGAACACACAATTTCAATCCTCCCACAATTTATGGTTATAAGTGAACAATACTTGTAGAAATGTTCTTGGTTTATGGATTCCTTGACTGTAGGTTCATAACATAAATAAGCTAGTCCCTAGACCATCATTTATTAACAAGATCTATATTTCACCATTTATCAAATTTAACTCTTAAACCTTAATGTATTTAGTAGTGGGGTCATTATGCCAAATGATTGAATATAAGATATTACCAAGTCAATACATTTTTCTTTAGCAATCATCCTCCTTGCAGGGTTGTAGCAGTAGTTAACAATAGTTAACATGAGTAAGCAGTAGAGATGTAGTATGCATTTTATAAGCATTTTTCAAATAAAAGCCAAGTTCTCATATTAATGTAGTAAGAATTTTATAAGCATTTTATGCATTCAGAAAAACCTTTCACCCAAGGTCATTGGCTTCCTAATTTCTGAACCAAACTTTTAGCATAGCCTAAGCAAGGCAAGAAGAGAATGCCAAAAATTGTGCATGAATAGCTTTTCAAAGTCAACGAATCACAGATTACATGCATAAGCAGTAGAGATTCAAGGGTTAACAACAGTCTTTGAGGAATGAACAAAAGACTCAAGCACATAACAATAGTGCATTCAATGTAAAAGCTATGGATCTCAAGTTACAACAACAAGTTCTTCATTCAAATAGGTAGTGTGTGGAGAAAGGACATATCAGAGTTATTAACAATGACAGAGATAAAGGTTCAAGGAATCATTTTAAAAACATGAAGATACAACATCTAAATGTAATGATAAGATATAATAATAGTGAATGCATGGTAGAGCATTTGCCTTTGGCATTTAGATTGCAAGAAGAGAATGCCAAAAATCATGCATGAATAGCTTTTCAAAGTCAGCAAATGGAAAATTACATGCATAAGCAGTAGAGATTCAAGGGTTAACAGTATTCTTTGAGGAATGAACAGAAGACTCAAGCACATAACAGCAGTGCATTCAATGCAAAAGCTAAAGATCTCAAGTTATAATAGCAAGTTCTTGATTCAAATAGGCAGTGCCCAAAGAAAGGACATATCAGAGTTAAGAATGATAGAGATAAATTAGTAAATTAAATATTCTCTATTTATAATATATATGAATTATATAGTTTATAAGAAGTGTACAAATTATATTAGACAAGCTGTCACATATTATATTAGACATCATCAGGGAAATTAGGGAATGATCTGTATATAGAATTCTTGTATAAGGGGTCTCATACACGAAATTGGTGTCTCAGTTTAGTGTGACCTAGGAAACTATCCTTACATTTTGTATGTAATTTTATTATTGCATTAAATAAAACAAATCTAATCATAGTAACCAAGAAACTCCATTAGAGGAACATGGTTCAGGCCACATTCCTGTCATCAGTTTCCTCCTAGTACTCACAATTTTTGCCCTGGATACCTTTCTGCATGGTTCAATTTGTCTTAGACAGAAGAAGGGATTCGACACTCTTAACCCGCGATCAAGATTTGGATAACTATATTTGTACGCAATCTAGCTGTATCCTTATTCATCTATTTGTGTACTTAAACTAGATTAATGCCCCTAGTATCTACATCCCCATGTCTCTAGTTAACTATAGGTTTGATATGCCAGATTGGTGTCTTGTTTTTATTTTATAAAATTACATAAAATATAATGCTAACATCAATCCTGGAGATGGAGGCAGGTCATCCAGCTTGACCCCCCAACCTTTGCCACTAAAAGCCCTTACTAATCTTAGTAATAGTGACATAGCCAATGTCCACGGCCATGAGTTGGAGATTCATGGTGGGAGCTAGGGGAATCCAGATAGTAACACAAGGCAATTTTTGAAAATCCCAAGAAGAGTTTGGAGGTACTAAACTTGCAGAAACACCTTTTTAAAATTTTAATGGTTTGACCTGGATCTATAACATAACATTAGAGATTTCCATTTGTTCGTTTGCCTCAAGAAATTAAGAATCTATATAGCTTTGACTAAGAATAGCGCTAACTACATATTTTCTTCAATGCTATTCTACTACACAACACTGATAAGGAGGGATCAGTTAAATCTCATATGATAATATATTTTAAATGCTATTCTTGTAGCTACTTTGACTTTGTAAAGCTACTAACCCGATCATTTTACTATTAATTTATTTTAAAATCTGTTCAAATAAGACCCATTTGTTGTACCAGCTCTTATGTTTCTATTTTCTATTAACAACAATGGACAATGTGTAATGATAATCACCTTGATTTCAAAGGTCAAATGGAATTTTAATTCCAATTTTAAAGCGCTAAACTGAGTTTGATTTATAGAAGCCAACCCTAGGCACATGCTGAACACCATATTTAGGATTATAGTGTAGCATTTTAGTGTTCATAATTTATAAGGTCTCTACTGAAGGATAAAATAGTTCTGTGTATAATAGGAGGTGTTGTTCTTTGTATAATAGGTATGTACTTATTCATATATATTCTCAAATTATTTTTTTTCTTCTCCAATAATAAAGGAAATAATTTGAGTATTGAAATTATAACTTAAAACAAGGACTCCAAGAGTTAATTAAAATCTCCTTTTTGTATCGTATTGAAACTAGGTGTTGAGGCTATGTTTGTTGACTTGGGCCACTTTAATAAGAGATCCATCTAGGTATTCCACTTATTATAAAATAAATGTCTTACTCAGCTATAAATAACTTGTTACAAATGACTAAAGTTCCACTGATATGGAAATTTTTGATTTTGAATTGTAGATTGGTTACTCTACCTTGGTATACCCTACTTTGATTATCACATACATTGGGCAAACAACTTATCTGATCAAGAATCCAAGAGACATGAAGAATGCTTTCTACATCTCATTTCCTACTCTAGTGTATTGGCCAATGTTTATTATTGCCACTCTAGAAACCATTTTTGCTAGTCAAGCATTGATCTCAGCTAGTTTCTCAATTATAAAATAATCCATGGCTCTTGGTTGTTTCCCTCGGATGAAATTGGTACATACCTCACAAAATAAGGAAGGCCAAATGTACTCCCCAGAAGTCAACTATCTGCTCATGGTTATATGTATTGCTATCATTGTAGGGTTTAAGGGGGGGCCAGAAATTGGAAATGCCTATGGTAAGGATTATTTTTCAGATTCTACTTTACTTTTATTGAATTTGAGTGACACACAAAGTTATTTTCATCTGGATGAGTAAAGAATGAAGAGATATATCTTAAACACTAGGCTCTTGCTGTTATCTCATTATTCTAGTATATAACATGGCTAGTGTGCTTCTATTTCTCTCTATTTATTGAGATACAATGCTTTGGATATTGGATATGCAAGAGGTACTTTTATTTGAGTCATGTTCATTACAACGTGCCTAGTGAGCTTGGTGATGCTACTTGTTTGGAACATGCACTTTCTTCTTATATTGCTATTCCTTATTATTTTTGGTCTCATTGAAGGAGTCTATCTCTCGACCCTCCTCAAAAAAGTTCCATAGGGAGGTTGGGTGCCTTTTGTAATTGCAACATTATTTGTGGTTATAATGTTCTCTTGGAACTATGGTAGGCAGATCAAGTATAAATATCTAACAGAGAGAAAAATAAGCTCAGAAGACCTTCCTGCACTCATTGCTAATGCGGGAACTCAAGTTCTAGGAGTGTGTTTCCTGTGAAGTGACCTTATGTATAGATTTCCACCTATCCTGAGGCATTATGTGAGGAATGGGGGTGCTCTTCTTTAAATTCTCATTATTTTGACCATAAGAGTTGTTCCAGTAACAACAGTATTGTTAGAGGAGAGATTTATAGTAGGAAAACTTGGGCCTAAGGGTGTATATAGATATCTTGCTTAGTATGGTTACAGAGATATCGCCCCAAACATGGAAGGATAGGAATTTTTGAACCAAGTTATCGAAAGCATAAGCAAGTGCATTAAAAATGAAGAAGTTGGGGATGGCTCGGATGATTATGAAAGAAATCCAGTTGTAGAAAATAGCTGCTCTACTGTTGCATAGGAGGAATTGCAACAACTAGAGAGGGAGAGAAATGTAAGGGCTGTGTATTTTTTGGGGAAAACCACACTAAGAACTTCTAAAAGCAGGGGTTTTCTTAAAGGACGGATCATTGATTTGTATGAATTTTTGCAGCCAAATTGTAGATCAGCCATTTCTACAATGTGAGTACCACCTGAACAGCTGCTTCAAGTTGGAATGGTATATGAACTTTAGACTTAATAAGACAAAAATGATAAAAATAAAATGGTTTTTCCAAGGCCAAGAAGAGAGACTATGGTGATAAATAGGCAATTGGTCTGTACAGTTGCAATTATCTTGAGTTTGTTTGTTAACATTTTATGGTTTAGCTGTATATTTGCATTTTTAGCTGATAGATGAAGTTTTTTGGTAACTCCCAAAATTTTGGTTGTCCTTTGTCATCCAAAAACTAAAATGCATTTTTTTTCCCAAATATTATTGAAATGTTATATTGGCTTTAAAATTATTCGCAAACAAGGATAATCAGTTTGAGTCATGGACAATTTTTATCATTTTTAAATCATAATTGACACATCTCATATTTTATCCCCTATGAAGTCACAAAAACACATTCTAGAGCCTTCCTTATAGCTATTACAGCAGACACAACAGAAAGTGGAATAAAAATATTATATTGTGTCGATTTTGACATCGAAAATAGAGTGCCTTTATCGAGATAAAAATAGGGAGAAAACAGAGAAGATGGGAGTTAAGTTAAAAGTGGGACCCATGGTTGAAATTAAAGCTTCTATTGTGCCTGTTAAGCCATTCATAATAGAGAATTGTACATGGAATCAGTCATTTTAATTTATGAAACTATATTGCTGTACATATATTCATCAATGTCTTAGTTTTATGTACAACTAATATTTTAAATTAACAACTAACAATCAGATCCTAATCAGGTAAAAGTAAAGTTTATAGCACTCACCTCGAGTTTATCACTGCCAGTACTATAAATATCATGCACATCCTGTTTGAAATCAGCATAATCACCATCATCATTGTCTTCTACTTTTCATTTTTCTTTCATATGTTTTCTCTGCATGTGGGTTTAATCATGAAAGATTAACATAAGTCAAGTAAAGAATGCAAAAGCTATAAATTTTTTTTCATAATAACTATTATATTACCTCAGCTTCAACTGAACTATGATTGGACTGCACATTCTTGTCCACTAGTTCATCATGATCACTATTGATATTAGCAGCTTTGTTGGCATCAAGGTGTTTTTGTTTTTATGTTGCTTTGGTAAAATTGTTCTGCATGTAGTTAAAATTGATAAAAGCTTGGTAGAGAGGAAAGGTCATAAAATAATGGTGTGAAAATGCAATATCAACAATGGTGTGGAAATGCAATATCAACAATGCTATGTGTATGAGAATCAATGCTTAAGGATAGTGTTTTGTATATAAAAATTCATAAAGACATTGATCAAAATGATTCTCTCAACAATGAAAAGCTACATTACTATGAACCAAACTTAACTCATCAATATAGCCTCTTACCTGATATGAATTCATAAAATTATGATCATTCCATGAAGAAACTATAGGCTGAACCGAGGAAGTCAACTGTGCAACTTTCTCACTGAGACTATGTAAGTGCATCATTATGTATTCATACACTTCATTTGAGTTGACATGATTTGCAGAGGCTCTTACTGGGAGTTCCACAGATAGCTGTGAAGTTGTTGTTGATGAACTAGACTTCCACTTCATACTATTCTTAGATTTATTAGGATCTAGTTCTGCCATATAACTGACAATATCTTCTACACCTGCTTCTCTATTATTATTTTCCACCTAAAATACAATGTCAATTTTAACACAGTCAGTTCAATAAAAAATTAAAATAAATAACATAATTTAAATTGAACCAAAAATCCATACACTTACTCCAAATTTGTTTATTTTGGCCTACAACCTACCTCAGCCAAATGTATATTTAGCCTTCACACTCTCTCTTGCTCTCTTTCCTTTATTACTCTTTGTCAAATATTCTTCAAAATGCATACTTTCTTTCAATTTTTCCCACTGTTTGGGAGATGGAGTGTTGTCTAAACTCTCTTTTCCCTCCATGATTTCTTTTTTGCACATGTATCTAAAATTATTCATTAGAAGTCTCATCTTGTGCTTGTAATATTTTCTCGAGATTTGTCCACCAATAGTGTCAAAGACATTTTCCATTTTTTGTATAACACTCTCCACATGGTGTAGATCTTGCTCTACAAAATTTGATTTGAAAATATCCAAATGGGCCCTACATCTTACACCCAATTCAGAGGCCCACCTTGTAGCATTTTTTCCAATGGGTTCAACATCTCTTGACACCTCAACCAAGAATGGATTCTTCCCTTCTAGTATCCTTTCTTTTGAATGCCTCTCTGTAGATCTATATAAATCTTGACTCAATTTCTTTCTTTTAACAAAAGTAGACACATCTTCTATTGAACCACTACCAACAGGTTCACTCTGAGGCACATCAGATGCAAGAGAACTCTCTTCAAGACTTTCATTAGGTTGCACATCACCATGTGCTATATCAAGTTTCACATCATCACAATTACCCTTTTCACCAACTACATTTGTTGGATCAAAAAAGCATTGGCTTTTACAAACTGGCAACTTTGTAGCTTTATTTGCTACTTGTTCTCTCTTCTTTTTCTCTGCACTCTTTTTCTTTCCTGTAAAACCAAAAACAAATATCGTATCAAGTCTTATATACATAAATGTTTTGCATATAAAATTTCATTAAATAGTATTAAACAAATAATATACTAGTTAGTAAATGTACAACTTGCCTATTTGTCAAACCAAGATGTGCAAAACATTCATTATTCTTGGCCACATGTTCTTCACGAAAGCACTCATAATCTATTACTGGGATTTCAACATTATGATCACTATCATCTAATTTGTGCCTTGAATTCTTTCTCCTCATTCCATGATGTCCAAAAAAACAATAATGTATAAATTCCTGAAATCAGAGGTGATAAGTAGTAGCAGTGGTTATAAAAAAGAGGCTATAGAAACAAGTAAACAACACACAACTATAAAAGTGGCACATAAAAACTATAGTAGCGAAATAATAGCCAAATTAGAGAAACAGTTACATCAGATTGTTAAAGCAGGTATGCATTACTAGTTTTCTTTAGTTTACTACTTGAGATTCATTGGCCATGCAAGTTATAGAAGAGATTCTATAGGCAATAATATAATTGTTCAGCCTGACCCCATAAGGCCTTGAAATTTCTCCTATGAACAAGCTTCATATCCTGATTGGCCCCTTCACTATGATAGATGTCAATCCCGAGCCTTACTACACTCATATCACATGTCATACTTACTTGCACTTGGTCCTAATACAGTAGTATACATTCTTGGAAAGAGGCTGAATACAAACACAATCAATGTTCCACTCCTTTGGGTAATAGTAGATTGAAATAAGAGTGAGTTCTGGTAGAATAATCACATTTAACTAGCAGCTATGCAAGGCTCCACACAAATCTTAATGGGGTCTGCAACAGAACAAACTATCCCTGGTGGCCAAACACAACTGAGTTTATAGTCTCATTCCAACAATTTGGTATAAAGATCATGTGATCTAGTTTTTGAACTCTAAAATTTTAATATTAGTGTACTTGTAAGATTTTTTTAATGTAGTTTTAATCACTTTCACATCAGCACCCATAAATGTATACCACTTGCTCTCTAGATTTTTGTCAATGGCTTTGTGCTAGCACTCGTCAAATTCTATTACAGATGCATCATGATTCCATAGTCTTTGCGAAGGCAATTTAGTGAACTACACAATTAAAATTTTCGTAAATTTAATAAAATTATGCTTCAAAATTAACCTTCAACTGGTTATTAAACTTTCTGAAACACATTGTGACTTCATGAAGCTATAAACCTGAAGGGGATTTTTTTAAAAAAAACCTGAAGGAGAATTAATATATCCAAATTTATGAATTATATCTCTATAAAACAACATTAATTATCTAGATTGTTACCATTCAGATTTGATCAACATTTAATGATTTCCATATAGTGGAGTCAGCAAGATTTTACTATGATTGACTAATGTTTGACAATTTGGATTTGATAAGCAATTTGATGATGCAAAATAATTAAAGAATATTTACCAACTAGTGTCATTTCCATGTAGGTTATGGAGTTTGGAGCTTTTACTATGACAATGACCAATGTTTGTCAATTTTGACTGGACTGGACTGGCCCATGACTTTCTGTTGTTGTTAGTAGCAGTAGGCTTGAAATTGAGCCTCTTTTATAACTAACTATATAAGAAGAGATGTTGAGCTATATGAAACTAGCTATTGAGATTACCTAGCTCTAATGAACACAGAAACTCAACTGTCAATTGTCTTGGATATCTCTTCTTAATAGGGAGATTCAACCTTAACATGTGTATGAAATAAAACGTGCGTCCATGGTTGACTTAAGGCACTAAATATGAGATATTGACATTGGTAGAAACCTCTTATAAAGAAGATTTAGGTGCAGGAGCAATTACACCATTCATATTTCCTATTTCATGTATCATACACCTGCATAATTTTTTGAAAATGTTTTTCCAAACAATGTACGCTCACCAAAGATGAGCATTCTTGCTGATAAAGACTAATTATATGTTTTATTCATTTGAGAATCACGTTACATGGTCTTGGAATAGAATTAAATTATCCCAAACTTGCTACAACCAAATACAATGATATAACAAATGCATGACAATCATAAAGCACACAAATTACCTCAGATTAGCAACCAAAGATGACGTTACAGATTCTCTACCTATGTGCATACTACAGACATCATCAATAACTTTTAATGGCTTCTAGTGATAGAAATCAAATATCTAGGAGGCTGTGATGGCACCAAGAACACCTCAGATAAGATATTATCACTATTTCCAGTCAGAATGGTCCACTCCAAGGTCTGGAAATCACTCAGAACTTTTGCAATAGGAGGTTCTTGAAGAGGTGTTTTGAAGAATAAAGGGATAGCTAGGAATAGAAGATTCTTTCATGTTTAGCTCACACAAAACTTGTGGTCAAGATAGCTGTATGGATTATCTTGATATTTACAGTGAAGCAAGAAAACAGTAAACAGCTCAATCCTAGCTCGAGTGACCTTAAAAAAATAAAACTTGCATTTTGAAATATAAAGGTGCATAATGAGACTATAGAAGTGAATTTTAACACACATAAGTCCTTTCCAGGACCCTTCTTTGATGGACTCAACTAAGGACATGACTTGGGTAGAGTCCTAATGGAAGATGAGAGATACAGTTGAGCTCATCTTGAACAAACTAAGAATTACCATTTGTATCCTCTTTTAGAGCAAGTTCATTGGCATTCCATCAAGAACGCTTCTTTGACATGATAAAACTTAGTGCACAGTTGTGATGGAATATGAGAGATTGAGTTGAATCCACCATGGACAGACTTATAATTACCATTGTATCTACATTTTTTCTACACTTTTTGTCTGAGAAGGATATGGTCACAATTTAAGGGAAATATGTTTCTCACAATCTGAAGATGTGGTGATCCTTTTAACTTCTCAATTTCTTGTGTTGCATGCATGGATTTGAATAAAATCTGTTCTTGCTAGTTGATCAATATTCTCTTGTTTTATCTTTTTTCAAGCCATTGGAGGGGGATCCAGTCTGTAGGTTGCTACGATTAGGAGTTTACAACCTGTAAATGCGAAGTAATTCTATTTGCACAGTTAAGGAAATTCGTCTCTTTTATGTTGAGTTAATTAGACTTTAAAATTGAAACTTGCTTTAATGTGAAACTGAGAACTGCTTTATTAGAGCTTTCTGTGAGTTAGATTCAGAAATCAAGAACATTGTTTACCTAATATTGTGATTAATGTTTATTTATTAATATCTCATACTAACAGACAATTTATAATTGTAGGGAAAACATCATTGGGGGTTTTTGAGTATCCACCAGAAGCCAAGGAAAAAATGTATTCAAATGCTAAAGATGGTGTAACATTCCTTACAGTTGTTCCACCTTGCTGTGTAGATCATCTATGATTCTCCAAGTTCAATAGTACTATGGTATTTCCTTTGGATAGTTCTAATGGCTAATTTCAGACATCAATTTATTTTCGTATGAAACTACTACATTTGTAATCTGTAGTTTTAAACTTTTAGCTTATAAATGTTCATCAACTTTAGTTTGTATGCTGCTATTTCAAGTATGATTAATGAAGTTACCTTTATCACAGGATGAAAGTGAGCAGTCAGCATACTGGTACAGAGCTAGCAGCATTGATATCCCAGCATCTCATTCATTTTATGATATTCCAGATGCTGACAAAAATTGTAGCACTGAACAATTTGATTCAGACTGGGAAGTTCTATAAGATATTAAACTGTGTACACTTGGATGATTGGAACCTATGTGTGTAAAGAAAGTGTCTTATGTAAATGAGTATAATCATCAAGCCTGATTTGGTTTGAGAGGAAAGTTTCTTTGATTTCCTTGTTACAGAATGGGTACATTTGATTAGTCAGTGGATTTAGTTTAGGATAGTTATTCTAGGTTTATCTATCTAGCAGGTACTCTCCAGGAATCCATTATGGATAGGAATTGTAGTAATTCCTAGTATTTATAGTTACTCGACACCCTTCTTTCATGTTTGAGGGTAGTCTTTATAAAATACTTAAAAGGAGTAGGCTGGAAACTTGTTTCTAGCATCAAATGACAAAATGTGTAAACCTATTTATACCTCATCATTGAAAGTTATCTTCATATTTAGGTCCCATCTAAACCTGTATGGAAGTGGTTTAATATTTATTTGCACACAACATGTTTGTGAAAACCTCCACAAAATTATGACTACGTGTACATTTATCAATCCAGTTTGCATTTTTACGCTTAGGAGTGATTTGCCTATTTTAGTGTTCTTGTCTGTATATTTTTGAATTCTCCTTCTAGTTTATTTCTTGCCTTTTCTATTGCAAGTTTAAGGTCGTGGTCCATTTTCTTCATTGCTTTCTTTTATAGGTTGCATCACTAGTGTGCTTTATGTTTGTGTCTTGAATTTTATTAATGGGATTTTCTTTGATATTTTTTGATGCAGTGTAATTTCATTCACTGACAAGTAATTATTCTAATTGGTATTTATCAATCCAGTTTTAGTGTTGTGATTTGCCTGATTTAGTGTTCTTATCTATATATTTTCAAATTCTCCTGGTGTATTTCTTGCCTTTATCTATTGCAAGTTTAGGTTATGTTCCATTTTTTTTGTTGCTTCTTTTTACTAGTGTGCTTTCATGTTTGTCTTTAATTCATAGAGTTTTCTTTGATATTTTTTTCATGCAGTTTAATTTTATTCACTGAAAAGTCATTAATCTAATCGATATACCATTTTATTCTAAAAGTCGTAATGAGGCCATTTGTGGAACATGTTATAGCATTTACACCTAGTGGTACTTGGGATTTTATAAAGCTTGCTGATGGGCTCACCAAGAATCAATTTTTTACATAGATAGGGTTATAACTTAATTTAGCTTGTTCTCATTATTATATAATGAATTTAGCATTATAATGTCCATGAAAATGTCTCTATTAAGGTTTAACAATGAAAACGGATTACTGTTACTTTGCCCATCATCAGAAATCACTGGTCCTATCTATTAGGGAAAAAGTGAGGACTGTTCATCACTTTTTGGTATGATTTATGATGCAACTAGTAGCTTCAATTGGCAGGAAAAGACATTCTACAAATAACAGTTATTCCAATCAAGTTTTTTGACACCCTAGCATTATTGATAAGCATCATAGGAACAGTTTAATTTACAGATAACCACAGAATAAAAGAAATAATAATTTCTAGAAAACAATCATTTCCAGAAAGCATCAACAATAATTTCCAAATAACCACATAAAACTTTGTTCAACATTAAATCCCTTGCATTCATATAGCAACTTTGTTCAACATTAAAGCCCTAAAACAAGTATCGGTCTGAAGGTCCATGTCCTTAAAACATAGAATAGTCTAGTAACAACATAAACAGTCTTAAATAAAAGATCATAAAATTGGCCTCATCAATAATCATCTGCATTTCTAGCAAGATTAGAATCCCGATCACTTGTATTTTCATCTGCTTGATTTTCTTCCTCATCCTCATTTGTGACCTACAATACATTCCCTCTCTCAATTTCTTCATTGGTAATCAAAATCTCTTCTTGAAACAATCCCCATAATTGTCTTCATCCACTTCTTCAAATGTTTCTTGTAAATTAACAAATTGTCCATCATGCATTACATTGACAACTTCCATAAACTTTCATCTCAAACGAGACTCTATTTGAATGACATATGACCAACCTAGGCTTCTTAAATCATCAATTAAAAATGATTGATTAATTTGGATAGGGGAAACATATGGCTCATCTGTCTCTGATAAAAATTGTCGTGTATTTGCACGTATAAATCCATACTCATCAAATTGTACTGCAGATGGTCGAATCCATTTACATTTTAATAATATAGGACTATTTTGACCAAAATCCACTTGAATAATTTCTTGGATGAATCCAACATAAAATTTATTCTTAATTTCATGAAGAAATTCAGCACTAACAACACAATCACAATTTGTCTTTCCTTTGTCCTTTTCTTCCACTCTTAAATGACTGCCATATGCCTACATCCCACTAAAACATATAGCCCATATATGTGGAGATTGTGAAACCTCACTTTCCTCTGTTGTTATATATTGACCTTCTTCTTTTGCATCATTGATTGCATTAAAAATCCATTCTTAAAATTTTGGAAAAGAATCGCCTCCAATAAAATTATGATGTCTGCGCTTTTGAGGTTGATGCTACATCCAAATTTGATTCTCTTATTCATATTTTCTACATAAAATAATGATGTACAAATATTAAGATTAATAATATGAATGTGTAAATGCAATTGAGTAAAAAAATTAGTGTAATTTTTTTTACCTATGCCACTTGTCAAATGAAGATGTGTTTTGAAGAATAAAGGCATGTATTGCACTTCTTGCTTGATATGAGAGCTTGAAGCGACTTCCATTTCCTTCTAATAGTTCACCTACAACTCTCTCATCTTCTTCATCATCCCATACACACCGATTGACATTTTTAAAATCCTTCATATATTCTGTGCAAAACCCCATGGCCTCTTGCATTGAATATCCCTCAGACATGCTGCCTTCTGGTTTTGCCCTAGTACGGACAAATTTTTTCAAAACTTTCATATATCGTTCTATAGGATACATCCCTCTCGTTCTTATTGGACCACAATACTCTAGTTCATATTCTAGATGTATCAAAAGATGCATAGAAATGTTAAAAATTGCTGGTGGAAATTCTCACTCCAATAGACAAAGGACTTCAACAACCTCCTCTCTCAAACTATCAAAGTTTGAAGGATCTAATACATGTAAACTCATTCTCTTTAATATTAGGCCCAACCTTATAATTTCCAATCTTGGCCCCTTTTCCAAACCTAATATATTTACCACAATAGGTAAAATATTCTCGATTATGACGTGATAGTCATGGGTCTTGAGGCCTCTTAAGCCATTAATGTCAGTTTGGCTAATAATGTTGCTACTCACATATCTAGTGGGAAAGCGGGTCTGAGACATCAACTGTAAGAATTGTGCACGTTGTTCCTTTGTCCATACATAAGGAGCACTAGGTTTTTTATATTTTTCATTATCATATTTTTTAACCCAAACATTTCGACGAATCTTTATTTCTCGAAAGTCTTCACGAGATGAAATAGTATCAAAAGAGCCAAAATGAGTTTCTATAATAGCATAAGCTATATTTTTCTCAGTATGCATAAAGTCAACAGTATGCCTGATGGCTATATCCTTAAAGTATGGCAACTTAAACAATATGCACAATCATTTTACACTCTTTCATTACATGGATCATATCTACTTCCAGCAATCCCAACATTTTCAATAAATGACATTCTTTTTAGTCCATTCTCAACAATGTAATCACCTATTATTAGCAATGGCACTTCACGATTCTCTTCTTGACCATTAAAACGTGTTTTTTGTCAGCAATATGGATGATCCATTTTAAGGTAAGCATGATGTCCATAATAAATACACTTATGAAAACTTCTTGAGTGCCTCACAAAATCCTTAAAGTTGCAAGCAGGACATCCATGGTATCCATGAACAGAGAGACCAGACAATGTGCCATATGCAGGAAGATCATGAATTGTAAACAATAAGGAAGCTTTTAAAGTAAATTTGATTGAATGACCATCCCTTAAATGCTGAAATGCTTCAATTCCATTCCACAATTCTATTAGCTCATCATATAATGGCTCTAGATAAGCATCTATTGTATCTGAAGTCACACTTTTCTTTCCCGGTATAATCAATGATAACATTAAGAAAAATGGTTTAGTTGCTAACCATGGAGGCATGTTATAATTTATTAGAAACACTGGCCAAGTTGACCATTTGGTACTCTGATCTGAGAATGGGTTCACCCCATCTAGAGCCAAACCCAACCTTATATTATGAGGATCTTGAGAAAAATTAGGCCATTTTTTATCAAATTCCATCCATGTCTTACAGTCTGGAACATGTCGTTGTTTTCCATCAGTGCTCTTATTTTGGGCATGCCACTGCATAAGTTCAGAAATGTCTCTGCACCTATACATTCAGAGTAATCGTAGGATTATTGGAAAGTGGCAAAGAACCTTTCTAGGAACCACAACTGATTTCAACCCTTGTCTATACCTCGCTTCATGACATTTCAAACATTCTCTCTCATTTGCAAGATTTTTATGAAATAATACACAACCATTCACACATGTGGATATTTTCATACCCCAAGCCAAGCTTACTGATTTGATTTTTACATTGACTTCGTTGCTTTGGCAATGTGGAGTCAGCTGGTAATAATGAACTTAATAATGTTAATAATTGATCTACACTCTCATTTGTCCAACCATGCACCACTTGCAAGTTAAGAATTTGAAGAATTGTTGTCAAATGGCTTAACTTGCAATTAGCATAAACAAGCTTTAAAGAATCCTCCATTAACTTGGCCCAATCATCATTTAGACCCTCATTTAGCATTCTATCAACTTCAAACCCTTCATCAAACATTTATGTCTCTTCATTTATGTTTGTTTCCCCTTCATCTCTCATTGTCTACAATTCTATCATATCTTCATAATAATTGTAAGCCCAAGGGCTAATACCACTATGCCCATATCTTATCATATGTCACTAAATCACATTTCTCTTTTTCACCTTTCCACCAAGACAATTTTTACATGGACATGGATATTTGTCAATGTCCCCCTCATCAGCTACTCTCTCATCATATGCATGATATTGATCCATAGTCAACCTATGATGTTCATCCATCTGTAATATTATGCATTCCAAAAATAATTTAGTTTCTAAATTAAAGAAAAAACATCAATCTAAAAATAGAGATGCCGAAACATTGTTTAAAGTAGTCACTTTTAGTAGAGACCATAAAAGAAAGAAGAGGTTATAATGATTCATTGTTCTGACATCTATCTTACATTCATTTGAAGTTTATCTAGTGAGAATGGAATATGTCTATGTTTTAGGTTTCAAATTACCTCTGAATTTTTTGCAGAGGGCCTTGCTAACTTCAAATTTGTTGCAGAAAACTCTAAATTCCTTGTCCACCTTTTCAAAAGTCTCCAAGTCCTATCTAAACAAGATTTATCACCCATGAAAGTGCTTCAATACCTATCCATGAGAATAAAAAATGTTAACAACTATGATGAGCATGTATTAACAACTTATGAATCAAATTAAAGATGAGTGGAAAATCATTGTAAAAACTATATCTTAATCATCATATATGGGCCTATGCTAATATACAATAAAAGATTGAGCATGTTATCATCATCAATGAAATTATGGAGACAAAAAGAAAAATTCAACAATATGTATTGAGAGGTGCAAAAATATTGGGCATGATGACTACTGTAGCAACAAGGTTCTAGTAATAATATTAGAGGAGGCACTAGAAGTCTTGGAAGGTCAGTTGTTAGCTTGCCTAAATCCTCACATTGAGCATTTGATTCTCATAGTAAATTACTTGCAACTCTAACATTCTATTGCTTCTTCACAACTTTCCCTTGAGTAAAACTTCAACATTTATTTGTTTGAAAGATTGGTGACCAGTGGAATAGAATATAAAACACTAAAGTACAGAGGAGAATGAGGCATTCAATTTCTTATCTTCTCTCAGATTTTTACCCCACCATTGGAGATCATAGATGTGTTAAAACCTTAGACAATGTAAGAGGGGTTATGAGATGTGTTATAAAACAAACCCCAATCCACAATCCCAATAGTTTGAACCATTAAGCATAAATAGGAAATCTTTATTGCTTCTTGATGAAATCAACCCAAAAAAAATTTCTCTCATTAGATAGAATATTTAGAATATTTTTCAGTAAAGACCAAATTTATTTTTTGCAATTGCTGCTAATTCTTCTCTAAAACTACAACTATCTAATTCTTTATGAAATTCCTTTGAGACACCTCCAAATCTGCTTGATATCCTCTCTTAGAATGCCATGACCTGCAGCTAGATGAAAGGATACTTCAATTGAAATTGTAATTAATTCAATTTTGCACAATAATGATCTTGTGTGAAATTATATAAAGAATTATATTTGGAGGCATGTATCAGCAAATTTGGAGGCACCTTCACCTCATAGAACATGATCCTTATATTGTTTCTTCTAAAGCTCAACTTTATTTCACATTAACAAAAAGCATGTATTAATTAATGTACTATAGTATTAAGTTGCTCAATGCTAATACATTGCAATTAACAAAAGAGATAATAGGTTTGCTAAAAATATTAGGAAAGAAAATACAAATTATAAGTTGAAATAACTCAATAAATGGACTTATTGATACTAAGGTAAGGTGTTATGGTTAGGGTTAGGATTTCTTATATTTTTCTTTTTGAACCAGGTTTATCCAGGGTCCTGCTCCAGGCCTCTGGATTCTACCCTGCTTGAGGCCCCTGGATTCCTGTACAAGAGACCTCTGGCCTCAATTCAAGTACATCTGAACTGAGGCCAAATCTAGAGACATGGGATAGAAACCTGGGAAAACCCAGATCTAGATTAGAACTTGATCCAGATTGGGTTCAGCCAGGTTTCCTACAAAATCCAATAAGATAGAATTTTATGGTCAGGACTAATTGTCGCAGATTATTTTTAGTGCTATTTCATAAATAGTCAGAGCCATTCAACAATTTTTTATTGCTCTACTATATGTAAGGCACATATGAAGAAGTGATACTCTCTGGATATCCATTGTTACCACCACGATCTAATAAATGTGATTTAAGTCCTGAAAGATAAAGTGATTAATGTTGGGTTTAGGGCATTAGAAACATCAACTATATCCTTCTTTGAGAAGATTAGTAAAGGTATATTTGTTTGGTATAAAAATTCCTATCACCAGAGTATGTAGATTGGAGGATGTGGGTAGTGGAACAAAAGATAGAGCCCCTTAATTATATCAAAGTCTCCTAGTTTTTCAATGTTATCCTCACAATTTTGGTCTTTAATCTTCTATAAATCTGAGCCATTCTATAATAGTGTTATACTAATAAAGAAGTTGCCTATGATCTTGAAATGTCTGAGAAGAATACATTTGGTAAGACATGGAATTGTGGGATGTTGTTTTGGTAAATGATGAATTAATGAGTTTCTGATTAATACTTGGTTGTAATATTCATTACATGTGATTAATCACTAATCATATTGTTATTGCATAAACATGGCAGCTCATGATAACTGACCTAATCACATTTTGTTTACCATTAATTATGATGGTAAGAATTAACAAGGGTGGCAGCAATTCATCGTGCCCCTTCAATAGTTACAAATAACCAAAGTTGATCAGCTGTGAGAGGTGTGTATGAGAATTGATCTTATATAACAAAGTCCCCTATGGATATTGCTCAAGTAGAGAAAATAGTTGCTAGCGCAACCTTCAATACTGTGCAAGCATTATTATTGTTATGCATCATAGAAGACACCAGACAAGAGCATATAGCACTATCGCTATATCAGGGACGGCTCCAAAATAGTAGATTGCATGATTAATAGCAAGAATATCAAAGATGACACTCAGTTCCATTCTTGTAACTAATTTATTTGAGTTCCATTCCTACTTTGGAGAAGCAACACAAATCTTCAGAAGGCTTCCAATAGATACATACACACATGGTCTCATAGCTGCAAGTGACTACATGCTAGGTGATTTATTCTCCTTCATTTAAAATAATTTTGTATGACATCTACACAAAATATTTATTTTGATATACAACTAGTATTATGTTCAAATACAATCTGTGAAGGAGTAAATATTGTTTACATTTTGTCCTAGGAAAAAAATAGATATGGAACTGTTACTGATTCATTAGCATACAAGATACCATTTTTCTTTGTTCGCAAAGATTATTTCATTGAGGAACCTTTCTTGAGAAACATGATTGATGTAAAGTGTGCACTGATATTGCCTAGAGTATCTACATTGTTAATTTATTTTTTAACTACTCACACTAATTATCTTTTAGGCTTATCTGATATTGACTGGAGTATTAGTACCTTCAACCCTTGAGTGAGCTTTGGAATGTAACCTCCACCATGCATTTGTTTTGTAACAACACCTTGAAAGAATTTGGAACCACTATCCAATTAGGTTTACTGATGCAATCAGATCATCAAGAATTTGAATATACTCAAACTAATCATCCTTTAACATGGACCCCCAATAGGTATTTAATCAGTTAAGGAAACCATGATGTATTGATTTTGCATTCAAGAAAAGATCCTTGAGGGTTTAAAAATGTTGGGCAACTTCAATGCAATCAGATTTGCTATTTTACCATGATAATAGTCCTAAGAATTCATGCCAAAACCAAACATTAGCATGTGCACCCTTTTGAAAAGGTTCCTCCACAAACCACCTTTGATCTAGGACAACCTACATAGACTGTAGCGGAGGATTACAACTAGGAAATAACTTGCAATTAAAAGAAGGGAACATTTGAATTATGACTATCACTGTCTGATAGTTTTAAATAGTGACTTGGGTCAACAAACATATATTCAGTTTGGGATCTCTAATCAAGGAGCAAGAGAGGATATTTTTGACAATGATCACAATATTATTGAAAAGAATGCCAAACTTTTAAACAACCTTAATCTATGAACAAACATTTAGGACTGTGACTGTCATAGACTTAGGATAGTTTTAGACTATGATTATAGAATCAGATTTTAAAAAAACCATATAAACTCACTTATTGATCATATGGAAAGAAACCTTTGAACTCCCTACAATCTCATATTTCTTTTGTGTTCCTTTAGAAGTCATGAAAAGTATCTCAAATTAAAATAACACATTAACTTTCACAAACACTGAAAATTTCCAAAGTAATCCTGCTAGGGCATAAATTTTATCCATGAAGACACAACCAATCAATTTGATCAACAAGTTTTACAAGAAATTGGCATTTAAAATCAATGTTTTATTAAAACTCCTCCTTTAAACTCACATCTCTATCTACTCTCAACCCAAAGAGGGGTTTTAGAGACATTACAACTAGTTACAACTAGATCTAACCAATTCCTAAGTTGACTGATCGGTTGATCTCTCAATTAACATTATTTTGCAAATGTTGCAAAAGTTGTTAAGCAACTTTTGCAACCTTTTGACAACTTGGTATTTTAACCATACAATACACCTTATCATTTCATGATTGTGACAAACATGGCCTTAAAGAATAAAAAACATCATTCTAATATTATTCTACCACATTTGACCACTTTGACTAGATGTGATCTACTGGTTGTTATTGGTCTTACAATGACAACTCGGCTTATTAGTCTTACAAAATGACTCGAGAAGATTACACTTGACATAAAAATGGTCTAATAGACATTATTACATGTTTTCATACAAAACAAATCATCAAAATCTTCATAGGTCTTCTTTGATCTATAGGTGCTCCTACACCACTATCCTTGATACATTCTCACATTCCTCAATGCACTCTTCCTCTTGCAAGAATCACCTTCTTAGTCTACTCCCTCTCCTAGCTGAATGTCTCTACTTCAATCCTACAATTTCATGACCATTGGAAGTCAAAGTAGCTAGATAATTCCATGCCCCTCCTTGGGCTTACGTACTATCATATTTGATACAAATATGACTCATATTTCTATAAGATATTGTATCCTCATGTGCCCACACTTATTTTGTAGTTTAAGAAGCATATACGAATTGTGATATTACTATCACCTGATTCACCATTGTAGTTTTTGAGTCAAACTCATTGACCTATGTTTCATGAGTAGTGGTTGTTCATATTTATCTTGTATACTAAATCCCTGTAATTCAACACTCTTTCCTCAAGTTAGTTGGCTGTTCATATTTATCTTGCATCGTGCTTTCAATTTTTTAGTTATATCAATATTTTTTCTTCAAAACAATCATCCAAAACATTGAACAAAACTATGAAGAAAAAATTGACCTTTCACATCAAGTGTTTGTTGAAATTCCCTTGAGATGAAACTGAAAAATTGAAGGGAGATTTGGAAGGGGTTCTTACAAAGCCATCTCCATGCTTCTGCAATTCTCAATCTCAATATTCATGTTTAGGGTCCTTAATTTGATCATGGAGAAACCCAAATCCAATGGGATCCTATGAGTTCCTTCTCAACACCAGTAGAACCAGTATCAAACTATCCCCAAAAGTCATGCCACTTCTTGCCTAAACAAAAACTAATGAACAATGGTAGTCTCATTCTCAATCCTATCAAAAGTTTGAGGCCACCATATAAGGCATAGCTAGGGAAATAATGGGGAATGAAATTAATAATTTAAGCCAATAGGCTTTTCACTATGGGCATAGCCCGCTGACAAAATTTTGTATTATTCCTATTTATTTGTCTAATGCCCATAAAATGAACTTTGTTCGATGCCGTAAATGTTTAAATTTTTTTATTGTTGGTAGATAAGCTCCAGGTGTTTTGGGTATACACAGCTAGCACATCATCTTTGCGATAAGATACAGATGTTTTGGTAGGGCTTTTACAATTTGGGGCAATGGCATCTTTCTGCAACAATCTTCTACGGATGTTTGTTTTTTTTTGTATAAAGAGTTGAGGCAATGTTTTCCATGATAGTGATCATCCAATGTGCCCAATCCTGATGGCGTAAATGGACCTGAACCATTCTACTTTGAATTTGATCGGCTTGGAGTAAGAGTACCCACACTTCTGGTATCTCCTTGAATTGAAAAGGGCACAAGTATTCCTTTTCAGTTAGCTTCTTCTTGTTTATTTCTCTTTTTGTCGAATTCTCTTTAATCCAAAGGTGCCTACGATATGAAATGCTTTAAAGATGCCAAAAAATCTATTGTTGTTTAATTTTTTTTTCCTTTTTCTTCAATTTGGAGTAGTTGTTGGGTGTCCTTTCTTATATTGTTTTTTGTGTGGTTGAGTCTCTTTTTTAATTCCAGTGTAATTTATGTAATATGAGAATTTGGTTCTGGCAATTGGCTTTACAATTTACATAGATGTGGGTCTCTAGATTGTATAATTGAAGATACCTTTTACTCAAAATTACCTGGAGATGGAAATTGAGGCAGAAACCATAAACATTGATTTTCTACTAAATGCTGGAAATGAACTAGCTTGGTAAGTCTGCCCAATTAATATGAGATGCTAGGATATAACTTAAAAGTGCACATGATTTTCTATATTTTTTCATAAAAATACCATGAAAATAATTGCACTCTTTGGGAACATCTTTGTGTTTCCATGACATTTATGAGTATGCCCCTACGATTCTGGTTATGTTCAGTTTTGGTTTTGTTTTAGTTTTGCATATGGAAAAAGAAGGAACCCCTATGATATTTCCTGCAACTTAATTTTTTCCTTAATATTTTTTTATTTATAGTTTTTAAGGCTCAAGGTTCTAGTCCTCAAAGACACTAATACAGTAGGAAGGGCTTCCAATTAAGGGTTGCCTAATCCTTGCAACTTAAGTAGATTCTCTCAAGAAAAATAACACATAATTTGATTATCCATGTAATTGCAAAAACGAGGATGTCAACTGAACTGCCTCTATTTCCATGGGAGGCATAAAAGAGAGATTTATTATAAACATAAAATGGTATCAAGATATCTGACAACATTCGATTTGAATCCTATTGACAGAGGTTCAATAATATAGTTTCCAGTCTGTCCTCATCAAATCTAGGCACTATATGCCCTTGAATGCCTGATGATAACTCTCAACTGATTGTCTCCTAACGTGATGTGAGAATGCTTTCCATCACAACAGGGATGTTTCTACTATGCCCTTCATTTAGAGACCCAATAACATGTTTTCCTTGGAAAATAAATGGATAAGGTGTACATGCAAAGCTGCAAGCCTCTTTATTTATTTATTTAGAAATCAACATTTCAAATCTCACTGTCAACACCTCATTTTGGAGTGTACAAGGGAACATTCACTAACATTGACTGTCATGAATCACCCAACATAGTAATAGATTCAAAAGGGTTTTTGAATCATAGATAATGAGGACAACCTAAAGTAGGTGAAAGAGGATCCATAGGTGTTAAAAAATAGAAGACCCTATTTTTCATACAACTAAAATTTGATTTTTACATTTAGGAAAGGAAAAAATTATGTAATCACAATGTAATTGAAAGGAAAAAACTATGTAATCACAATAGAAAACCCAACTATAAAAATTCATCCGCTATCCCTTCTGAGAGCCAAAAAAAAGGCTCAATTTGTTCAAAGTGTATCTTTTGCAACATAATAGACAAAAAACCCTATACGCCATAAGCTAGAAATTAAACCATGGAAACAATAATAAATATTAAAACAACCACCATTAAAATTGGTTTTACTTAGGGTTTATCTTTTCTTCAGTTTTCCAACTGAACTTATACAATTTGAAAAGAAAATCTCATTAGGGCTTTTGATTTCATATGTAACTTTGCATGAATTCCTTAATAACGGTAAACCTTGTCTTCAAATGCATCAATCTATTGTTTCAATTTTACAGTCTTGAATGGGCATACATTTAAGGAATGCATTGGGTATTCACCTCAGTGCCATGACAGGAACCTATTGGTGTAATTCTTTGAACTAGTCGCCCCTGTCCACTACATCCAGTAGCTCGTAGAAATTGTGTATCCTTCAAAGAGAAAATGGGATCCAATACAGAAGTTGCATGCAACTGAATGAGGCCAACAATATTTAGCAAATTCTAAAAACAATTCACGTTGCTATTCCTCTACCATGCCTAAAATGCATGTCTTTTTTGGTTCTCTAGTCCATGAAAATGCATGTCTCTTTTGTCTTAACTTTTAATTTAAGACATTTAAAACAATTTTAATTTTTAATTTAAAATATTAAAATAATAATTTAATTACTTAAGACAAAATGTTAATTTCATCTTAAAATAATGTCTTAAAATGCCCTCCTATGTAGTAGTGCTAGGCCCCTAACGTTCCCAACACAACTTTATATGACATTAAATTTTGGACATTATTTCATTTATTAATATTTTTATTTTATAATATGTTTAATATTTATTAAATAATGATATCTATTATTTAATATATATTAAATATGTTATTATTAATAAATTATATAATAAAAGAAAAAATTTCATGATGTATACATTGTAATCAACTTTAATTAAGTGATGGAGTTATAAATCGCTGGTTGACCTTGAGCATTTCGAGTTCACTTTTGGAGCTCTATCCTAGAAAGAACCCAGGGGAAACTCACTAGATGGAAAGGGAAGATCCTTAGCAGTGCTGGTAAACTTCAGCTGGTGGCCTCCACTCTCCAAGGGATCCTAGTTTACTTCCTATCTCTCTTCAAGATCAAAAGCAACATGGCGGACAAACTTGAAAGAATTCAGAGAACCTTCTTACGAGCTAGCTCTAAAGAAAAAAAAGAGGATGTCTTTGGTCAATTGGGACACAATCTACCTCCCAAAGAGACTAGATGGCCTAGGCCTAAGGAGAATTGGTTTGATGAATAGAGCCCTTACGACAAAAGTGGCCTGGAAACTCATAGAAGGAAAAATGGATTGGTGCAAAATAATGGAAGCTAAATACCTCCAAGGACTTCCCTATGGGAGAATGTACCATGAAAGTGACCTTCCCAGTGGATCCAAACTCTAGGTGAACATCTGTAAATGCAAGACCCTGCTATCTAAAGGAGCTTTCTGGCAAATTGGAAATGGGTGATCCATCAGATTCTAGGATGACTATTGGATCCTAAACCACCCTAACCTGGGGGGTAGGTATAGACTGCTTATGGACTACCTTAGACCCCTCCTTGGTAATAGAATCTCCAACTACATCACTTGCAGGAATTGGAAAGATATAGCTAACCTAGTTAGAGACAGACCGAGTCTTCAATATTTGGCCAAGACTCCATTATCTGGGCCCCTACCCAAGCTGGCACCTTCTTGGTTAAATCTTCTTACAATCTACTTCTAAAGGAAGAGAATAACTTGGGGGACTGGAAGAAGGTGTGGATCCCTTAGCTCACACTAAAAATCAATTTCTTCTGGTGGACCCTTATGCATGGTAAAACCCTAACCCAGGATAATCTTATAAAGAGGGGATTCTCCATGGTGAATAGGTGTATGGGTAGTGATGTGCATCGATTTACCAATTGGAGATCCCCCTCCAATCACCCCTTCTCCAACTCCTTTGGTGAGTGCTACCCCCACACATATGCTAGAGTATTTGGAAGGAAAGGAACAACAGGATATTCAGGGAGGCTAATATCCAATCTAATAGTTGTCTTCATATTGGGACCAAGCTCCTTTATGAGAATGCCAATTCATCTAAGTGGAAGCTTCCTACTAAACTCCCCTTTGATTGGGAAGTCAAAATTGTTGATAATTGGAACCTGATGGCGAGGTTCTCCAGGTTCGACAATTCTAAGCTGATGGCTAGATTAGCTACCAGATGGGTTGCCCCTCCTACACTGCTCAGGGTGGGGGAGGTGTGCTAAGAGACCATAAGGGAACTTGCCTTTTGGCTTATGTTGGGCTGCTAAATAATTGCACTGTTAACCAAGCGGAGGGAATGGCTCTTGTATGGGGGGTTGATTTTGCTACCCAAATGAACATTAGATAGCTGGTGATCTAGGGGGATTCCATAGTGGTGGTGGAGGCCATCAAAAGAGGTGCTAATGTGGGATGGTGGGCTAGCTCCATTGTGCTTGAGATCCATGAGCTCCTCAAAAAATTCTAATGCATGATAATTGGCCACACGTCCAAAGAGGAGAACTTGGTGGCTGACTCGATGACAGCTAAATTGGCCTAAAGCAAACCAAGCTCAACAATTCAAGGATGGTAAACAAACTTCCTAAGGTGACTCAGCAACTCATCAGAGGTGAAATGATTATAACTGATATTTAAATGAGCCACGCTATCATATTTATTACGAATCCTTTCCTGATGACATGCTGGCATAATTTGGAGATTTTTGTGATTATGAAAATGAATACCCTAAACCCCATAAAGAATCATAATTGCCTTTCTAGCATGTGGAGAAAGTGTTGTCCGAATCGGTGGGCTTACCTGGCTATCAAGGACATCAAGTGCAGCCCTGACATTATTGCTAATAATGGCACCCAGAGATCCATTAGATTTTGCGATACGGAGCCCAACTTCCAAAATTTCACCCAAGGCTAGCACATTGAGTATAACTTTCTCTCAAACTCGCCAAACCAAAACAACTGGTTTTATATTACCTATCAAGAAGCTCGGCTCTTTGGTTCTCTGGATATTCTGACATAGGTGATGTAGAGTTTAGACATGGGAGGCAACACCCTTCACACCGAATCGAACAAGATCGATGAGGCCTTCACCTTTGACCCTTTGGTGACCCACTATTGCAAAGAGAGCGGGATTTGGGGTTTCATGGAGCGCATGAAAGGTGGGCACAATGAGATGATATCCAAACAATTTATCTCGTCTTGGAATAATAGGAGTGTCTCTGTTGGTGGCATTCATTTCTAGATCAATGAGGAGGTCATTGCTAAGGCGACATGCCTCTCTATGAAAGGGAGAAAGTATAAAAAGACCAATCGAATGCCTGACCCTACCAGTCTCAATCAATTTTTCATGGAGGGAGAGAATCCTATCAAGAAGCAAGGGGGTTTCAACCAGGAAGAGCTTCCGGAGTTTTGGCCGAAGCTTTGTCTCATTGTGATGAAATATTTCACCCTCGAAGGTAATTTCACAGTGTTCTACTACTACCACCTACCTTTTTTGAATCACATAAGAAATAAGGACTTAATTTCCATTCTCTTCTACATCCTGCATTCCATAGAAAGTAATATATTGAATATTAAAGAGAACCCTGATAAATCAATCCCTATCCTCCATCAGGGCCTCCTCCTTTGTATTTACCATTTCCACAAGGATATCTTCCCTGCGCCCCAACCCCCCCCCATTATCTAAGAGATTGACCAAGAGGATTCCCCATCCAAAACTAAAAATCCCACTCACTCCACCTCCCATTCCATCGAGGTTATTCAAGAGTCTGATCTTTGTCATAAAGAGGGTAGAACCCACAAAAAATATGTTAAAAATACATTCAAGAGGAAGGATGAGTAGGAGGAGTCTCATGTCTCTGAGTCTCTTGAGACTAAAGATATGAAGGAGTCTGACAGTACTCCTGAGACTGAACAGAAGCCCAAAAAATGGAAGTTTCTAGAGAGCCACGTCAAGCTGGAGGTGGACTTAGGTGGCTCAGGTCATTGTAGGTCTAACAAAATTGTGAAGGAGCAGTGTAAAACCAAAATATTGGAAGCGGTCTCTAGAGAGCAATCCCTATTTGAAAAAGACTCCCACTCCACTAAGTCCATGAAGGGCTCTTCTGATGATCACATAAGCCTGATTAGAGCTGGTAACACTCCCCCTCCCAACCCTCAACAAACCTTGGAGACTCCCCACCCAACCCCACCTTTGACTTTACCCCATGATAACTACGAAAAGCCCCCACTACTAAAAACAATCTTGGAGTTCTAGCTGGCAAAGACAATCTTAAAGGAACCCTGAAGTAGAGGTTTTCTAATCTGGACAAAGAGATTGCTAACACCAAGAAGGACCTACAGGAGCTAAATTTTCACTGCATGATGACTAACAAATTTGTGCTGAAGGTCATGCATGCTTCGACTATGAGCCTCTGCACTGTGCAGGAAAAAATGGAGGGTGGCAGTCTGGAGGTGGATGGGGACAATAAGGATCTTCTTCTTTTCCTGTAGGAGGAGTGGGCCGGGACCCTGATGTCCAAGCATCTGGGTGGAAAGAATTAACTGCTGGTGCTCATGTGGTTTTTACTTTTGTCTAGGCATGGCCCTCAGTTTTCTGGTTTTAAGGTTTTTTTGCCCAGTCAATGGTATAGCCCTATGTGGCTTCTTACTATTATGTTAATTGCTACTATTCGGTTCAGAGGCTCTAGTTTAATCTTTTTGAAAAGTACTATGGTTTTTATTTTTGATAAAGGGAGATTAGACTTGGTTTATTCTGCTATTAAACTACTGATTGAAATGCTCTGGGCTAGTGCCATTAACATGTTATTAATGTGCCTCTAGTCCCCTTGTTACTCAGGCCAGCACCCTCTTGCTGCTCTTTTCTATAAAAAACAAAGGATTTTGACCTAATTAGGGTTATGAAAATATCTTAGAAAACCTAAGATCAATGATCCAAATTAATATCTTAAACATCATTACATAGGGATCATGAATCATTAACTGATTACATCTATATTTAATCTTCACCTTGATCTTGGTAAAACATTTTCTAGATCAGCTTAAACTATTTACCTTGTAATTTGTGCCATTACAAACTGTTATGTCATTTCTTGTCATCACTCGGTATTTAATTGATGCTTGGTATATATGAATGTTGGGTTAAACTGTGCTCAGTGCTCGATAATCATATGGCTCGGTATGAGTTCTTGGTCAAGACTATGTCTGGTTAATATAAAACTCTGCCTTGTGTTCTTCTTGGTATCTGTTCTTGGTGTGTTGACTGACTAGCATATCTGCTTCATTTACCGACTGTATGTATGACACTAATGACAACATATAACTAACACTAATTACCAAATAAATAAAATTATTTCACAAAAGTGATGTTTCAATAACTCCTACTCTTTTTAATGATATTTTCTAAAAAATATAAAAATACTCTTTTGTAGAGCTCGGAGTCAAGAATATGCTCATATAGATTTTATAGTGTTTTAATTATACATAGTATATTGTAATTAAAAATTACTATAAGTAGGTATTTTAACAATCAAGAAGATGTTGGTTCAGAGACAGAAAAAAATAGTAAATCATATCTAAAATTTTTTTTAAACATATGGTTCACTAAAGGAGAGAATCCTCTTTGAGAATATATATATATATATATATATATATATATATATATATATATATATATATATATATATATATATATATATATATATATATATATATATATATATATATATATATATATATATATATATATATATATATATATTTACTGGGATATATTTGTTATGAAAAATTTGGTGGGAAATGAAAATTGTCGATTTTAGTTGAGTTAGAATTTGAATTTTCATAAAAGAGAAAAAAAAAAGGTCAAAAACCAATTTTTTTTTTTCATGCACTGGCTATATATGTCATCTATAACATATTTTGAAATCAAAGGAATTTTTTTTATTTACATATAGTTTTTTTGGGGGAACTTGCCCCTTGATTTTCAACATTTTATAGTAACAGGAAAAATTGACTTTAAAACTTAAAAAAACATACCAATTCTTATGCAAAAAAATATTAAAAATAATAATCATAAACTTCATCCATTTTTATACATTTCATCCTTTTATGTCATTTTCAAGTTTCAAACAAAAATTGTCACTTTTATGTCGTTGAAGTTGAATAGTTTTAGTGTTGTTATCATTTTCCTTTATAAAAATGTGACAACTTATTGTGCTTTTACCTTAAGTCTTTTTGTCTGTATAGAGTATCAAAGTTATCTTGGTTATATGTTCTACCCTGTAATTTGTATAATTAGAAGATGATCAAAATCCATTTGCCTCAATAGTTGCTATTAGAGGCTTTTATACTTTTGTATATCAATGCCTTTTGTGCTCTTTTATGATGGCCAATTTTTTGTCGGCTCACCTAGACTATGCACTCTCTTTTAATTTTTAATAAATTTTCAATGTCTTTATCACTTTTTTCAAAAAGGAAAAAGTTTTTAAAGTGACAATAAATAGAAGAGTGATTTTTTTTATTACAACATCCAATGATTCTCTCAAATTTCATTTGAGTCTTTGGAGGCCATGAGCTATGCATTTTTGCATTCTTCATTTGATCCAGTCCTAATATATTGTTCAACATTAAACTAAAACTCACTTAACATGTAATTTACAAGCTTAACAACATTTAGTGTTATAATATTGTGTAGAAAATTGGAAAGCATAAAATAATATTTATATATATCAAATAGATGGACCCATAGATTCTTAAGTGCATATATAGAAATTTTTCTCTTCCATCAAACATGTTTATTGATAAAATATAGTTTATATTTTTAACAAGGGAGAGACAAAATGGGTTGGAAGTTATAAAAGGTTGTATTTTCTATCAATATTCTAAAGGCACATTTTTTAATTAAAATTCAAAAATATGAACATGATGGCTACTCAAACTTTAGATCCATTTTTTTATAAACTGTAGATAAAATTAGATAAATGACTAGCACTTCTAACTTAGATATCAGATTTTTGAAACCTTTAATATGTAAACAAAAGGAGAAAGATTCTAGAATCTTTACCTCAAAGAAAAACTGTGAGTGATTAGTTTTCTATTACATTCAAATAATTTTTTTAAAAATATCAAGTGACTCTATTGCAAGTATTTATCTAACTTAACTTAAATTAATATTCATATGTATACATAATCTATTTTTCTGTTTTTATTAGATTGGCAGAAAAAAGACCCTGATCCCAATTATAAAACAGACATAAACACTAAACAACTAGCAGAAAACAGCAAACAAAAGACAGTGAAGGGAAAATCTAACACTGCACCAAGACAATCTCAAACCCTGCTAAAACTGCTATTAATCCACACACCCTACATTTTTTTCTCTTAAAAGAATTGGTAAATGTAACTCTTAGGATCAACAGGTCAGGAGGACTAAGTAGGGCAAATAATTTTTACTTGGCTGAAAGCAAAGAAGCGTGGAACAAGCGCTGAAAAAACATGTTGTCTTTGTCAATCTCATAAACCTAAATCCAATCATCTTTGGCAACACAATGAATACATGAATTAAAATGGAGCCGACCAAGCGAAGCATAGGCTGCAGTTGTAAAAATCAAAGATTCTTCTGTGGAGGCGTGGGGAGTACAGTTTTATTTATTGCTGGAAAAGAAGCGAATAATTGAGATATTCAAAACTGAGCTACTTTGATGGAACTGATAAAATCATTCTAGACAATTGAATGAATCTCCGAAACTTTAATCAAAATCTTATGATATTATTTCAAAATGTTAATTTACATATCAAAAGCCTTCTACGCATGACACCAAGGTCATTGAATCAAGCCTTCACTACAAATTACTACGAATCTTTAAAAGATTTATAGCAATATTTGAGGTTAAGAATTAACAATCCGAAAAGAGATTTGGTTGTTGAAAAGGGTCGCCCAATCTCAGCTGGCTATGAAGATAATCATTTATCATCTATTGCTCACGTTGTGTTCAATGAATTGTAAAACCATCAAAGCTCTTCCAACTAAGTGAATTAATAAGAGCAAATTAGAATATGTGGGAAGAAATAGAAATAGAGTAGACTAGAGGCGGGAGAGATTGGATCCAAGAGGGAAGTGCGATACAACTATTGGGGCACTACATGAACTGCCCTTTTTCTTCTCACTCGAATCTTTATTCTTCATCTTTTTCCCATTATCGTCTCGCTTTCCTTGTTCTTCAGGGAACACATCATTTGTAGTGGGTAATTTAAAGCAACTCTGCACAAATTTGAATACACCCATTTTGGAGAAGTTTATAGAAATGTTGCAGACGTTGAGAATATTGTAATGTGGAGTAGTGCTTGGCTTTGGATTGTTGTCTGAGTTTATATGAAATAGGCATGCCTCCATCGATTGAATTGCGTGGAGTGCACGTCAAGTTACAACCAACGGTTTTTGATAGAGAAATGAATTCTTTGTGTTAATCATCGAGTTGGTCCACGTTTATGGTGGGTAATAACAAAGAAACATCTAGCATAACATTTGACTGATAAATGGTTTCTCTACACGTGATTTTTCCTTCGTCAAACTGATAACCGCTGTAGAAAAATGTGTTGTTTTGGTCAAACTGATTTGGCCACTCTATTATTGAATCAAAGAAAAGTGAGCCGTTCTGATTGAATTGATAAGCACACTAAGGGAAGTAAATGCTGCAGTCGTCAATATCGCCCATTAGCCTGTAGGGGCCATGAAGATTACTTTTTAATTTCTTGCGGGAAAAGATGAGAATAATAGTGACGTTGAAAAATAATTTCAATCGTTTTTAATGAAATGTATATCTATTAGTTATTAGGAGATATAATTGTTTGGTAGCTTCAAGTGCAAGGGAAGTAGATGTTACAGCTGTGGTTGTTGAAGGGAAAAAACAAATTGCGTGAATCCTCATATTCATAAACCCATTTCAAATAAGTTTTGGCCACTCAATAAATCAATCAGTCATTTTCTTTCAAAATTGCCCTGTTTAATTGTAATTATATTGTAATTATGTTGAGAGGTATTTCATATTGTATATGGAGGTTAGTGATCTGTGTAAAGATTAAAAAAAACAAAGTAAAGGTTAGGTTAGTGTAAAGTCAATGACTATGCTAATTTTTTATAAGTTTCACAAACTTTCTATTTTCTACCAAAGTATTTTTTTTATGGGTTTTATCCTTTAACAATGAATATTAGACTTAATCAGTACACTCTAAGTGTGGATTGCTTTGATGGCCCAGATGGAGACCAACCATAACTCATTCCACTCTCATTGTCCATTAACAAAGACAATTTAATGGATGTTCTTAAATTTAAAAAATTAAATTGCTTCTCCCTCCCGCCCACATATACATGGCTTGAAGATACCACACTCGAAAAAAATATAAGAATTTTGTTAGTTGTAGTCTGAAATGTTCTTGAAGACATGTATGCAAAATGTGGAATCTTAGACAAGGGACACAAACTAATGGACAATATTCTTCAAAGAGAATGCCCTAATTATAGGATATCTACAAAGTGGATTTTTTCAAAGGATTCATAAACTTTCAACTAAATGCAATTTGTAGGCATAAACACATACTCGTGCATTGTTTTCAAATGTTTTGGTGCAACAACCTTGGTAAATGTCTATACAAAATATGGAAGCATAGACAAGACAAGTGATTTGTTTGACCAAATGCCTCAAAAAAAATTGTACTCGTGGAATGGGTTAACTATAGAATATTCACAAAATGCATTTGTCACAAATGGATGTGTACTCATGTAATGACAAACTCTATAACCCTTTCCATCATCCTCAGAAAGTGCCAAATGGGTTCTTTGGAATAGGATATGGAAATCCACTAAAGCATAGAAGGTATAGGAATTTTATCATATGTAGTTTCACCGGCTTTGGTAGATATGTATGTAAAAATTAAATTGTGGAAGAATATTTGAGGCATAATAGGATATGAACATAATTGATATGTTGACAAATATGTACAAGAGCTTCCAAATTAAATGAAGTTGGTAGTTGTAAACCTAACATTATCCTTGCATATGTCAAAAAGGGGTTTTCTTGATTTATTTTGAATGGTTCTAGTTATTATCTTCTTTCTTAATCTAGTTTCTTCTCTTGAATCTCTTTCTTTCTCTTTATCATGACTTCTTTGTCTAGTTTCATTTCTATTTTATTTGAATAAAGTCCATTCTCTACTAGTATCTCTTTGTAATTGAACATTTATGAACTTACTTTATAATATCTATCACAAATATTATACACAAAATTACTTCTTGACTTTCCTTTCTCTAGACTAATTAAGGATTCACTACTTATATGGACTCTTTAAAAAAAATCTTGATTTCAACAAGGGGGAGAATCTATTGGGAATGTATCGATTAACAACACATGATTAGTAAATGATTTAAATTTAATTTTGTTTTCAGTTTTTCCTTCTTCAACATAATAATTGTTCTTGTCTATCATCTCCAACACTTCATTGGAAAACTTTAAATGTTTGGTAACTTTCTAAATGATTCTATTGGTAAATAAATTATATCATTTGAACTCAATTACTTAACATGATATTTACTTCCTCACTTATTTACTTCCTCGTCTACCCCATAACAACCACATTTATAGTATACATATTTAAATAAGGGAAAACTTCTATAAGTTCATTGTTTCCTTACATTCCTTTAGTTGGCTTATTATTTTACTTATATTGTTTTCTCTACAATTCTAATTTAAGTTATAAACCACTCTTTTTCTTTAATATTCATGAATGTAATGTCCATTACGGATCTTTCTATCTCATTACTAGGGTCTTTTTTTATAGTGGAATCATTTTTTATATACTCTCTTAAGGCTTCTCAAACTTCTAGTCATTTCTATTATTTTTTCCCTTAATTTTAAATTTATTTTTCTTTCTCCTTCTTTATTTATTTTCATAATTTTAAAATTCTATTCACAACTAATAAATATATACTTTGTCTACTCAAAATGTTCATAGGTCTTTAGAGTATGTCTAGTTTTTTTTTATAGTTGGTTGTCTATTCGTGTCTATTCACTGACAATTTTCTATTCGCATATTTTTTTAAGTAAGGTTTTAGGTCCCTTCAAAATCTGTTTGATCTCTAATCAAAATAAATAAATACTTTAATCTCTTATTATCAAGATTTTAAAAAATAAATACTTTTATTCTTTTATTATCAAAATTTTCCATAATTATTTAATTGAATCAATTTACACTTTTTGAAATCATTTGTATTTAATACCTTTATTATTACGAGTAGTATGAGAAACCTAGCACAACCAAAACTTTCTTTTTATACTTCATATTATCCCTATCTTATTTCATATAATAGGAAGTTAATTTTACAAGACTTGCCTTCTAGTGCACTAGTGGTTTATCATCATAGTCTCCATTATGTTTCTCTTTTTATTTTTCAACTTAATAGAAATAAGTCCAACTACCTTTCAAAAAAATTTATAAGGCATTCACAAGTATATCATGGCTTGAAAAATACTTTTTCAAGCACTAATGTGTTGCATAGGACATGGAACACATGTTATCAATGTAATCTAGATCATTAATGAGAGTGGTATGTGCAAGATAAACTTTAAGAATCAAGCAACTATATTATATGTCTATCTAATGTTATTCCTAGAGCTATTTGTGTTGTTGAGGTTGTGAAATTGGATAATATTTTCTTGGATATGGATAGAGGTTGCTACGATATGGAGGCATTTTGATTGGTCATTACTTTTATTATTAGAAAGACATTCACAACAAAATCATTATTTAGATAGGGATTATCAAATTATTAAATCACATCAAAATGTACTTTTTCTTTTTTTTGAGTGGTGAGGTGAATGTAAGGCATGCATTATATTATGATTATTCTTAGAAAATGACTAGGTTATATATAGGAAAATATAATTATCATTTATTTAGAAGATTGGAAAATTTGCACTAAATTTTGTGAAGAATGATGCACACACTCTTCATGAGATTGCAAAGAACGTACCAGCTCTCCAACTTTGAAAGTGGTCACATATTTGCTCTCTTGAATGGATGTCACCACGATGGTCTACAATGTCTGGTTTGTACAATTTTATGTAGTTTTGTTTCTACAATTTCTCCTGTCTCCTATGTGGTTTCCCAATACCTTGAGCCCTAGTAATAAATTATTGAATGGACTTAGTGTTGAGATATCCATATAAATTTCTTTAGAATGAGGCATCTTTTAAGGCAACATAACAAAACCTATATTGTGTTGGTCCACAAGAGTGACAACCCCAGCTCCATGTTGGACTTCATGCCCATTAGCCTTTGCAATACGTTCTACAAGATCCTCACTAAGATATTGGTCAATAGAATGAAGCCCCTTCTGGATAAGGTAATTACCAGTACTCAGAAAGCTTTTGTTCTGGGAAGGTAGATCCTTGATGCGGCCATCTCCACCCATGAAATCATCCACTCCATGGATAGGAGCAATGTTCCAGGTATGGCTTTCAAACTTGATATCTCTAAAGCCTATGATAAAGTCAATTGGTCATTCTTGCTTAAAATCCTTATTAGGATGGGGTTCAATGAGAAGATTATTCACATTATCCAAGAATGTACTCAAACTTTTAGCTTCTCTATTTTAGTCAATGGTGCCCCAGGTAATTTCTTTCAACCTAAAAAGGGACTCAGGCAAGGTGACCCTCTCTCCCCCTACCTTTTCATTATGGTTGCTGAAGTCCTCAGTGGGAATCTGACTATGCTATCCTCCACGAGGAGAATAAAAGGTGTCAAACTTGCTTCCACTCTACATCATATTGTGTTGGAGAAATTCATGGATGACACTTTCCTCTTTGGCTATTCTTCAGTGATTGAGGCCAGACAGTGGAAGCAAATTCTAGAAAATTATGCATGGGCTTCTGGACAGTGTATTAACTATCAGAAAAGAAAAATGTTCTTCTTCAATACTCCCATTGAGACACAAAATAGAGTGCTTCAAATTATAGGTTGCCAGTAGGCCCTACTCCCCTCCACCTACTTAGGCCTCCCCCTAATGGTTAAAGAGGTGTCCCATGAATTCTAGAACTCCATCCTGGAAAGAACCTAGAGGAAACTTGCTAGATGGAAAGGGAAGATTTTAAGCAATGCTGGTAAACTACAGCTGGTGGCTTCTACTCTTCAGGGGATCCTGGTCTACTTTCTGTCTCTCTTCAAGATCAAATGCAACATGGTGGACAGGTTAGAAAAAATTCAAAGAATTTTCTTGTGGGCTAGTTCTGAAGAGAAAAGGAGGATGTCCCTGGTCAATTGGGATACTGTTTGTCTCTCGAAACATTTGGGCAGTTTGGGCTTAAGGAGAATTAGCTTGATGAATAGAGTCGTCACCATGAAAGTGGCCTAGAAGCTCATAGAAAGGAAAGAAGATTGGTGTAAGATCATGGAAGCTAAGTACCTTCAAGGGCACCCCTATGGGGAGATGCACCAAGATAATGACCTCCCCAATGGCTACAAACTTTGGGGGAACATCTACAAATGTAAAACCTTTCTCTCTAAAGGTGCTTTCTGATAGCTTGGTGATGGGAGATCCATTAGATTCTGGAATGACTATTGGATTCTAAACTACCCTAACCTTGGTAGCAGATTCAACCCCCTCATGAACTACCTCAGGCCTATCCTTGGCAACAACACTTCCAACTACATTGTTGGAGGGAATTGGAAAGATATATCTAATTTATTCAGAGACAAATCGGAACTAATGCACTTGGCTAAGCAGCTCATGGAAATTTAGATAAATGTCAGAATCCCAAGAATTGGTGGCCATGATTCCATCATTTGGGCCCCCACCCAAGTAGGTACCTTCTTATGAAGGAAGATAATAATTCAGAGGATTGGACGAAGGTGTGGATTCCTCAGCTCACACCGAAAATCAACTTCTTTTGGTGGACCCTTATGCATGGTAAAGTCTTAACTTAGGACAACCTCATAAAAAGAGGCTTCTCTATGGTCGGCAGGTGCATCCTGTGTGAAAAAGAGGAGGAAACGGTGAGTCACCTATTCATACACTATGATTTCACTGCTAACATTTGGAAGGATGTTTTTGGAAAATTGGGAATCTCTTGGGTTTTGGGTAATGATGTCCACCAGTTCACTACCTGGAGATCTCCCTCCAATCATCCCATCCTCCAGTTCCTATGGAAAATTCTACCTCTACACATTTGTTGGACTATATGGGAAGAAAAGAATAACAGGATATTCAGGGAGTCTAGTTCCGCACCAGAAGCTTGCCTCTATCTCAGAACAAAGCTCCTCTGTGAGAATGCCAATGCAGCTAAGCGAAAACTCCCCTCGGCAACCCCCTTTGCCTGGGAAATCAGAATGGCTGATACCTACAATTTGCTACCAGTTTTTTCCAAGTTTGACGACTCCAAGTTGAAGGCTAGGAAGGCTACCCGATGGATTGCCCCGCAAAGAGGCTAGACCAAATTAAATTTTGATGGTGCGGCTAATAATCTTGCCCAGGGTGTGGGAGGTGTGCTAAGAGACCACAATCGCACTTGCCTCTTGTCTTTTGCGGGGCCACTTAAGAATTGCACTATCAATCAAGCTGAGGGCATGGCTCTCTTATGGGGGATTAAATTGGCCATTCAAATGAATACCAGACTACTAGAAATTGAGGGGGATTCCAAAGTGGTGGTGGAGGCTATCAAAAGTAGTGCTAATGTGAGGTGGCATGTCAGGACTATTTTTCTAGAAATCTGTGAGCTTCTTAACAATCTCCAATGCATGACTATTTCCCACACTTAGAGAGAGGGAAATGTGGTGGTAGATTCGATGGATGCTATTGGTCTTAAACAAACCAGGCTAAGAAGTTGGGAGGAGATCAGTGAGCTACCTTGGGAAATCCAGCAACTGGTCGGGTTGGAGAAAAATGATGTCATTAATGTTTAAAATGTGCCAAGCTATCAATTTTGCTAAAGACCCTACCCTGATTACGTGTCTGCGTAAGATGACGATCTTTGTGATTATGAATAAGTATGCCCAAAATTCCACAAAGGATGATAATTTCCTTTTGTGTGAATACATGTGGAAAGATAGTTATTCACATTAGTAGGTTTTTTTGGTTAACAAGGACACTAAGTGCAACTCTGGCATAACTGCTAAATATTGCGCTTGGAGATCTGATGGATATCATCGTATAGAGCTTGGCTCCCCAAAAACCACCCAAGGCATTCCTTTTGAGTATATTTTCCCCTTTAAATGGTTAACTCAAAAGAACCATTTTTATGCTCTGTTTCAAGAAGCTCGGCCCTACAATTCTCAAGAAAATCTAGCATAGGATAAGGAGATTATTGACATGGGAGGCAATACTTTATTCATTGAACCTGATAAGATTGATGAGGGGTTACTTTCAACCCTCTGGTGACCCAATATTGTATGGAAAGTGTTATTTGGGGTTTCATAGAGCATATGAAGGGAGGGCATGATGAGCAATTATCCAAGTAGTTCATGTCTTCCTGAAACAATAGGAAAGTTTCTCTTGGAGGTATTCACTTCCAGATTAATGAGGAAGTTATTTCTAAGGTGATGGGGCTCTCACTAGAGGGAAGAAAATATAAAAAAACCAACAGAATGCCAAACCTAACCAGCCTCAACCAATTTTTCAAGGCGGGGGAGATTCTTGTGAAGAAGTCTGGAGGCTTCAATCATGAGGAGCTCCCGAAGTTCTGGCCCAAGCTGTGCCTCATTGTGATGAAGTATTTCACCTTGGAAGGTAAATTTACAATGTTCTACTATTACCATTTACCTTTCCTCAATCATACCAGGAATAAAGATCTCATATCCATTCCCTTTTACCTCCTTCATTCTATTGAAAGTAACAATATGGATATTAGGGAAAACCCTGAAGAGCCGATCCCTATTCTCCACTAGGGCCTCCTACTCTATCTTTATAACTTCCACAAGTCCATTTTCCCTCCGCCCAAAGCTCCCCCTGTTATCCAAGAGGCCACCTAGGAGGATTCTCCTTTGAAAACTGACAATCCCACCCAATCCACCTCTCTCCAGGAAATCCTGGAAAGGGACCTTGTCCCTAAAGAAGGTAAAAGCCACAAAAGATGCATGAAAAACCCTTTTAAAAAGGTGGAGAACCTTGAAGAATCCCATGTCTTTGAGTCCTTAGATGCTAAAGATTTGAAGGAGATGGACAATACCCCTGAGACCAAAAGGAAGCCCAAGAAATGGAGGATTTTGGATAGCCAGGTTAAGTTAGAGGTGGATTTGGGGGGCTCTATCCGCCATTCAAATAGAATTGCTAAGGAGACATGCAAAACCAAAATTAGGGAAATGGCCTTGAAGGAGAAGTCCCCTTCGTAAAATGATTCCCATTCCACTGAGTCAATTGAGGGCTCTTCTAATGACCATCTAAGTTCACGCAAGACTGGCACTACTCCCTCCCTAAACCCCCAGCAAACTAGGGAGATTCCCTGAAGCATTACCCCACCCTCGGCCTCCCCCCATGATCACCAGACCAAGTCCCCCACTATTGAGAACAACCCTATGTCTCTGGATGGTAATGACAAGCTTAAGGGCTCCCTTAAGATGAAGTCTCAGAAATGGACAATGAGATATTAGGCATCAAATAGGACATGTAGGACATCAAAAATCACATCATGGATACTAATAAGTTTTCTCTTAAGGTCATGTGTGCATTGGTTGTGACCCTTTTCAATGTGTAGGAAAAGTTGGTTGGTGGCAAATTGGAGGCTAACGAAGACAACAAAGACCTTTTCCTATTCCTGTAGGAGGAGTGGGCTATGACCCTGATGTCCAAACATTTGGGTAGGACATCTTAGCATCTGCTGCTGTCATGAGGTCTTTATTTTTGATTGGGCATGCTGGCCCTAGTTTTTCTATGATGCTTTAATGTTTTAAGGACAATCTGTCTAGTTCCTGGTCTAGCCCTGTGTGGCACGATACTATTATTTTGATTGCTACTTTTTGCTTAAGATACTCTGGTTCAATTTTTTTGAAAAGAACTATTTTATTTGTTTTTGCTAGAGGCAGATTAGACTTTGGTTTTTTTACTAACAAACTGCTGATGAAATTCTCTAACTAGTGCTGTTAATATGCCATTAATGTGCTTCTAGTCCTTCTGTACCATGGGCTAGCACCCTCTTGTTTCTTTTATCTATTAAAAACAAGGCAAATCCATTAATCTATAACTGTAATACTACAAAAGTAATAAATTTAAGAGAACCAGACAACTAATCTCGGCTCAAAATTTTAAATCTTGGCAAAGATATGATTACATGCTTGAATTAAATAAGAAAGGAGTCATGAAGGGTGACATTAAATAGTAAATTGTGGCTCCAAATTTTTATTTGAAGCTAAAGAATTGTCTAGTGTGAGATCTACAATAGAGAAAGATAGGTTGAATTCTTCAGCAAGGAAAACAAGTACTCGAGTACTCTCTAAGTTGACTTTTAGTTGAGAATTTTAAAATTGCTAAGAAGAAAGAAGTGTCTAGATGGGGGGGCTCTAGGAAGAAGCCTAAGATGCCATACCCAACAAAAAAACCTTGCAAAAATCCTTTCTAAATGGATTACTTGGTTTGCAAGACACTGGGGGGGAAAATATATTGTGATAGGTTAGAGGGATGTAGGGATGCAAATATTCCTATCACCGGTAGAGATTTATTCCAATATTTTTTATAAAACCATAGATAAGAAGGTCCTTGTGTCAAACTCTTGGACTTTAGACCTAGAAAAGCTTATTGTGCCTATTGTTTTTGTGGATGTCAAAATGATTCAAGTACTAGAAGTTAACGAACCATTAGGATGACTAATGGAAAACCTTTGCTAGTAGTCACAATAATTACAACTATTGATTTCTTCATGTTGAACAGACAAGCCTTGAATAAAATTGACAAGGAACATTTCAAATTGAATATGAGAGGTTGAAGAAAACATTAAAAAAAGGATAAGGTGGTCTATTATAGGAAAAGAGGTAACAAGAATAGAACTTTGCAAATCATAGGCAATGAACATTTTGCTATGGAGGATTTCCTTCTATTTTTTCAGAGAATATATAATGTCATATATCAGATATTGCGAAAGATTATAAATATAAAATTCCAACAGCTTGATGTTCATGGCCACAAGAATTCAAAACCTTGAGGTCAATCTAGAGTTTAATTTTTCTTCTAAAATAGAACTTGGTTAATTCCCACTCAATTGGTACCATGGAAACAACAGAAGGCATGTAGCTTCAATCATTATTCTTTGTTATGTTATTTGATTCTCTACAAGAATAGAATAAGTTTTAGTCAAAGCCTAAAAATGGGGATGATAGATAACTAAGGAAATAAATTGTTTTTGTAGAGATGGTTCTATTTGTGGGACGATAATTACAAGGATTGTAGTTACAAGATTTTTCATGACTCTTTTATTTCTATAATTATCAAGAATTTAAACCATCCAATTGAAAGAATATTATTGGCAATGAGAAGGGTGTTGAGGCCACTTGCTATCGATCCAGAGAAGGGTCCTACTCATAACTTTGTTGACTGCTTCTACATGGGGAAGCACACTATGATCAAAGTGTGTGAGTGTCTACAAGCTCCTCATCTATTGCATGTGTTTGTACTAGATAGACTTGTATTCTTGGAGTTCACGTGGAAAATATTATGGCTAGAGAGGGATCTCATAGAGAAGAGAAAGAAGGGGATATTTTTTCCCCATGTCACTAAATGTGTATGATTCACCATTGGAGCCAATGTCATAGATAAATTGCAAGGATATATGAAGGATCATTATTGTTTAGAGTCTAGAGAGAAAAGAATATGTTACTCGGGAGACCACATCAATTTCTTCATCAAAAATATTTCACATCAAGTATTAATACATGAGGATCTGATTAGAAATTTTATATCATTTGAAGATATTTTGCAAAGAATAAGAAATGGTGTTGGTGTTTATTACAGTTTATCTATAGTTTAGTTAATACTGATAAAATACCACTGTTTATTTTTTGTGGTTATGAAGTTATAAAACTTCTTATGTTTGTATTTCCTTTTTAAGGCTCTTCATCTGATGCATTGAATATCAAGTAACATTTCTCTTTTTGTTTTATTACACTCTCATTTTGGTATATGAGTATCTATGATTTTGATTTTGTAAGATGGAGACTCATGAGCCTGAGACTATCATGGAGGATTCAGAAAGGAGAAAAGTGAAGCATTATTTGAAGAATGTAGTGGAGAAAAATATTGTCCCCTATTTCCTATCTTTTGTCTATGCTCATGCGTGGAGTGTTTCATACTTGTCTATGTGTTGAGTGTTCTATGTTTCTTGTTTTTTACTCATAACTATTCTCTCACAGTAAGTGCACTGGAAGGCACCCGATTTTCCACTGGCAATTTTTTTGTGGTGGAAGACATGCTAACCTCTTCTTGTTGTTCTCAACCAATATCTTGGAATATATGGATGCAATGTGTAGTGACCACCAGCCATGATGAATGACATAAAGAAATGATGGTGGTATGTGTTCTAAATATTATTTTTGATGTGATATTTTTAGTTTGGTGGCAAGAAAAACACAATGGTTTCATCATCTACGATGGTGATTAAGAAACATGTTGATTAGGCTTCCTTCAAATCTTTATGGTGACTTTTGTGGAATTTTTTGGCTATTTAATAATCTATATAAATTTTAGAAGCAAAGTGAAAGGAAGTTGGAATATTTAAATATGGGGAGGAGGACAGATAAGTATAATTTTAGAGGTGTGGATTAATCTATTTTATTATAGGGTAATATCACAAATTTTGATATACCTTTGGTAACAAGGATAATGGATAAAATAAATAAAATTGTAAAATTTGAAGGGTATGAATTTATACACATGGAAAATTAAAATACAATTGTTTTTTATTGAAGAACATCTATGGGATATTGTATGTGGGTCTATTAGAAAACCACAAGATGCAGATGAAGCAACAATGTGGTTGGATAAAGATCATATGGCCATAACATTAATTGGTCTTGGTTTATCATATGTATATTTTCATCACATTGATCTATCAAAGATGTCAAAAGAAATATGGAACAAGATTAACATTTTGTTTGGTTCACAAACTTCTAGTTCCAAAATATCCATAAAGCATAAACTATTTGAATTAAAGATGAATGAGAGAGATAATATTTTTCAACATATAAGCACTTTTCATTATATTATTAATCAACTTGATATAAAATCCAAAGACGATGATGATGATGATGCCAAGGCGATCTTACTGAGTAGTCTGCCATCAAGTTTTGAACATAATCAATTTATGTTGAACAAAATGAATCATATCTTTTAAACTATAATTTCTTCTCTAATTGATGAAAGAAGTAGAGCTAATAAGGGTCATCATATTTTTTAGGAATGTCTTTGGTTTCTATGAAAAGCCATACATCTCAACTATAAAATAATTCAAATGTTATTATCATCAAAAAAATGGACATGTGCAAATGAATTGCACTCAGTGGACCAAAGATCTCATTGATTAAAAGTTGAAGAAAAATATAGCTTTTACTGCAATTGAAGGTGAAACATATTTTTTGTGGTTTTGCATTACATGTAAATAACTCATCAGATGATGACAAACCACCTCATAGTACAAGAATTGATCAAATATTTTTTCCTCATTGAATAGAAATGAAGATAATATGAGGCTAGAGGTAAGAGATGTAGCAGGTTTTCTATCATCCCTAGATAGCTTATCACCCAGGAATGATTCATTGCATGAGAAGAAACCTATCTATGTCCCTAAAAAGTGGAGGCTTAGGGAAATTTTTTCTCTAAAGAAAAGGCGGTGCTCTACATCTTGATTGTCTCTTTAAGGAGCAAGGGGTGGCAAGATTTGGTTAATGATTTTTTGAGCACTTTAGGAGTCCTTAGAAACACTCAAAGGAGATGCACACTTTCAATGGAAAGGTGTGTCATGTGTAGGCATGTCAATGGTGACTTTATTTCTACATCACTTGAGGAGGCATTAGATACACTTAGGGGAGATGTGGACTTTTTGAGGAAAGCCATCTCATGCTTAGCATTGGAGGAGACATTAGTCAAACTCAGAGGAGATCTATAATTTTAGAATAAATGTGTCTCATTGTGCATGAGAGGTGGTAACACTCATGTTGCATAGATGGTCTCAAGTTCTATGGTCAATAGATCCACTAATTCAGTCAATTCGATGTTTCTTGAGCAAGAAAGGAGGATTGGTGAAGGTGCCTCATCAAAGTCTCCAAAAGGTTTGGGTTCAAAACCTTACACTTTTTTACTCATTCAAATTATTGTAACAAGGCAGAGAATGTTGGTGTTTATTACAATATTTACAGTTTTAGTTAACACTAATAAAATAGTATTATTTATTTTATGTGGTTATGCAATTATACAATTGCTTATGTTTGTATTTCCTTTTTAAGGGTATTCATCTGATGCATTGAATATTAAGTCATATTTATCTTTTTGTTTTCTTGCACTCTCAAATGGAACATCCTAACTAAACTAGAGGAGGGTAGAAAAAATAAGGGTCTCCCTAGGTTTTTGATGAGGAAATCAATGAGTTGAAAATAATTGTATTGTGCTTAAATAAAGTTGTAAATTTTTTATGGGAAATCAATTGATAATGAACCAAAAAAAGCCCAGACTCCTCCAAGGAAACCCCACAAGGTAATTATTAGATATGTACTAGATACAAAGTCTTCATCAAACTCTCCCCAACCAAAAAAGCATAAAAGAGATGAACCAAAACCTTTGGTACCTTGTGAAGAAATAGAGGGAGAAGGTGACACTAGTGAAGTTGTAAGTTCTCTAACAGCCTTAAAGGATGATGAAGGAGTGGACCCACCATCGCATATCCCATAAATGTATCAAGAAGATGTGCATGACAATGAAGCCTTGATTTGGGAAGATGCAAAACCTATAGACCATGTGGATGAGAGAGTGGCCATCTCTCTAACGTTTGTAGAGGAAGAGAATTTTATTAACACTCTTAGTTTAAAGATTTTTGGCTGAAAATGAAGATGAAGGAATTCAAGGAAAGAAAATAGATGAACCTCATTGGAGTAGATCAATCAAAACATGAGGATGTTACCAACCAACCTTTTTAAGGAGATAAAGTTTTATGAGATAAATATCACCCCTACAGAAGCAAGAGAAATGAGACTGAAGAGTAACCTATTAATTGTCCTAGGAATGACATTGAAGAAATTTTTTTTGTTGGATCAAGCTAGGCAGAAGGAAGACCCTATGTTAGTAGAAGAGCTTGATTCTAGTGAAGGGGTAAGTGGTACATGGTATAACCCTAAAATTGAGGTGCTTGCACAATGAGTGAATTTTAAAAGCACTATCAAGTTAGAGGTAATAAAGGAGGTATGGTGTATTATTATATTAAAAACCATGAAAGATACTTCCATATTGGAGGCACCTATGTCCACTTTGCACCATGCTATATTTACTAGAGATAGAGTAAAACACATGAAATAATAGGTAACTGAGCTTTAAGGAAGGGAGATTGAACTGACAGTCAAATCAACAAAATGTATATTGATAATGCCAAGTTGAAAGAAAGGCTAGCGGAAATAATTGGCAGCCAAGAGAGTCATTGTTCTGCATAAGGATGCTGCAACAAAACTAACTGATGGCATGCAAAATTGTAAAGAATGGGATGAAGAAAAGAATAAGTATGAAGAAGGAATCAAGAAGCTAAGGATCACTAATGAAGAGATACTATAGCAACTACTGAAACAAATTCTCAATACATTTAAACAAATTCATCTCACGAGGCTGAACTCATCATTGACAAAATAGAAGAGGTGTACAAATGATATGAGTCCTTGTTGAAAATACTTAATATATTTCAAGAAAATAGACTTAGATTGGAAGCATTGGTGAAAAGATAGCGGCCAACCTACTTTACCATAACTACTATGTGCAAAGTGACTCAAAGAGATACTGATGCTCCACCTAAGATAAAGGAGATTAAAAAGATGATAATTTTGGTTATTGAAGAGCTTAGATACATTTTAGGTGAAGAGAAGAAAGTGAAAGGCCAGATTACTTCCTTTAACACATTCAAGCATTAGACAACTCTTGATATTGTTGATCAGGATGGACATATGATGAGTTTCGATGACTAGAAACTTGATTGCTGCTAAATGGTGCCAAAAAAATCATGGCACGTGCATGAAGGAGGAGAAGACCAAAAATTTAAAAGGATTCAATTTGTTCAAGGAAAAGATGATAACATTGGATGTTGGCTATCAAAAATTCATTACAGAGGTGAGGACAATGACAGACAAGAAATAGAAAGATGATATTGTCAACATAATGACCATCCAGGGTTTCAAATGGTTGAGTGATTATGAGGTTTACTAAAGTAGAATCTCAATTAGCCACAAATTGCTACTTGTGAAATCACGACAACAGGCATGTTTACATTTATCATATGTTTATGTTATGTGTTTTTATTTTCAAAAATCTATTTAACACTTTTTAAAATATTTTTTAATGTTTAAAGGTTTAGCTATGAAAAGACATGATGTAAGAGTCTTAAGCTTGCTACTTCTTTTATTTTTGGTATATAAAGGAGAAACCAAGAACGGATAAAAGATAGCGAAGAATAGACAACAAAAAATAGATAGAAAAAGAAATATATGAAAAAATTGGCTCAAATTTTGTACTTTCTTTACAGTGTCTTATGATAATAGAATAATCAAGTTGTTCCTCCTTTCAATTACATGTTGATTATAAATAGAAAATATATTGCATATTTATCTCTAGTTTATCTCTTTCTTAATTATTTAAATTAGACTATCAAGTATATTTCTGATTTATCAAGCAATTTTATTCACTTTTTGTAATCTGATTGGTTGGTTTTTGTAAGACAAAATTAAATCCAACTTGATTAATTCATGACAATTTGAGAAGAATAATTGGATTATAAAGTAGAACTTAGTAATATTATATTTATTAATGTTTATATAAGGTATAAACACATTTGTAAGCCAAATGATTCGAGTTATAGCCAGGAATTGGATATATGTGACTCTATGGCCTTGAAAGATGGCACTAAACTTACACAGTGAAGAAATTATTTTAAATTATATTCTGCTTTATTTAGAATTTATAGAAGTAGTTGAAAGTAGAAAAACAAGGTTTAGATCTCCATTTCAAGTGCAAGTACCATTATTTTTGTAAGGTAGAATTAAATCCACCTTGATTAATTCACAACAATTTGAGAAGAATAATTGAATTATAAAGGAGAACTCAGTAATATAATATTTACTCATGTTTATATAAGATATAAACACATTTGTAAGCCAAATGATTAGATTTACAGCCAGGAATTGGATATATGTGAATCTATGGCCTTGAAAGAAGGCACTAACCTTACTTAGATAAGAAAATATTTTAAATTATATTATGTTTCATTTAGAATTTATAGAAGTAGTTGAAAATAGGAAAACAAGATTTAGATCTCCACTTCAAGTGCAAGTGCCCTACTAAGTGGATCCAAGGTCCGATTCAAATACCAAGAGCCTAAAAAGTAGAATCCATATCCTCTTTACGAATATTCTTATTCGTTGGCCAGATCAATTGCTCAAACTAATTATAGAAATCATTCTTAAGGTTTTGCAATCTATTGATTTAAGAACCAACACTTAGCTTCCTTCGTCTTTAAATTTTTGAATTCTCTTCAAAAAGTTTGAATTCTTAGCAATCTAATTTTTATTTTCTAGTGGTATGCAATTTGTAGAGCCTCTCATTCATCCTTTGATATTTTTAAATAAACAATTTGTGGGAAAATTGAATGGTGAAAAGACTATTTTTCTCTCTTTTTTTTCATTTAATTTGGTTGATTTGGTACCAATGCATTTAATGCAATGTTGTGATCTATAGATTTTATGTGTCCCACTTCTACTAATTCCTAAAGATCCTCATTTTAATGCTCCAATAATCATATTTGTCTTCCGTAAATAATAGAAACTGAAATGGTAATTTCCTACCATTGACTCGCTTTAGATAATTGTTCTCTGAGCCTGTTAGCTGCACAATAAAAGTTTCTGCAACCTGTTCTAATAATATTTGATAGATTATAATTATTTAAATAACATTAACTAAATCAACTCAAAATGGCTGAAAAGCCAGAATTAAATTTTACAAATATTAGTCACACTCGGAGGAGATGTATAATTTTAGATTAAATGTGTATCATTGTGCATGGGAGGTGGTAACACTCATGTTGCATAGAGGGTCTCAAGTTCTATGGTCAAGAGATCCACTAATTCCATCAATTTGGTGTTTCTTGAGCAAGCAAGGAGGATTGGTGAAGGTGCTTCATCAAAGTCTCCAAAAGGTTTAGGTTCAAAACCTTACAGTTTTTAACTCATTCAAATTATTGTAATAAGGTAGAGAATGTTTGTGTTTATTACAATATTTGTATTTTTAATTAACACTAATAAAATAGTATTGTTTATTTTTTGTGGTTATGCAATTATACAACTACTTATGTTTGTATTGCCTTTTTAAGGCTATTCATCTGATGCATTGAATATTGAGTCATATTTATCTTTTTGTTTGCTTGCACTCTCAAATGGAACATCCTAACTAAACTAGGGGAGGGCAGGAAAAATAAGGGCATCCGTAGCTTTTTGATGAGGAAGTTAATGAGTTGAAAATAATTTAATTGTGTTTAAATGAAGTTGAAAATCTTTATGGGAAATCAATTGATAATGAACCATAAAAAGCCCAAACTCTACCAAGGAAAATCGACGGGGTAATTATTAGATATGTACTAGATACAAAGTCTTCATCGAACTCTCCCCAGCCAAAAAAGCATAAAATAGATGGACCAATACCATTGGTACCCTATGAAGAAATAGAAGAAGGGGACACTAATGAAGTTGTAAGTTCTCTAAGAGCCTTAAAGGATGATGAAGGAGTGGACCAACAATCACATATCTCATAAATGTATCAGAAAGATGTACATGACAACGAAGCCTTGATTTAGTAAGATGCACAACCTATAGACCATGTGGTTTAGAGAGAGGCCATCTCTCTAAGGTTTGTAGAGGATGAGAATTTTATTAACACTCTTGAGTTCAAAGATTTATGGCCGAAAATGAAGATGAAGGAATTCGAGGAAAGAAAACAAATGAGCCTCATGGGAGTAGATGAATCAAAACATGAGGAAGTTATCAACCAACCTTTTAAGGAGACAAATTTTTATGAGATAAATATCACCCCTACATAAGCAAGAGAAATGGGAATGAAGAGTAACTTATTAATTGTCCTAGGAATCGCATTGAAGAAAATGTTTTTGTTGGATCAAGTTAGGCAGAAGGAAGACCCTATGTTAGTAGAAGAGCTTGATTCTAGTAAAGGGATAAGTGGTACATGGTATAACTCTAAAATTGAGGTGCTTGCAGCATGAGTGAATTTTAAAAGCACTATCAAGTTAGACGTAATAAAGAAGGTATGGTGTACTGTTATATTAAAAACCATGAAATATACTTCCGCATTGGAGGCAGATACATCCACTTTGCATCATGCTATAGTTACTAGAGATAGAGTAAAACATATAAAATAATAGGTAACTGAGCTCAGAGGAAGGGAGGTTGAACAAAATAGTCAGATCAACAAAATTTATATTGAGAATTCCAAGTTGAAAGAAAGGCTGGAGGAAATAATTGGTAGCCAAGAGACTCATTGTTCTACGTAAGGATGCTGCAACAAAACTGACTGATGGCATGCAAAATTGTAAAGAATGGGATGAAGAAAAGAATAAGTATGAAGTAGGAATCAAGAAGCTGAGGACCACTAATGAGCAGATACTATAGCAACTACCGCAACAAATTCTCAATACATTTAAACAAATTCATCCCACGAGGTTGAACTCGTGATTGATAAAATAGAAGAGGTGTACAAATAATATGAGTCCTAGTTGAAAATACTTAATACATTTCTAGAAAATAGACTTAGATTGGAGGCATTGGTGAAAAGCTAGAGTCCAACCTACTTTACCATAACTACTATTTGGAAAGTGACTCAAAGAGATACTGATGCTCCGCCTAAGATAAAGCAGACTAAAAAGATGACAAGTTTGGTTATTGAAGAGCTTAGATACATTTTAGGTGAAGAGAAGAAAGTGAAAGGCCAGATTTCTTCCTTTCACACATTCAAGCATTAGACAACTCTTGATATTGTTGATCAGGATGGACATATGAGGAGTTTCGATGACTAGAAACTTGATTGCCGCTAAATGGTGCCAAAAAAAGCATGGCACACACGAAGGAGGAGAAGAACGGAAATTTTAAAGGTTTCAATTTGTTCAAGGAAAAGATCATAACATTGGAAGCTGGCTATCGAAAATTCATTACAGAGGTGAGGACAATGACAGACAAGAAATAGAAAGATGATCTTGTCAACACAATGGTCGAGTGATTATGAGGTTTACTAAAGTAGAATTTTGCCAGGCTCAATCAGCCACAATTTTCTACTCATTAAATCACGACAAAAGGCATGTTTACATTTATCATACGTTTATGTTATGTGTTTTTATTTTAAAAAAACTATTAAACACTTTTTTAAATATTATTTAAAGTTTAAATGTTTAGTTATGAAAAGACATGATGTAAGAGTCTTAAGCTTGTTGCTTCTTTTATGTTTGGTATATAAAGGAGAAACCAAGACCGGATAAAAGATAGCGAAGAATAGACAACATAAAATAGATAGAAAAAATAATATAATAAAAAATTGGCTCCAATTTCGTACTTTCTTTACAGTGGCTTATGATAATAGAATAATCCAGTTGTTCCTCCTTTCAGTTACATGTTGATTATAAATAGAAAATATATTGCATAGTTGTGTCTAGTTTATCTCTTTCTTAATTATTTAAATTAGACTATCGAGGATATTTTTGATTTATCAAAGCAATTTTATTTGCTTTATGTACTCTGATTAGTTGGTTTTGTAAGGTAGAATTAAATCCAGCTTGATTAATTCACAACAATTTGAGAAGAATAATTGGATTATAAAGGAGAACTCAGTAATATTATATTTATTAATGTTTATATAAGATATAAACACATTTGTAAGCCAAATGATTAGAGTTATAGTCAGGAATTGGATATATTTGACTCTATGACCTTGAAAGAAGGCAGCAACCTTACTTAATGAAGAAAATATTTTAAATTATATTCTGCTTCATTTAGAATTTATAGAAGTAGTTGAAAGTAGAAAAACAAGGTTTAGATCTCCACTTCAAGTGCAAGTACCACGGTTTCTGTAAGGCAGAATTAAATCCAACTTGATTAATTCACAACAATTTTAGAAGAATAATTGAATTATAAAAGAGAACTTGGTAATATAACATTTATTCATGTTTATATAAGATATAAACACATTTGTAAGCCAAATGATTAGAGTTATAGCCAGGAATTGGATATATGTGAATCTATGGCCTTGAAAGAAGGCACTAACCTTACTTAGAGAAGAAAATATTTTAAATTATACTCTGTTTCATTTAGAATTTATAGAAGTAGTTGAAAGTAGGAAAACAAAATTTAGATCTCCACTTCAAGTGCAAGTGCCACACTAAGTGGATCCAAGGTCGGATTCAAATACCAAGAACCTAAAAAGTAGAATCTATATCCTCTTTACGAATATTCTTGTTCGTTGGCCAGATCAATTGCTCAAACTAATTATTAGCTTCCTTCGTCTTTAAATTTTTGAATTCTCTTCAAAAAGTTTGAATTATTAGCAATCTAATTTTTCTTGTACTGTGGTATGTAATTGGCAGAGCCTCCCGTTCATCCTTTGATATTTTTAAATAAACAATTTATGGAAAATTGAATGGTGAAAAGACTGTTTTTCTCTTTTTTTTCATTTAATTTGGTTGATTTGGTACCAATGCATTTAATGCAATGTTGTGATCTATAGATTTTATGTTTCCCACTTCTACTAATTCCTAAAGATCCTCATTTTAATACTCCAATAATCATATTTGTCTTCCGTAAATAATAGAAACTGAAATGGTAATTTACTACCATTGACTCTCTTTAGATAATTGTTCTCTGAGCTTGCTAACTGCACAATAAAAGTTTCTGCAACCTGTTCTAATAATATTTGAAAGATTATAATTATTTAAATAACATTAACTGAATCAACTCAAAATGGCCGAAAAGCCAGAATTAAATTTTACAAACTTTAAACTGAATTGCATGAAAAAATCTTTACATATGAGAAACTCAAAAAGTGAAAAATAAAACAAAGTATGTCATAACAATTTGCATACTGCTGTTTTATTGAAGCAAAAAAAACATATCAGAGCAAGAATAGCAGAGGGCTAATTCACATATACACCCACCAGATTGGATCCTAGAGGGAACTTCGATACAACAGTTGGGCCATTTTTCTTGTCACTTGAATCCTTACTCTTCCTCTGCATCTTCTTTGCGTTATCATCTTCTTCTTCAGGAAACACATCATTTGTAGCAGGTAATTTGAAGCAACTCTGCACAAATAGGATTCCACCCATCTTACAGAAATAAGATAGAAATTTACAGTTGTGTAGGGGTAGTGTTTTATGTGAGGGGCATTAGATTAGATTGTTCTCTGTATTTATAGCTAAATATGAATCCCTTTCTTTTTGTTAGTTTGAGTGCACGCCAAGTTAGACCAGTGGCAAAAGAATTAATTTGGTCAGCAATGAAAAAATAAAGCAATGAATTTCTTTCGTCAGCGATGAGCACATAAGAGGCGTACTAAACAGAGAAATGTTAGCGGTAAAAAATAAATAAAAAATTGACTCGTAAATAGGCTCGTAGCACGTTCTAGGAGAAACACACATATGACGTTTCCTCCATTTAGTTTGGCCGAAGACCAACAAAAAGTTAGGGTTATTAGTTTTAAAAGAATAATAAGTTATGGTATTTTATTTTTTCAAATTAGTTTAAAATTTATTTTATCTATAGTTTCGATATTTTTTATTTGTTTTAAATTATAAAATAGTTCTTATTTAAGAAATATATTTTTATCTTTTATTCTATTTTCAAATTTTTAAAAATTTACCTTAATCAAGGTTAAAATTTAATGTAAATAATTATAAAATTTAATTATCATTTTTCATTTTCTAAAATAGAAATGGATAGAATTATTTTTCTTTTTTCACAATTCTTTAGTAACTACTTTTTATTCATTTAGTTTTATAGTATCACTTGCATTGCTTAATGTCTAAGTAGTGAAATTTTCAAAGACTTTCTTTGTGTTTTTAAAATTTAATATTTGACAAACAAATATTTGATGCAACAATAAAGATAGAATAATGAAGAATTATCTATCCATCGAAATAGTTGAATAGCCACACAACAAAATTTTATAGTGAATACTTTCTAAGCCACCTTTTGATAACAACGATAGCTTAGAAACTTGTCCATTAGTGACTACAGTATTGAGTTTGTTTATTCTCTTCACAAGAACTTATAATAAATAATTTATTTCTTCTAAATTATTATCTTATCCAATAATTACATAAAAAAAGCCCATATTGAATTGTATAAATAAATTAATTCTACTAAATAATCTAATTTTTATTATAATAAAATAAAATATCAATTTCAACTAATAATAGATCTATAGTACCTAGTTGTACTTTCAATAGAATTTGTATCTAAGAACAAAAACATATAATCTCTTTGGTATAAATACTACATACTTACATTTGAGCTTCTAGAATTTAAACAAATAAACTTTAATTGATTATTTTACTACAAAATAAACTTCATATTCTGTAATATTAATTTATTCCACTTTAAAATTATCTAAAATATATAGATCTATTCTCATTACCTAGACTCATTAGTGACCTACATCATTCCATAATGGTTATTGTATCTATCAATTTATGTTATGGACATTTTAATACATGTTCTTGTACCACAATACTCCCTTTTTTCTATACATTTTATTTTTGTGAAACAATTTTCTTTCTTAACACATGTTCTTGCACCACAATACTCCCTTTTTTCTACACCTTTTATTTTTATGAAACAATATTTTTGATTCCAACCTTTGTAAAATGAATCAAATTATGGAGTCTATGGTGGTATGTAATATTATTGTCTGGTTGAGGTTAATGCATGTAATGTTTATTTTGGCTAGGGTGTCTTTCAAATATATTCTATTGGACTTTGTGTCTCCTTAAGAAAAATATGCACTTAATTTTGTTTTATATTAATAAAATATCAGTGGTTTTATTAAAAGAAAGAAAAAACCTTAGAACATAAAAATTTATTTTCTTATCTCTTTTTTCACATTTATATTTAATAAACTAACCTATGATAAACTATTTAATTAATTTAGATTAACATATATAGAAATTGAAATATAAAAAAAACTATACTTTTATTTACAATAACTTAATCTAATATAAAAGAAAATATAAATATTTAAAATCACAACCAAATATAGAACATTGATTGTTATCAAAATTATTAAAAATGTTTGTAGCATTCACAATATTAAGCACAATCAAATCTATGTTGTTTTAAAATCGATAAGATTCATATTGTTTTAAAATGGGTAAGATTCATATTGTTGATTATGATAATAGCATTGTAAGAAAATCCTTAAAAACCTTGATTATGTTCAAGTTCAAGTGGATTTTTTTAATGAGAAAATGGACTATACAAAATGGAACCTTCCTATCAGAGAATATTTCCTCACTTTTACTACTAAAACCCTTTTACAAAAACACTTTAAATTTTTGACTTTGAAAAGCTCATGCCAATCACAATTAAAAGATTTAAAAACTCATTTCTCTCACCATTATCCTCCTTGTTTTAGCTACTTATATAAGTTAAACATATAAATACACAATAACCAGGCATGTGTACTTTATCAACAACACATCAATACTAAGTATTGTTATTAGTTCTGCATGGCATAAATTAGTTTTCATGCTGGATTTTCTCAAAACTATTTCATTGATTTTTTAAACCGAACGGCTTTGCTAGGTTGGTTTTTGTTTTTTTGTTTTTGATAGAGGTAGATTCTATGTGTGCTTTACTACTACTGCTTTCTAAGGTTGGATTAATTTTCTATTAATTCTCTTAGTTAGTCATCTTTTGTACCATGGGTCAGCACCCTCTTGCTCATCTGGTCAGCACCCTCTTACTGCTACTTTATTCAAAAATAACAAATCAATTTGTTCTTCTGTATAATAGATGAGGTCTTAGGTTATCCATTTTTAATTGCGGTCTTTTTGAGATGGTTTATTAAGACTTCAACTGCTCCAAAAAAATGATTTTTTTAAAAGTTTTGTTCAAGTGATTAAATTTTTATTGGGTGGTCTCACTCTTTGTAAGTTTCCTTTCTGTTTTTATTTTAATTTCGGAATTATTCAAAAATAATTAAATTTTTTAAAATGTAAAAATCATATAGCAAATATGAAAACTATTCCTAAGCTATTTGCGGAAATTTCTAAAGGCCTAAACAATAGAGCCATCCCAATAATCATATATAAAACCAAAAACATTTCTTACTAGCTTTAAAATATATCGACTACATATGTACTTTTAAGATAGAAACATGTATACTGGGGACTGCAAGACCTATATAGAGTAGACTAGAGGCGAGAGAAGTATGAAACAATAATTGGGACACCACCTGTTTTAGACTTGTTCTTCTTCTTGCTATCGCCTTCCATCCCTTGTGAATGAGAAGATGAATTTTCAGGGTGGACGTCCTTTGTAGAGAGTGCTTTGAACATGAAGCGACTCTTTAAGAAATTACACCCACCCATAACATTATTAACATAGATGATGAACCCAATCTTTTCTCTTTTCTTGCTTAAAACTGAAAAATCCAGAGATTAGATCAAAACTCTTCGCTCAGATGCATTGAATTTAGGGTTTATATTTGATGCAAAGCAGTGTACAGTGGGATACAAAGCATATGCTGTTTGGCCCGCATCATTGGAAGAAAAAATATAATATTAAAAACCCATGTCAAATCACGTTTGGCCACCCCATGAATCCGGTCAGTGACTTAAAAAAAGTGATGCGTCATGCCTGTGCAGGCCTGAGGACTGATCATTTTGAAAAATGTCCCAGTTTTAGAGTGTGATCTCATTATGTATGTCATTCATTAGCAATATCCGTGTCAATTCCACATTGACACATTTGACTTTGGATGATGAATGGATAGATGAGAAATGAGAATAGTTCCCAGGTATGTGTGAAGATGGAATCAAGTTAGGCTAACTTTTACATAAAAATATACCAAGTTATACAGTAGTCATTCATTAGCAATATCCATGTCAAAATAGGTCTAAAATAAAAGGGTTGAGTCTAATATTAATATTTTCAACATTATATTTTGCCTTCAATTTGAATTTTATGAAAACTACTTTGAAAATACATGTCAAAGTAAATTGGAAAATTGAAAATTAAAAAATATTCATATATTAGGAAAAGGAAAACAAAACATAAGGATCTATATTCTATGCACTCTTTTGATAATGAGTGCTTCATGGAGAAAACTGAAAGTATAGAAGAAGACATTTCAATGAGTAACATCTATCAAGCATCTAAAAATACACATGAACACAATTACTAAAATTTCATATAAATAAAAGGTAAAGAAAAATGGTTGTCAAAGAATTTTTCAGAAAAAAATAAAATGACTTTTCCAAGAATGAAAAATAAAGACTCTATCTATAACATGAATAATAAGACTCTACCAAGAATACAAAAAAATAGCAATCCACCTATTGTATAAAATTGACTATATTTCAAATAAAAATAAGGGTTTATCTTTAAAAAATCAATCATCATTATCATGACCTCATGACTACCATCATAGGCATCAATAGGATTTGTATACTTTGTTATTTTCAATGAAGAAATAGAATAACTATCTCATGGGAAAAGAAATAGTAGTTCATAAGAATTGTCAACCACTTCAATATTTCAAGGAATAAAAAACTTCAAAAATCTCCTCAAGAGGATGGGGATCTTATTATAATTTTATTTGGTGATAAAATATAATTTGCGTATTACAAGTAAGCTGGTTGATATTTTGTCAAGACCACCTCTTATTCCAAAAATTGAGTCAAATTACTTTGATCTCTAGAAGAGATTTGTTGTTTTCATTTTTTCAATGACAATTTCATAATGTAAAGGATTTTGTGGTCCCTTCAAAACTTATTTTACTTTAATAAAAAACATAAACGCAAACAATAAGTATATTATTACCAATACATTGGATATACAAGGTGGGCTCTAAGTGACTTTTGTTGAATCCTTATTCATGAAATAATTGTCAATCCTAACATGACAAGCATCAGGAGCTCATTTTTTCAACTTGTATAATAAGTGTTTATTTCCTATAACTCTACAACACTTTGACATATTTTATGGGCTGGAGATGTGGACTAGTATGTTGAGGGCAAGAAAGGATTTAAGAAAGAGTTGCCTGAGAAATTTGTTGAGTCTTAGGATAGTGAGAAGTTGGTTATTGGTGGTTTTTCGTTTGTGGTTTATGTGGAGAATATAGGGGTAGGTATAATTTTGGTTGCAGAAGAAAACATCATACCAAGAAACTCAAATTCCCACTACAAGAAGGATATTAAGAGGTTTCTCATACCTAACAAAAGTATTCCCTAGTTGTAGAATAGAGAGGATTTGTTGGGCGAGTAGAAGGATGTGTTGATGGTGCTGATCAAATCCATCACCCATAAGGGAAGTTTCAAACATTTTCACTCTCATATTTTTTCTATGCTTAATCACTTCTATCATAATATTAAGTTAAATTTTCCATTTTATATTTTTTTTGTCCCTCTCTCAGTTAGTATAGGAATCTAAAATTGTGGGGCGCGTCCTTTGCACCAAGGGCTTATCCTCCATTTATACAATTTCCATTTGGCTCTTACCCATCAAGTAGGCCCTGATCCTTATTTGATTATTGATATTAATAATCTCAAGAACAGTCTTGTCCTACCATTTGTTAAGATTCCTGTGTCTTCTAATTCCACTAGGGTTAATCCCCTTAGAAAAGAAAAGTATAAATCCCATTTTATTGAGCAGACTGAGGAGAAAATAGCGGTTGTGTCAAAGGATTCCTTCTCGTGGTCTATTGGGTTAGAATGGATCGGGCTATGAATATTGTTGTTAAATCCCCTAGTCCCACAACCCTACACCCCATGCTTTTTCCCCTCAAGGGTACCCTATTCATCTTGAGATCCCATAAAATATTTCCCCTCTGAATTCTATAAAGCCCACCCCTTTTTGTTGAGCATTGTGATTTGGGTCTAATTAGGAACATATTATCAAAGATAATATGTACATTCATGCAATATTCTGATCGTGTTGATGCATTATTGATGTTACATGATCATGTTTTAATGTTTGTAGACTTTCACAATGCTTAGAATAAGCTCTAAATTATTATAATACATTATGTTAGAAATAGGAAATAATGAGCAGGGGTGAACAAATATTTCACAAACTTTTTCCCAAGTATGGATATTATTAATTAACTTGTAACTTGCATAAGAAACTAAAGTGAATAGAAAACACAACCATAAAATAATGGAACTCATAACACCATATTTTTTATCGAGGAAACCCTGGCCAAGGGAAAACCCTAATGGGGATGGTACCCACAAATGATCCACTAATCAAAAGTATCTTGTGAAATATATTGACCCTATTAGGATTCTATTACGTCTGTAGTGTCTCGATCCTTGTAAATTATTTTAATAGTGACCCTATTAGGATTCTATTACGTCTATAGTGTCTCGATCCTTGTAAATTACCTTAATAGTGAAATATATTGACCCTATTAGGATTCTATTACGTCTGTAGTGTCTCAATCCTTGTAACCTTTTACTGCTGTTGAATATCTTCAATATTATGATCTGTCTGTTAAGCTCTTCACAAAACTTGTCATCAATTCATACTTCTCTAATCATACATCAGATCTCTCATAATACATCAATACTATACATAATACAATTCATCATCATACATCTTACAAATCTTGCAACTTCGCATTACAAATTATTTTCCTTTTTTACAAGCCACCATAAACATAGCTTTCCAGTCGACTTACACATTTCCAAACCATAACATTACTTATTTCTGACTAAGGGTTAACAGCTAGGATGTTGTCCCTAACTAGTTAAGTCATTACTTTGAAAAAAAAAAATCCCTTAACCCAAAATATTCATTTAGTTATTGCTACTCTGTTCTGTCGCCTCAACACTACTGCTAAAACAATAATAACTATGTCTGTATAGGTTGTATAGTCTCACACTCTTATATGTAGCTTCTACATACTTCATATAATCTACAATCAAGTTCTCTTGTGCTGAAAATAATTCGGTGAACCTTGCCGATCAAAATAGTCTCTGTGCTGACAGATAAATACTGTTATACTTAGACAATTTTCTTAAGTTATCATCCCAAAACTTTATCCTTGAATGATGTTGTCTTAATATTTAATATATGTTTCCATAATGAAAACATCATGATATCCTACTTTGCCAAATTTTCAGCAATCTCCCCCTTTGTCATTGATGGCAACATATGGGAAAATTGGCTAAGTCCTGAAAACTTCAAAAACAAAATTTAAAAAAAAACTTGAAACATTCTGTAACATTGTGTTACATGGCCATTACAATATTTGCCAAATTATATGGATCATAAATATTGTCTTATATCATTCCATCATAGGGATACTCCCCCTTTGACTATACTTTATCCTTTCCACTTATAGATCTGTATCTTATATATATTAACAATTTTCTCATACTATTACTCCCCCTTTGACATCAATGACAAAGGTGTAAAAATGTATATATATATATACAAGTCAAAAAAATTTATATACCTCTTGTCTTTAATTTTGTAGAGCTTGAAGGATTGAAATGAAATCTATAAAATTCATCTTCATGTTTGCAATCTCCTTATCCCATGTAGTTTTGACTAAATCTGATACACTGAGTAGTGCACATAGCCCATAAGATTCTATCTCAACTGCACTTAGGTTAGGATAAGAAAATTTTCCATATGATGTCTTTGAGGAAAGACATTCTTCCAATTGATTATGCACATTACTAATCTTCAATGTCCAATGGTCTCCAAATAGTGAAAATCTCTTCAAATTCATTTCTTTTTCATTCTCCAATAGACTTATCTCATCATGAATCTTTCTTATCTTTTTCTCAATGTATGTGATCTTCATGTTTGGATTTTTTAATTCATTCACTATGTTTTGTAATTTTGTCTCTTTGTTCTTCATCTTCTCTGTGATGTATAAGATGTGATTGTGTGAAAGGGCACACTAACCATACAATATTTTTTCCTTTTTTCCATACATTTCCTCAACTCCTTAATACAAATATCAAGGTTTTCCAAATCATTCTTAATAATTTGACACATTGTTTGAAATAGCTGAGCATCATGAAGTGTTTGTGCCTTAACTATTGCAATATCTGACACTGTAGTAAATTCATTATCAAAGCTTTCATCACTTACTTAGCCTTACCTTGTGGATCAACTTCACTAATCTACATAAATATAACATTATGTAGGTTATCAATTACCTCAAGTAGTGATCCCTCTGAAATTTTTACTTTCTTATTCTTCCCAATGATTTTGTTCAAAGATGAGATTAGTTCTATTTGATCATCATCATCCAATTCTATTCCTAAATTTTCTAAAATTGATTCAATAGGTGATCTTTCAATGTACTTCCTGGTGTATCCTTCTATGGTGTTTCCAACTGTATATGTTGTGGTGCAATCTTTGTAGGCTTCACTTCTTTCTCTTTTCTATGTTCCTCTTTTTCTCCTTTATCAATTTGTTCTTCTTGTTCAGTGACAACATGCTTCAACCTAGGTAAGGTTACAGTAACTTCTTGTTCAACTATATTCCATTTCTTCTGTAACTCAACATCAATCTTCATTAATGATTCTTCTTCCTTCACTTTTTCCTCATTCACCATACCTTCTAAATTGCCAACATCCTCTCTATGGTCCTTGAAAGGATCTTCTTCCTTATCAATGGTGATGCTTGTGCCTTCTACTTCCATAGTTTCAATATTAATCAATATTGTTTATGGAGTAACTGTAGTCTTCAACCTCTCTTCCATAGGTGATTCTTGTTTTGTCTACATACTTGTTATAGTGATTAGGGTGTCATGTTCTTACCCACTTAGTGTTTCTACTGGTGTAGATGTCATTACTCTTATAAATGCTTCCTTTGTAGGTTTGAATGGCTCTCTTCTCACCTTAGGTCTAGGGGTATTCTTAACATTGTGAACTAGGGTTGCATCCATGTTTATATTGAAAGTAGTAGCTTCAAAGTAAGCTCTTAGTGAAAATACCTCGATGTCGTGATTTAGGGATGCTTGCATTGATATGATGAAAATCTATTTACAAATGCTTCAAAATGCTTTCAATCTTCTTTGGCTCTCTCTCTCTTAAACTCTTGAAATCTCATAAATGATTGAATGATGTCCAATAATATGATTTTACTCATTAAATACTTCAAAACATTGTCTTCACATTGATTGCATAAGTGTGTTCATGTCAAAAAGATGTCTTTGTCTGTCAGTGAACTTCTTTAACTTTGTGTGCTTTCGTACATGCTCATAATCTTATGTGCTCTTAACCATATCTTCCTTACATCATTTTCTATCACATATTAACTTTGCAAGGCTTTCTTCAAATTATGCTAGCTATTATGTTGTTCTGATGCTTATTCTGTCATTTAATTGATAAAATTTGATGCTTAATCAGTTTGAGATGGGTTAAGAGATGATTCCAACTTACTTTCAAATGCTTCACCTGACTGAATTCCTGATATTGTGGATGCACTTGCTTGATCTGTAGCTTTGACAAATATAACTCCTTGCATGTTACTACTATTTCCTTTCTCACTATTTCTATTATCCATATTTCTTCTGGTGTAGTTCACATTTCTTCTAGGATTAGGATTCCTCATGTTGTTCATTTGGCAATATCTTGTTGTGTGTCCTGTATTGTTACAAATCTAACAAACTATAACATTGTTTCCATATCTTGGTCCTGACTAATTGATCTATGATCTGCAATTTCTAGCAATAAGTCCAAAGTTGTTGTAGCATGTTGTGTGCCTCAATTTTTAAAGTGGAGGGATGAAAATAAGAATGAATAGAAAGGCATTGTTATTAGATTGAAATCATGGCATTTGGAAAAATGACTAGCAAGTAGGTTGATCATGAGAGAGAATCCTAGCTAGACATATCAAAGGTCGTGGGTTGGAGGTGATTGAAGATCATCCAGTAAAGAAGAATTTGGTGATAACTATAGTGTGTTATATTATTTTTTGGATTTCGTATTTGTGTGATGTATAGACTTGGTTTGTGAACAAAATGTATGTGTTTCTAGATTCATAGATATTAGTTGTAGGAATTAGTATTGGTTTCTTTAGGTGCAAAATAGTTTGAATAAGGGGTGAGATAGTATACTAAAGTTTGTTGTCATGGCACAAAAAGGCCCATTTGAGATGTTTGATCTAGTTGCGATGAAAATGTTTGGGTCAAAGATTAGAGAATTTTTTTGTGTAAATTTGAAGGCTATGTTGTTGTCAAAAGTGGTCATGTAGAAGAAGATTGTTTGAAAGATATCCCTGAAGATTTAATGTTTTGATTTTGTCAAATTATTGATGGTATTTGGGAGACTTTTGAAAATATGTTAGTCCCAAACAATGTGCAATTATGAATTCAAAAAAGGTTGTGGTGTTAATGGGCTATGTATTTTGGGAAAATATTTGAGGGCAAGTCACCTTTGTTAAAAGATAAAATAAAAGTATGTATTTTGCCTAATATGTTGTAGGGGTGCATTATTAGTTGTACAATAGGAACATAGATCAGAAACCACCTATACCATTGTGTAGATTGTGAAATTATACCCCAAAACAAAACAAAAAATTGCTTGAAAAAAGGAGTCTCGATGACTGAGTATCGTTGTATGAAAATCGCATTTGAAATTTTTTTCTAAATCTCTATTGTCGCACCTTAAAAAATCAAATGGCTCTAGATTTTCCTTCAAAAGTTTGATTTGGATGAAACAAAATTTGATTTAGCAGTCTTTGGACCTCCTTAATGTGATGCCAACCTCTGATTTGTACTAGCAAGCTCCAATTTTGACCTGTAATAAAAATCTATACAAATAGGCTATACAAAGAAACTCCTATGGCTCTGATACCATGTAATAATTTTGATATCGCTCTGATACCATGTAAGAATTTTGAGATCTCTTTGATGCCATGTAATAATTTTCCTAGGGCAAAGAATAAAATGCCAAGATCTAGAAGCTCAAGAGATAGCACAAAAGATATAGAAAAAATGATCAAATAATTGGTTATAGCCAATTGAATTGAATACAAAGTAGGAGTGGTTGAATATATAGGTAATGCAATAAGACTACATGATAAGGAGATGATAAGCTATCAACCACACTAAGTGGAATCACATGTCCACCAATGGTGGATCATCCTCCATTGTACATCAAAGTATGCACAATAATGAGAGGATGATAATGTGATAAGAGCACTAAAGGTGGAGCTCACACATGAGATAACAAATATCACCATATAATGTGGAATTTATCCTAACCATGTACTGAAATGAAATGCAAACTCTTAGGTGTCTCAATGACAACTAATATGCAAATGTATTATCCTAAGTAAGTATAAGTAAAGTGTAATTAGTGAATACTTAATTACACCAGCAATGTCCGATTGTGAATTCAAAAAAGGTTGTGTTGTTAATGGGATATGTATTTTGGGAAAATATTTTTGTGCAAGTCACCTTTGTTAAAAGACAAAATTAAAGTATGTATTGTACCAAATTTTTTGTAGGGGATGCATTATCGGTTGTACCCGACAACCCAGAGGTTTTTGGATTAACATAAACCATGGATATCAAAAGAATTCCTATACAAATAGAAATTACAATGGCTAGGTATGCATGTATCTTGATAGATGGATTTATTTTTATATGGATTCAATAATCACTTTTTATGTAGGTACAAGAGGAGAAAAGTCCATAGTGATGATGGTCTCCCATTGTGATGGTTGATGGTGTTTAAAATAATGTGTTCTTGGTTTTTGGTAATCCAAAACAACTTGTTGAGATCTTCATGGTCAACTGAAACCACTTTGTGAGTGAGGTTTTTGGTTAGCCAAAATCACTTGAGTGAAAAGTTTATGGTGATCTTGAAACCATTTGTATGGGAGGTTTGTGATCAGCCAAAACCACTTGAGTGTGAAGTTTGTTATGAAATTAAAACCACTTTAGATTTTTATCAGTTAGGGGTAAGCCATGAAAACCCAAATTGATTGTGATGAGGGGAAATAATATGAATTATAGTATTTGATAAGTGATTGTAAATGGGTACTTAACAAGACCTTAGGCCAAGACCCATTGTTTCTAGATTATGGGGGATATCTAAGACAATTTGATAATTAATTTATGGGGGGATGCTAGACAAACTAAATTAATTATTAGTAATAATGTCGGTGCAGACAAGAGCTGACTCCATCCCACTAGTTGCTTGGTTGCCGAGTACAAACAACTACACAATCATTCACTTGACCATCCACCATTGATTATATATCTAACTTTGATAAAAAAAAATGCACTTGACATTTATTATGTATTTATCTATAAATTTGGTGAATTAAGAGTACAATCTCAGAACTCATTTTTAGGTTTCTCCCATGTGCCTTGTTTTTCAACTAGAAGTACTTGATCACCAATTCTCATAGTGTTTCATCAAATGGGATAGGAGAGATAGTAATTCAAATCAAACCTTCCTCCCTTCATTCATTGATTAATGCCATCCAGAATCAAGTTGTCAGTAATCAACAAGTATGGTTTGGAGACCCGCCAGACATTTTTGACTAGGTTTTGCTCATTTCAATTGTCAATCCGTATATAAGAGAATGCTCTCTATCATAACTCAATCAATAGAGGGGTGGGATTTTCATCATGGTTAGTGTATCTTTGATTAGAAAAAAAAAGATACCATACTTATGTATAGATAGATGGAGTCGAATAGGTAAAACTGATCTTATCATAGTGGGTTTGTGGGTGGGAACATCATATTGAAGCCATCATCGATCATTGTTTGATGATTTGTCAAAAGAGGTCAAATGGATAGGAATATAAGATCCAAATAGTGGTAAACTGCTTGCATCAATTGGAATTTTATACTTATTCCCACCTTGCGGCTCACATGTATCCAAGTAGGTTGGGTGTTTGTGATTAAGGGTGCTCCCCTTAATACCACAAACACTTAACAGAAATAGAGAAACAACAACAATAATATGCAAGAACAGAAAATTGGCTTCTTATTATCTCCACAAATGTGGAATTACAAACTTTCAAAATTACAATATGCAAAGCCACATGGGCTTTCCCTTACAATATTTTGTAGGACAAAGCCTTGAATCAATACCCAGATCTACTACCCAGAACTACCCTAGACAACACTACGAGCCTTCTTTATATAGGCAATTTCTACCGCCCAAGAAGGTTCCAGGAATTTAGCCCTAAGGGCCGACCCAACTTAGAATTATTTTATTTTTCAATTTATTACATCAAAGTCAGCTCAAAATAACTTTTGAAACCCGAATAGAAATTTTGAAGGAAAATTATTTTCTGCCATTTCAGGTGGCCTGACTTCCGGAGACCATAAGTCATCACCAGTTGACCCAATTGACTATTATAACCCCATTTTAGAAATGCCACGAAGCACTCTACAGGCTTAATCTATGCAAAGCACCCATCACCCAAATTTTCAACCTCATTTGGGGCCTCTAAAGCCTTCAAAACTGAGTTCAAAGTTTCTGTACCCTGCTGCCAATACCGAAAATCTTCAATATCTTCAAAACTACACCTGATCTAGCCATGAAACTTTGCTGGCAGGCTGATATGACTAAGATGAACCTCCATATGTAAAATCAGACATTCTAAGATCGTAAGACCAACTTACTAAAAATAGAAAGTTTCCATAAATAGAAACTTTGCACAAGATAGCCCTTATTGAATACAAAAATAGAAATATTTTTGGGTGATGCAAGATTGCTCTTACACCCAGGATGCTCCTGCATCAGACACCTGGGGTAATTTGAGAAGTGATCATGTCACGACTCAGGTGTGCAGAGGAAAACTAAGATGGTTAACCTCCTCCTTTGTTAGCTATGATGAATCTTCAATAGGTCATCCTTTCCATTTGACCAAATACTCTTCATATGTCTTGTTCCTTGTGCTTCTGCCAACACGACTGTCCAGTATGTCTTCAATCTCCTTGATATCTAAACTGGTTGCTGGAATACTCCACTGTGTTGCTACAACCTCATCTTCAACACCTCCTTCATGATACTCTGTCAAATCTGAAATGTTAAACACTGGTGAAATATTCAGCTCACTAGGCAATTCTACCTCATATGCATTTCCTGAATCATGCTTCTTCAATATCTTACATGGTCCAAACTTCTTCATTTTTAGCTTGTTATATGTACCAACCGAAAATCGCTCTTTCCGCAAATGAGACATGACTTCATCGCCAACCTGAAATTTCTTATGCCTCCTTTTCTCATCTGCCTTAGCCTTATATTGCGCATTCATCTTGGTAATATGCTTCCTCACCTCCTCATGGATGTTCTTCAAGTGTTCTACAAAATCCTTAGCTTCAGCACTACTTATTTCTCCTTTATCTATCTTTCTCAATTCAGATGCATTTCTTGGACTACTTCCATATACAATCTGGAATGGTGATTTACCAGTGCTCCTATTGATAGAATTATTGTATGCAAATTTTTCTTGTGGTAAAATCAAATCCCATCCTGTTGGCTTATCTCCAACCAAACATCTCAACAGATTTCCTAAACTTCTATTCACCAATTCTATCTGTCCATCAGTCTGTGGATGATGTGATGAACTAAACTTCAAATCTATCTTCAACTTCTTCCACAATGTCCACCAAAAATATCCAACAAACTTAGTATCTCGATCTGAAACTATGGTCTTTGGCAAACTATGTAGTCTCACCACTTCTCTGAAAAACAATTCTGCTACATGAACAACATCATTAGTCTTCTTGCAGGGAATGAAATGTGTCATCTTAAAAAATCTATCAACCACCACAAAAATTGAATCATGTCCCCATTGTGTCCTCGATAAACCAAGAACAAAGTCCATACTAATATCCTCCCAAGGCTTCTCTAGTATAGGCAATGGCTGATACAACCCTATATTCTGCTTCACTCCTTTCACCATCTGACATACTCTGCAACTCTATACAAACTTCTTCACATCTTGCTACAATTGTGGCCAATAATAATTTTCACTAACCAAAGCAAGGGTTTTATCACGACCAAAATGTCTCGCCAATCCTCCACTATGCTTCTCCTTGATGAGATTCTCCCTCATAGAACTTCGTGGAATGCACAACTAACTCCCTCTGAATAGCATATCATCATGGATGATGAAATCCAAACATTTCATCCTGTTTAGAGTAACAGGTTTTGTACAAGCTTTCCAAGCTTCACCAAAATCAAGATCCTCTGGATACAAATTCTTGAGTTCCTTGAACCCAACCACCTCAATCTGGATCTCTGTCAGCAATAGTTTCCTTCTACTAAGAGCATCTGCAACCCTATTAGACTTTCCACTTTTTTGTTTCAAAACAAATGTATAACTCTGCAAAAAATCAACCCATTTCAAATGCCTCTGATTCAACTTTCCTTGACTATTCAAATATTGCAAAGCTTGATGATTAATATACAAAACAAACTCCTTAGGAAGCAGATAATGTCTCCACTTCTTTAATGCCTAAACTATAGCATAAAATTCCTGATCATAGATAGAATATTTTCTCTTGGCATCATTTAACTTCTCACTGAAATAAGCAATAGGTTTACCTTCTTGGCTCATAACAGCTCCTATTGCAGTACCACTAGCATCACAATCTACTTGAAACACCTTATTAAAATCTGGAAGTGCTAAAAAAGGTTGTTCTGTAACTTTTTGTTTCAACAATTGAAAACTCTTTTCTACCCCATTAGTCCACTTAAACTCTTTTCTATCCCCTCTCATTGTTTCAGTCAAGGGTCCACAAATACTGCTAAAATTTTTGATAAACTTTCTGTAAAAGCTAGCCAAACCATGAAAAGATCTTACCTCAGTAGCACTCCTTGGAGTAGGCCATTCAAGGATAGCCTGTACCTTCTCTTGGTCCATTTTTAGACCTTCTTCTGAAACTACAAATCCCAAATACACTAACTCTTTCTTCACAAAACTGCACTTCTTCAAATTAATCGACAATTTCTTGTCTGTCAATTTCTCAAACACCATATGAATATGCATCATATGTTCCTCTAATGTCTTTCTAAAAATCAAAATATCATCTAGGTAAACAATGACAAACTTACCTAGAAATTCTTTCAGAACCTCGTTCATGAGCCGCATGAAAGTGCTCAGTGCATTGGTTAGCCCAAAAGGCATGACTAACCACTCATACAGTCCTTCCTTTGTCTTGAAGGTAGTCTTCCATTCATCTCCTTCTCTAATCCGAATCTGGTGATATCTACTCTTCAGATCTATCTTTGAGAAATACACAGCTCCACTCAAAAAATCTATAATATCATCCATTCATGGCAGTGGAAACCTATACTTGATTGTGATCTTGTTTATTGCTCTAGAATCTATACACATCCTCCACTCTCCATTCTTCTTTGGTGCTAATACCTCTGGTACAGCACAGGGACTCAGACTCTCTCGAATCAACCCCTTCTGCAATAACTCGTGTACTTGTCTGTTCAACTCTTCACTTTTTGCTGGTGTCATTCTGTGTGCTACCTTGTTTGGCAAACTGGCTCTTGAAATCAAATCCATCTAATGACTGATCTTCCTTACCGGTGGTAATCCATCAGGTACATTATTAGATACAATATCCTGAAACTCATTCAACAAATATGCAACCTCTACAGGTATATCCTCTACTTCTTCTTTACCAACTTTTAGAATTAAAGCAAAACACACATGCTCATGCCTCATACCATCTAGGAATTTTCTTCCATCAAAAAATGTTATTCTTGCATTACCACATACCTTTTCTTCAGTCTCCTTCAATGGCTTTAGCTTATGTCGCACTCCATCCTTTGTCAGAGAATAGGTATTCACACGACCATCGTGTACAACACATCTATCAAACTGCCACGGTCTACCCAATAACATATGACATGCATCCATAGAGATGATATCACATAGTACCTCATCTTGGTACCCACCGATCTTGAACTTTACCAGGCACTGTTCACCGACCATGACCTTGTGGTCATCTTGCACCCAGGCAATCCAATATGGATGTGGGTGTTTTTGTCTCTTGAGCTTCAACTTTGTCACCATCTCTTCTAACACCAAATTGTTAGTGCTTCCACTATCGATAATCACATCACAGCATTTACCCTCACACTTGCATCGAGTGCAAAATAGGCTCCTCCTTTGTTCAGGCTCGTTCTCACCACTCAGCAAGACTCTTCTGTTAATTAGTGTTTCTCCTCTTTCAGCATCTTCAGAATTTGATGATCTAGCATCTTCATCTACATGTGCAACTCTGGCCTGGCCTTCATTTCTTCTGTCTATTCTGCCTTGGCGCTGAGGACATTCAAATGCCCTATGACCTTCTCCACAGTGAAAACATGTTCCATGGAAGCCTCCTCTTCGAGATCCTTGTCCTCTTCCTCTTCCTCTCTGATCTCTATTAGTCTGATCTTGAAAATGATTAGAATTATTTCCTCTCTGATTCTGACTGCTACTGGCCTCATCCTTCTTTTTCGGATCTTCATTTCGGCCACCATATGACCATCCGCCAGATCTTCCACCACGACCTCTTCCATTTTGTCTACTCTCAAATTTCTTGTTCAGCTTTTCCTCTACTTTTAGGGCAAACTAGTATGCTTCCTCAATACTATTCATTCGAACTAGATTCAACTCCTCCTAAATGCTTGGCCTTAACCCATTAAGATATCAGGCAACTTTCTCCTTATCAGCTTCTACATGGCCTATTCTGATGAGGAGTCGATAGAACTCCTCTGTATACTCCTGAACAGATCTTCTTGCTTGCTTCAAACTTTGCATTTTCTTTAGTAGGTCAAGCTCATAATCAACAGGAATGAACTGTCGCTTCAATTTATCCACCATCTGATCCCATCTTGTGATTTTATCTTTCCCTCTTCTATTTCACTCCAACTGAATTTCTTGGCACCAGATCTTTGCATGACCTTTCAATCTAGCCTTCGCAAATTTGACCCTATCAGGATCCTCAACATCTTCATACTCAAAATATTCCTCACATTCATTGATCCATTCGATCAATTCCTCTAGGTTAATATTTCCAAAAAATGTAGGAACCTCAATCTTAGGTCTTTTCCCAATCTTGGAAATTGCCCGAAAAAGTCTTTCTTCCTCCTGGTTCACAATTTCAGCTTCTCCTTCTTGATATTCTTCTTCGGCTTCATCCTCACTTTCATCTCTGACATTAAGATTCATTCCTCCGTGAATCTCTTCTTGCAATGCTTGCACTTATCTCTGCAGCTCTCTAACCTCAGGTGTCACAGTGCCAGCTCTTCCGCCACGTTCTCTTCATGGAGGTATTTTCGCGATGCACATTGAAACGCTAACCACGGTCCTGGTGCAAACTGCCTCACAGCTGGTGATCTGTTTACACACTCAAGAACTCCTGCTCTGATACCACTTGATGAAGGGTGCTCCCCTTAATACCACAAACACTTAAAAAAAATAGAGCAATAATATGCAAGAACAGAAAATTGGCTTCTTATTATCTCCACAAATTTGGAATTACAAACTTTCAGAATTACAATATGCAAAGCCACATGGGCATTCCCTTACAATATTCTGTAGGACAAAGCCTCAAATCAATACCCAGATCTACTACCCAGAACTGCCCTAGACAACACTACGGGCCTTCTTTATATAGGCAATTTCCACCGCCCGAGAAGGTTCCAGAAATTTAGCCCTAAGGGCTGACCCAACTTAGAATTATTTTATTTTTCAATTTATTACATCAAAGTCAGCTCAAAATAACTTTTGAAACCCGAACATAAATTTTGAAGGAAAATTATTTTCTACCATTTGAGGTGGCCTGACTTCCGGAGACCATAAGTCATCACAAGTTGACCCGATTGACTATTATAACCCCATTTTGGAAATGCCACGAAGTGCTCTACAGGCTTGACTTGCGCAAAGCACTCGTCACCCAAATTTTCAACCTCATCTGGAGCCTCTAAAGCTTTCAAAACTGAGTTCAAAGTTTCTGTACCCTGCTGCCAATACTGAAAATCTTCAATATCTTCAAAACTACACTTGATCTAGCCATGAAACTTTGCTGGTAGGCTGATATGACTGAGATGAACCTCCATATGTAAAATGAGACATTCCGAGATCATAAGACCAACTTACTAAAAATAGAAAGTTTCCATAAATAGCAACTCTTCACAAGATAGCCCTTATTGAATACAAAAATAGAAATATTTTTGGGTGATGCAAGATTGCTCTTACACCCAGGATGCTCCTGCATCAGTTTGGGACCCGCATCTGTCAGTGCAAAATCTTCTCTTATGTCCCTATTCCTGACCTTTTTTGGTTGTTCTTGAGGTTGGAAAGGTTGAGCAAAGGGTGGTTAAACAATCATAATACAAGACGATTTGGCCTATAATTAATTGATGCATTGTTCTCTCTATGAAATATTAATATAAGATATAATTGTAAATAAACATTTTTTTATTTCAAATATTATCATAACTGATTTTTCAAACATTATAACTATTTTAAATAATTGGTAACTTTTGTTGACTTTTGACTTGGTCTCTGGTAGACGAAATAAGTCAGTTTATTAAGCATTGTCAGATATGTTTCATTTCATGAATAAAATATGTATGTATGAATTTATAGTTTTGTTAGATGAAAAATTGAATGAGATGAACGATTATCATGCAAGAATGGATTAAATGTTATTAAATATCATTTTTATTTCTGATGATTAATTATGCTCATGATGAATGTTTTTCAAGTTGATTTATTTATCAAATTTGGGAACTAACCTACTAATGTGAAGTTTCAATGCTCTATTTTGGACAGGACCGAAGATGAGGGTTTGGCTGAGGTAGGGGATCCTAGCTCTTCGATAAGGATGAGTTCAGAATTATTCAATTATATCACACACCACGTGGATTGTAGTTATTTGTTATTTGCATAGCACTATTTTGTTCATATTAAATTATTGGAAATTTAGGTGTGTATGGGTAAATAATATTAAATGATAGAAAATAGTGACTTTTTATCAGTGAAATTTATTTTAACTTATACTTAGAAGTTTATGCTTGTTAGAAATTCTATTATTAAAATTATTGTTATTCTCTTTTATTTAAAATTAAGATCTATTAAAAAAAGTGTAGATTAGGATTTTTTATATTTTATTATGTTTGCAACTGAATGGGAGACTGAGTCATAATTTTTATTTAAATCAAATTGTTAATTGATAGTCTTATAGGCATGGTTGTGAGGGAAGACGGTTTCCATTAGGAGTTATTTGATGCAAAAAATAGGGAGTCATTGTCCCCAATCGGGGGCATGATTGACACCAGTGCTATTAAGTGGATTTGCATAGTAGCAAAGAAGATGGAGAATAGGGGATATCCATGAGGAAAAGGAAGTGATTAAGAGAAAGAGAGGAAGCATGTTTGGGGGAGGAGCAGTGTAATATATGGAGCTAGGAGTATTAGAGAGGGGGGCATAATATATGAAGGAGATGGGAGTATTCGAGAAGGATCTGCATTGGATATGAAGGAGTTGGGTAGTATTTGAGAGAGAGGTGTAGTACATAGAAGGGGTTGTGTAGAGCTAAGAGGAGAGCTAGGTAGAAACTAAGGGGAGTTGTGTAGAAACTAAAGGGGAGAGCTGCAAAGAATTAAAGGGAGCTGTGTAGCAGTAAGGAAGGAAGAAATAACATAGAGTAAAGGGAGAGGGTCATTCACGATAGGAAAGAAGCACGTGCTGAACGAGAAGTTAGTGTGCAAAAAGGGGAAACCCAAACATTTTGTGCTTAGAAACAGGTTTTTATTTCACTGATTCTATGTTAAATTAATTTGTGAATGATTCTGGAATTGAATCTGTGTTTGATTCTAAAATAAATCTGTGTAAAAAAAAAAAGTTTGATCTTTAAGATTTAGTATTTTCTTTGGTAATATCATTATCCTCGCACTACCTATAGATCCATTTTATATATTTATTTTTTGGTAAATCAGACCATGTGCAGTATAAACTAAAGTCCATGCTTACCTTATACTACAATTCTATCTACAAAGAGTCACCTCAGATTGAGGATGAACTGTAATTCCTTGCGTAAAAATAATTACCTGATTGTGTGAATTTCTATTAATGTATCATCTTTTATAAAAGACAGCCCATCAAATTCTTAGCTCTTTTAATTAATTTAAAATAGCATCCCTTGCTGGTTGAAGTGTTGGAGCATAATGATGTTACTATCAAATCTCTTCATTTATTCTACACGCCCTATATATATATTTACACACACACACACACACATACATACATACATACATACATACATACATACATATATATATATATATATATATATATATATATATATATATATATATATATATATATATATATATATATATCTATGTATGTATACATACATACATACACACACACACACACACACACACACACATATATATGATGAAGGGTGCTCCCCTTAATACCACAAACACATTACAGATATAGAGAAACAACAACAATATGCAAGAACATAAAATTGGCTTCTTATTATCTCCACAAATGTGGAATTACAAACTTTTAGAATTACAATATGCAAAGCCACATGGGCATCCCCTTACAATATTTTGTAGGACAAAGCCTCGAACTATTACCCAGATCTACTACCCAGAACTATTCTGAACTGCCTAAGACAATAATATAGCCTTCCTTATATAGGCAATTTTCCACCGCTTGGGAAGGTTCCAGAATTTTAGCCAATAAGGCCGACCAAACTTAGAATTATTTTATTTTACATTTTATTACATCATATTCGGCTCAAGATAACCTTTGAAACCCGAACAGAAATTTTGAAGAAAATTATTTTTTCGCCATTTCAGGTGGCCCAACTTCCGAAGACCATAAGTCATCACCAGCTGACCCGATCGGCTATTATAACCCCATTTCAGAAACGTCACGAAGCGCTCTACAGGTTTGACCAGCACAAGCGCTTGTCACCCAAATTTTTGACCTCATCTGGGGCCTCTAAAGCCTTCAAAATTGAGTTCAAAGTTTTTGTACCCTGCTGCCAATACCGAAAATCTTCAATATCTTCCAATATACACTTGATCTGGCAATGCAACTTTACTGGCAGACTTATATGACCAAAATGAACCTCCAAGAAAGAAATCAGATCATTCTGAGCACATACAAAAATTACCAAAAATAGTAACTTTCCATAAATAGCAGCTCTGCACAAAATAGCCCTTATTGAATACTAAAACAGAAATATTTTTTTGGGTGATGCAAGATTGCTCTTACACCCAGGATGCTCCTGCATCAGACACCCGGGGTAATTTGAGAAGTGACCCTATCACGACTCAGGTGTGCAGAGGAAAACCAAGATGGCTAACCTCCCCCTTTGTCAGCCAGGATGAATCTTCAACAGGTCGTCCTTTCCACTTGACCAGATATTCTTCATATGTCCTGTTCCTTGTGCTTCTGCCAACACGACTGTCCAGTATATCTTCGATCTCCTTAGTGTTTGAACTAGTTGCTGGAATACTCCACTGTGCTGCTGTGATCTCATCTTCAACACCTCCTTCATGATACTCTGTCAGATCTAAAATGTTAAACACTGGTGAAATATTTAGCTCAGTAGGCAATTCTACCTCATATGCATTTCCTGAATCATGTTTCTTCAGTATCCTACATGGTCCAAACTTCTTCATTTTCAGCTTGTTATATGTACCAACTGAAAACCGCTCCTTCCGCAAATGAACCATGACTTCATCACCAACTTGAAATTCCTTATACCTCCTTTTCTCATCTGCCTTAGCCTTATACTGTGCGTTCATCTTGGTAATATGCTTCCTCACCTCCCCATGGATGTTCTTCAAGTGTTCTACAAAATCCTCAGCTTCAGCACTGCTTATTTCTCCTTTATCTATCTTCCTCAATTCAGATGCATTTCTTGGACTACTTCCATATACAATCTGGAATGGTGATTTACCAGTGCTCCTATTGACAGAATTATTGTATGCAAATTCTACCTGTGGTAAAATCAAATCCCATCCTGTTGGCTTATCTCCAACCAAACATCTCAGCAAATTTTGCAAACTCCTATTCACCACCTCTGTCTGTCCATCAGTCTGTGGATGATGTGATGAACTGAACTTCAAATCTATCTTAAACTTCTTCCACAATGTACGCCAGAAATATCCAACAAAATTAGTGTCCCAATCTAAGACTATGGTCCTTGGCAAACCATGAAGTCTCACTACCTCTCTGAAAAACAATTCTGCTACATGAACAGCATCATTAGTCTTCTTGCAGAGAATGAAATGTGCCATCTTTGAAAATCGGTCAACTACTACAAAAATTGAATCATGTCCCCGCTGTGTCCTTGGTAAACCAAGAACAAAGTCCATACTGATATCCTCCCAAGGCTTCTCTGGTATAGGTAATGGCTGATACAACCTTGTATTCTGCTTCACTCCTTTCGCCATCTGACATACTCTGCAACTCTGTACAAACTTCTTCACATCTTGCTGCAATTGTGGCCAATAATAATTCTCACCAACCAAAGCAAGGGTTTTATCACGACCAAAATGTCCAGCCAATCCTCCACTATGCTTCTCCTTAATGAGATTCTCCCTCATAGAACTTTGTGGAATGCACAACTGACTCCCTCTAAATAGCATATCATCTTGGATGATAAAATCCAGCCATTTCGTCCTGTCTAGAGTAACAGGTTCTGTACAAGCCTTCCAAGCTTTACCAAAATCAGGACCCTCTGGATACAAATTCTTGAGTTTCTTGAACCCAACCACTTCAATCTGTATTTCTGTCAGTAATAGTTGTCTTCTGCTAAGAGCATCTGCAACCCTATTAGACTTTCCACTCCTGTGTTTCAAAACAAATGTATAACTCTGCAAAAACTTAACCCATTTCAAATGCCTTTGATTCAATTTTCCTTGACTATTCAAATATTGCAAAGCTTGATGATCAGTATACAAAACAAACTCCTTAGGAAGCAGATAGTGCCTCCACTTTTTTAATGCCTGAACTATAGCATAAAATTCCTGATCATAAATAGAATATTTTCTCTTGGCATCATTTAATTTCTCACTGAAATAAGCAACAGGTTTACCTTCTTGGCTCATAATAGCTCCTATTGCAGTACCACTAGCATCACAATCTACTTGAAACACCTTATTAAAATCTGGAAGTGCTAAAAAAGGTTGTTCTGTAACTTTTTGTTTCAACAATTGAAAACTCTTTTCTACCCCATTAGTCCACTTAAACTCTTTTCTATCCCCTCTCATTGTTTCAGTCAAGGGTCCACAAATACTGCTAAAATTTCTGATAAACTTTCTGTAAAAGCTAGCCAAACCATGAAAAGATCTTACCTCAGTAGCACTCCTTGGAGTAGGCCATTCAAGGATAGCCTGTACCTTCTCTTGGTCTATTTTTAGACCTTCTTCTGAAACTACAAATCCCAAATACACTAACTCTTTCTTCACAAAACTGCACTTCTTCAAATTAATCAACAATTTCTCTTTTCTCAACTTCTCAAATACCATACGAATATGCATCATATGCTCATCCAATGTCTTACTAAAGATCAAAATATCATCTAGGTAAACAATGACAAACTTACCCAGAAATTCTTTCAGAACCTCATTCATGAGCCGTATGAAAGTGCTCGGTGCATTGGTTAGCCCAAAAGGCATGACTAACCACTCATATAGTCCTTCCTTTGTCTTGAAGGTAGTCTTCCATTCATCTCCTTCTCTGATCTGAATCTGATGATATCCACTCTTCAGATCTATCTTTGAGAAATACACAGCTCCACTCAAACAGTCCATAATATCATCCATTCGTGGCAATGGAAACCTATACTTGATTGTGATCTTGTTTATTGCCCTAGAATCTGTATACATCCTCCATTCTCCATTCTTCTTTGGTGCTAATACCGCTGGTACAGCACAGGGACTCAGACTCTCACGGATCAATCCTTTCTGTAACAGTTCATGTACTTGTCTATTCAACTCCTCACTTTCTACAGGTGTCATTCTGTGTGCTGCCTTATTCAGCAAACTCGCTCCTGGGATCAAATCCATCTGATGACTGATCTTCTTGACTGGTGGTAATCCATCAGGCACGTTATCAGATACAATATCTTGAAACTCATTCAACAAATCTGCAACTTCTACAGGAACATCTTCTACTTCCTCTTTACTTGCTTTTGGAATTAAAGCAAAACATACATGCTCATGCCTCATACCATCTAGAAAATTTCTTCCATCAACAAAAGTTATCCTTGCATTACCACATACCTTTTCTTCAGTCTCCTTCAATGGTTTTAGCTTATGTCGCACTCCATCCTTTGTCAGGGAATAGGTATTCGCACGACCATCATGTACAGCACATCTGTCAAACTGCCATGGTCTACTTAACAACATATGACATGCATCCATAGATATGATATCACACAATACCTCATCTTGGTATCCGTCAATCTTGAACTTCACCAGGCATTGTTCATTGACCATGACCTTG